>JARHVA010003059.1:1335000-1367500 GCA_037957365.1 Torreya grandis | reverse complement strand
TATCTCAATAGTATCTTCTACATATTGTCTTTAAACATCCTCTTACTTATCTTATACTCCTTCACCATCTTGTCTTCATCCCATCCTAGTTTTGTCATCTCCACTCATTAATAATAATAATCCATTGCTCACATATCCTAATCTCCTCTATTCTTCCACACCTTGTCCCAACACCACCTTGTATATCCTTTCCTTTTGTACATATATTTTTGTATTTATCTCATCATCTTATTATTTCCTTTAGCCTATATTATCTCCTATCTTGTCCTCTTCCCCTTCATCATTGATCATATCCACTCATCATTTATCATTACCTCATTGCTCACATATCCTATTCATTGTCTTGTATATTCTTATCTTACCCTCTTGAACATATCTTTGTTATCTTGTAAATCCTTATAGTCACATCCCATCCTAGACCCATCCATAATTAATCACACCCCTATTACCCACATATCTTAATCACACCTTGATCCTTTATCTTGACATTGTCCTCATCACCCATTTAGTCTAATCTCATCCTCATCTTATCCTAGTTGGCTCCTTAGGGTTTAAACTATCCCCATATCATCCTTACCCCCATCCCATCATTACCCCTTCATCACTTCATTATCACCTATAATTATAGTTTTTGTCCCTTATCCTAATCACTTTCATCACATAACTCATATCCCATCTTATCTTGAGCAAAATTGATTTAAGGTTCTAATCTATTCTTCTTATCCTCATCATCCTATCATCCTAATCCACTATCACTCATCTCATTGGTCATATCTCTAGTCAATATTTTTCTAACATCTTATCACTTTGTCAAATTTAAATCTAAAAAACCCATCATCAATATAGTCTTTATCATCTTTTCCTACTCATAACTACCACCCATCATATCATCCTCTTGCTAGTTTGAATCTAGGCACCCATCACAATCCTCAATATTTTTGCTAGTTTGACTACTAGGCATTTTTGATAGGTCATTAACACCTATTATACTATTGATATGACATATGATCATAGTTAGCCATCATATCAATTACATTTTAATTCATTTATCTATTTCATCTTCATCATCTCCCATTATACTAGCTTGGTCCTTTTATCTCTAATATTTAATCTACCATCATCATTATTTTATCATCTATCCCTATGGATTGGGACCTAGTTCTTGTGGACTGATACATCTTGGACAACAAGGATTGATGTACTTTTGAGATCACTAGATGTGGGTGCTTGCCTACCTTCTGACCTTGATCCCATTCACCCCAAACCAATAGCTATCACCCATCTAATCACTATTTTACTAGTATAGAAGGTATTTTATACCATCATCTCCTAATATTTTTCTAGATGGGTGGTTGGTAATAATTGGTCATATTTACATCTATATCCTCATCCTTATCCTAATCCTAGTCTCTCATCCAAGTCCATACCTTTATCTAAATCACTAGTTAATCCTCATCATAATCACTAGTCTATCCCTAATCCATGTTTATTCTAATTCCATAATCAAATCCTAATCCAACCCATCACCTAATCATTCATCCCATCATTATACAAGATATTATATGAAGATACTTGTGTGTGTTACTTGTTTATTTTATTTACATGTTTTTATCATGTAAATATTTGATTGTATTTGTCTCTTTTTATCTATTAGGTAATGAATGAGGATGCTATGAGGTCACCAAAACTACAGTAAATATCATAAGTTCCCTCAAGGATGTGGAGTTCAATATTTTTTCATGCACTTTGGCATCATGTCTACTTGGTCATATTTATATCATGGGGAATACTATCAAGTGTTATATTTTGGATTGCCTAGACTATGATGAGCTTTATGATAGTTGTGATGGCTTGATCACCTACACCCTCATCATTTAGTGAATCATACAATCATATTTATTTCTCATCACTAATCTAATCATATTGAATTATACAACTAACATCAAATATTTTATCCTTTAATCACTAATCATCATCATCATCATCATCCTCAACATCTTCTACTCCCTCATCATCATCTTCTATCCTCTAGTCAGAACTACATCAACCTGAGGTATTTTTAGACTATATAAGAAACACTTAGACATGTTTCAATGACCAAAGATATCTCACCCACTATCTCTCTCATCCATCCTCATCCTCCAGTCTTGTATTAGTCATATCTTTGAGATATAATATCCATCATTAATCAATCGATCTATTGATCAATTTCCCACACCTATTGATTGGGCCCAACAAATCACAATATTCATATCCTTCTCCATATGAAATTCATCACCACTAATTATTCAATTAATCATTTACAGTATATGGTTTCTTCCCATGATTGGGTCATGACACGAATCATAACTTTATCAACATATTATTGCTCATTAAGTTGATGTAATGTAATTTATTGGTTACTCAATCACATCATTATTATTTTTCCTCTTCTTTTTCATATTGATCAAAATTTATATTTGAGATACACCCATCATTAATATTATCTAATCATTGTCTATCTTGTCTTATATATCTCCCTTACATGCATCCTTTCTTGGGATACATCTAAATCTTTCAACCTTTTAATCCAATCATAATCATATTACGATTGATTTCCCCTTAGTATGTGTTGAAAACTATGACACAAATAATCTCTACTCCCTATGCATGTGTCTTTGCCAAGGGCATCATTAATCTATAGCTCATTGCTCAAGTTGAATTTATCTTCTTCATCTATCTCACATATATCATCCCATCCCTTTATCTATCCATCACATCTCATCCCTTATTTATTCTTTAGAGTGGGCATATATCTCATTATTCCTCTCATGTTCCCTTAAGGGGGAATCATATCCACTAACATCATATACTAATATTCATTAATGACATGGGTTTTCTTTGAAAATAATTACTTCTTCCACTTTTCTTCACTTGAAATTATCTTTAAAAGAGGGGAAAAATTTATGCACCTACATTATTGTCACTAATATTATTATTAAATAACACTAATTCTACTAATCTTATTTATTCTAATTCATTCCTATAAATATCCCCCATTTCTATTCATCTATCTAATGTTCCCCCTCAATATTTATTCATCTACTAACCTTATTTTATCCCATTCCATCATTAATCTTCCTAATTATCTCTTATCCCATCCTAACCCCACTTATCTATTATTTGGGAATTTAAAATTCCTAATGGCCCATCTACTAGCCTATTCCTAGGCTCTCCTATACCCCTAGTTCCTAATCACCCACCTAATCCCTATATAATCCATCCCTAAGCCTAATTATCCCTAAGAGGATTCCAGAATTAAAGGATTATAGAATCCTCTATATTCTCACCCCTCCTCTATATAAGCCTCTAAATCTAGAGGTTTCCAAGGATTAAATTCTTTTTAATCCTTCACCCTTGATCTCTTCCATCTAACTTCAAATATCCACCATTGATCTCTCCCTGCAAAATATATTTAAAAAACACACTTCCTCCATGGAAGGCCAACAATAATTCTCATGATATCTCAATTCCAAATAAATCCATCATAAAAAATCCTTGATAAAACAACATCATGCCAAGTTTTTGAGTCTAAGGTAATCAATCTAATCTCTTTGTCTTTTATTATGTTTAATCATGGTGTAGAGAATTTGGCTTTAAGATCATAGTGATAGTTTTGAATTTTTTCATCCATTTTAATTTTTGTCATATTGGCTCTATCATTTTACTTAGTGATTTGAAGTTTTGAGTTATTAAATGATGTAGTTCAATCCATAATCTCAAATTTTTAGTTACATCTCATATCATTTTGAGTGATATTTTTGAGAAGTAACATGAGTAAGTACAAGTCATTATTGAAAATATGAAGCATATTGTAATTATTTATATAGAACTTGTGAGATATTATTTTCAAGTATTAAGATGAAATTGAGTGATCTCTGAAGAAGTAGTGTACTCCAAAGTTTTGTATAAGTAGTTTTAAAGATGCTCCAAATGAGCTATAAAGATGAAAATGATCTAAAGAAAACTTGATATTGTTTGAGCATGAGTGATATTATTTTATGTTGTATATAATGTATTTAATACCTCTTAAATGATTATAAGGTCATCTTCAAAGATTTATGTACTCTAAATATTTGTGTACACATCTTTGAAGATGCTACAGTTGAGCTCTGAAGCTTTGTAAGTAGCTCTAAAGAGGTTCTATTAAATCTTAGAAGAATCATGAGTGTATTATGTTGATTGAAAATACACAAGATATATTATAACATATGAAATTTCTAATATGAAGTCTACAAGGTGATTATAAATTCATATTCAAGGAATAATAAGACTTTTAAGTCAAGGCTTAGAAAGCAAGAAAAGAGATGGCTACCAGATGAGGTGACAAGATTAGTTTCCATGGAATGAATGAGCAGATGAAAATTGACAAAGTTTATTAAAGTTTTTATGAGTATGTGTATGAATTTTTATATCAAATTTTACAAGGAAAAGGCCTGAATTTGTGTTTTAAGGTTTCATAAGTGCATAGAATGAAGAGATGTCTACCCAAGAAGGCTTTCTAAGTTATCATTGGCATTTGAAATAGACACATGATATCCTAAGATATTAATGGTATATGAGGAAGTGTTCTACCTAAATTCTACAATATTTTGTTTCTTGAAAGAGGAGCTAAGTTTTATGAATGATTGTTAAGACTGGAATTTAGTCTAAACCATCATAAAACCCTAACTTTGACCTAATGTTGAAGATATTTCTAAAAAGAGCTAAAAATAGTATAAAATGATTGGTTTCTCAAGTGAGTGAGAATACCATATAGAAAAGTGTTTGTCTTTTAGAGATTTATTTAGCATACATCATTGATCGAGTCAAAGTTGATAAGTAGATGAAAATAAAAGTGTGAGAATTTTATTTTATGTTCATGAAGTTTTATGGATATATTATAGATCTCATATTTGTGAAGTTTGTCATCAAAGTTGGCTAGTCACTAAACATACCTTATGGTGCAGACTGTGAAAACATTAGGCTAAAGTAAGAAGATGTTTCATGATGTATTTTCATGAATGAGTGATGAATTGAAATGCATGATAATTTTATTTGGGTATTTATTGATCTATCCATGATTTTAATAATCTTATAATTTAATGTAACTAGTTGAAACATTGAAGCCAAAATGGCTTATCTAGCTAAGTAGAGTCCATGAGAAAGAAGGTTAGAAGATTAGTCTATATAACCAATAGTTATCATTAGATATATTGATATGAGTGATTAAGGATGATATTAGGATGTTTTAATATCTTATAAATTCATTTAAATCCCTTTAAATATATTCAATCATGTGTCAAATGTTCATGTTTCCTTGACTATGTTTTGGAGCCAGTTGGCAATTCTGAGTGAACATCTTACAAAGGTGTCTTTGAGGTTATTTACCTTGAGTTGAAGCATAAAATGAAGTTGGTGATGACCTTGAGGTAATTATTATTATGAATATTTAATTATTTTTAATGTTTTTTTGTCAAAATTAAGTATATACCTCAATTGTTCAAGGCAAAATTTATGTATATGCATAAATTTTTTATAAGTAGTAATTTGAGTAAGGGTTTGAGTGATGATTAGACCTAAAAGGTGTTTTAAACCTAAATAAAAGTTTTATAAGTGATATTATAGTGTATTATGATGTGTTAATTCTATTTAATGTGTTTTTATAATCTTTAAGAAGGATCAAAGAGTAACATGTTGTTGATAAGGCCTATTCGGTCTACATAAGCCTAAAAGAGGAGTAAGGGCTAATTTATGTATGAAAAACCTATTAAAGTGATTTATTCATGACTAAGGAATGTTAATATAATATTATTTAACATATTCATGTCTCAAATAATTTATTTTAATGTATATTCAACCTACAAGGATAAGACTAAATGACTTATATAAAATCAAGGCAATTAGGCCTATTTTGGTAGCACATAGGAGAAGAAAAATCATGTGCTTAAAAAAAGAGTAGAGAAGAATAAGTGAATGACATATATAATTTGTGAGTATAAGGAGGTTATGTGGACCAACATAGATATCATGAATATCTAATAAATTTTTCAAGAGAGAATCAAGGTTAGAAGACTTAATTAAGTCATGAAGATGGATGAAGAGAGTGAAGAATAGAAAGAGTAGATCATCATCTGTTGTATAAGAAACAAGGATTTTTGAAGGTTATAAAATAATTAGGTGGTTGAGTTGGTGTTAAGTCATCTAGGGGGTTAGAACCTCCTTAAAAGTTAGATATTGCTAAATCTAAGTGGGTGCTTGGTAAATTAAGGGTTGGTGTTCCAAGTTGAGTGGGTGCTCAAATCAAGATTTATGTTTGGCTTATAGGACTATAGTCCATTTGATTCATCAGTGGGTTTTTTCCCAAAAGGGTTTCCTACATATATGTTGTGTTCATGTGTTTTATGCTCTTATGTTTTTTTATATATGATTGATGAGATGTACATGCATGTTAAGATGGATCATACATAGTTTAGTAGAATTGAATGAAAAGTTTTGAAGATTTATTCACCCCCCTATTAGCCATATTATTTCCAATAATTGGTATTAGACTATGTCATTTGGAATATGATTGACTACTTAAAGGAGTTCCTAAGAAGAAAGGATGACTATTCAAAAGATCAAGGAGGTTTCTCTACAAGTAAGGATATATTTTTCAATGGATCATGCCTTATGAAATGTTAGAATGAAGATATATCTGATGTCATAATGACATGATATTTGGTAGTTAGTAATGGATGAATATATTGCACCCCCTATTCTACCAATATATGCATTAGGTAAGAAGACTAGTGAAAATAACTCCAAGTTAATTAATGCCATTTTGTGTGGCCTATCAGAGGTAGAGCTAGTAAAGGTAATGCATTGTGTTTCAATAAAATATATACGGGACAAATTTAAGACCATCTATAAAGGAGACACTAAGGTGAAGATGGCCAAGTTGGAGACCCATAGAAGATAGTTTGAAATCTTGAGGATGAATGAAGATGAATCCATTACATCCTATCTGTTAAGATGTGATGAAGTTATCAACATCATTAGAGAACCAAGAGAAGTAAAAGAGTCTACTATTATCTAAAAGGTATTGAGATCTCTAACTTCTAAGTTTGATTCTAAAGTATCTATAGTAGAAGAGATGCAAGATTTGGATAAGCTAGATATGGATGGGCTTCATTTCATTTTAGTTGATTATGAGATGAGATCAAATGAAAGAAGACCTCCCAAGAAGGAAGAATATTTCAAATTTATAAAGAAGTTAAAATCCAAGAAGGTCAAAGATGAGGTATGTTCAGATTTTGATGATTATGAACTAATTTCCATGTTTGCTAAGAAGTTGAAATTTGGCTCAGGAAAGTACAAGGGTAAGTTACCCTTCAAATGTTTTAACTATGGAAAGATTGGTCACTTTGTAACCAAGTATCCTTATAAGGATAGATCTAAACATAATTAATAACATGATGGAGATGATAGAAAGGACTATAAATATGACAAGAAAAAGAGATATTTCAAGAAGAATGAAGGAAGGAAATTCAAGAATAAGAAGAGCTTATACACCAAAGAAGGTAGCTCATCATATGTAAGTGATTCAAACACATTTGATAGTGAAGATGATGATAATTAATCTAAGCATGACAATAATGAAACCCTATTCATAGGAATAGAATCAGATAATGAGGTTTATTCAAATGGGAAAGGTCTCATGATTGATGCAGTATCAGATGAATAAGAATAATATGATAATGAACAAGATAAATGGATCTTGAAGAAAAGTTAATGAGTGCTTTAGAAGAGCTAAAGATTGTGAAGAAAAAGAATAAGAAATTAAAGAAATTAGTCAAGGACTATGAGGAGTAGATTAGATTATTTGAGGAAAGGTTGTGCAAAAATTTTAAAGAGTATGAAGAGATATTAAATAAGTTAAAACTCGTAATGAGAATATGACATCAATTCTAAAGGTTAGAGAAGAAAATTGTAGTAGATATAAATCTAAAGTAGAATCTATAAGAGCTGAGGTGGATCAAGATTATAGAAAGATGAAGAACTTTGTGAATTTTAATAATAGAATTGAGGCTTTAGATGACATCTTGAGTAGTCAAAATTCTACAAGTGACAAGACAAGTCTTGGATACAAAGAATATCAAAATAAGGCACCTTAAGTTGAAAAGAAGACTGTTAAAGACAAGAAGGTCAAAAGACCTATCAGATAGCCCAATGTTACAAGGTATGGTAATTATTTCAATGGTTATTGTTTTAAATGTATTTAGTTTGGTCATAGAACAAGAGAATATAAAAGACCCTTCAATAATGATTATTCATGGGACTATAGAAGGATAATTAGTCAAAAGAAGATCATAGTCATTATCAGTCAAATGGTATGTATAAAGTAGTATTTTATAGCTGTCATAGTGTAGGACATATTGAAAGATTCTATCCTAGGAGAGTTAGAAGGTCTTTTAGTCAAGATAAAAAGGTTAATAATAATGCCACTAAGAAATGGATCAAGAAGGAAAACCTTGTAGATAAGTGAAGGTGGAGAAAAAATCTAAATAAGAAGATTCTATGAAAGCTCGGAGGATAGACAATGGTTGCTCAAGTAACATATCAGGAGACAAGAGAAGTCTTGATTATCATATGGTTGATCATAGTAGTGAGAATGAAGAATTGACAAAGAAGAGAAGGTTAAAAAATTTGATTATGAGATCAAGCCTAAAGACCCAGTCAAGTACAAAAGGATGCTAAAGAATATTTATCCTAGTAAAGATATGAAGATCTAGGAATATCCTAAATTTATCTATTTTTAGTGCCCTATGAAAAAGGGTGGCTTCATTAAGATTAATAGGCACATTCTTCATTAAGATCTGGTAAAGTTTATTAGATCTATTTTTTATGTGTAAATAAGCCTGATTTGTAAAGAAGAAGGGGGAGTTCTATTTCTATAGCTAGTATTGGTTAATATCAATTGGTATCTTTTTCAACTATGTCAAGAAAGGTATGTGATCTTGAGTTCCTAGTTCTTTGAAAGAAGATATGATTGGTTTAAGGGGGAGCTTGGTATATCTAAAGTTCTTTATCAAGAGAGTGATTATTTTTGGTATGCATAGAGTTAAGGAGAGATTGATTTTGAGATGATTCATACACTTTGTTTATTGGGATTTTGATGCTTCAACTGGGAGAATAATTTTATTGAGAAGTTTCTAAGAGTGGTTACTATAGTTTCTAAATACTATGTATTATCTAGTTTCTTTGAGAGATAATATCAGCTCATAGGAGGAGAAGAGTATGATTTTAGTAGCTATAGATGATCCTTGATGTCTACTACTAATAAAAGAATGGTGGATGCTTGGTTTGAGGGGGAGATATTCAAGTAAGTTGATTAAGCTTGATCTATATTGAAATTGTCTTGTAATTTGGGTTCATTCTAAAAGAATTGATAAGTTGTGAAAGACCTTTGTTATTAATGTCAAAGGGGGAGAAATATCAAAAAAGTTTCAAAAGATCAGAAAAGGAGAAAGATCAAAAAGATAAAAAAAGATGTGAAATAGAGAAAGACCAAAAAAGGAGATAGAAGTTGGCAAGAACCAGATCTAACAGATGATTTCCATCAAGAATAGTTGATAGAGTTTTTTGAGTATGTTTGCCATCAATGACAAAGGGGGAGATTATTGAACATTATCATTGATTATGGGAGATATTATTAAGCATTGCCATTAAGTGTTGATATTTAATTTTGTCATTGATGTCAAAATTTCTAAATGGTTCTATCATTGATGTCAATATAATGTTACTTGATATCAAAGGTTCTTATGCAAATGCTTGTTCAAGTAATACTTGAGTTATATATGTGAAGGAATTCTATTGCTAGCATAATGAATGTTGTATCTATAATGAAATTATGTTATTTGAAAAAATATATAATATTAGTTTGAGTGATACATTTGAGAAGCAACATGAGTAAGTACAGGGCAATAATTCAACTATGAAGAATCTTGTAATACTTTGTCTAGACCTTGTGAGATAGTATTTGTAGGTGGCAAGATGAAATTATTAAACTCCAAAAAATAAGAAATGTGCTTTTAATTTATATATAGCTAGTTTTGAAGATGCTCCAAATGAGCTATGAAGATGAGAATGCTCTGAAGAACACTTGATAGTGTTTGAGTAAGAGTGAGATTTTTTGAGGTTATATCTAAGGTATTAAATACCTTGAAAATGATTATAATCTTAGATCTAAATATTTTTGTGCTCTGAATATCTATGTATGCATCTATAAATATGCTATAGTCAAGATCTGAAGATATATAAGTAGCTCTAAAAATGTTTTGTTGAATATCTGAAGAAGAGTGAATGTATGATGTTGATTGAGCTTACACAAGAGACATTAGAACATAGGAAAGTTCCAAGGTGAAGTCTAAAAGGTGAGTAAAAAGTTAGATTCAAGGAATAATAATACTTGTAGGTCAAGGCTTAGCAAGTAAGAAAAAACATTATGACTAGATGAGGTAACATGATCATTTTCCATAGAATGAGTGAGAAGATGAAAATTGACATAGGTGAGTCAAGTTTTTTTGAGTATGTGCATGAAGTTTCAGATCAACATTTTCAAGGAAAAGGTCTAAAAATAGTTTGAAGTTTTCATAAGTGTACAAAATGAAGAGATGTCTACCTGAGAAGGTTTTATAAGTGTTCGTTGGCACATTTAGAAGTTGAATGAGATCCTAATATAATCATGGTATATTAAGAATGGTTTTATCTCAAATTTATAAGCATTTTTGTAAAAAGAGGAGCTAAGTTTTATGAATAATTATTAAGATTGGAAGTTAGTCTAAACCCTCATAAGACCCTAAATTTGTCTTGATATTGAAGATCTTATTCAAAAGAGCTCAAAATGTTATGATATGATTAGATAAGTGATTGGACATTAAATTAAACTCTCCCAAGAATCTATAAGTGTGATTGGTTTCTCAGGTGAGTGAGAACACCATACATAAAAGTTCTTATCTTTTAGAGATTTGTTGTAGTAGATAACATTGACTAAATCAAAGTTGTTAACTAGATGAAAATAAAAGTGTAAGACTTGTAGTTTATGTTCATGAAGGTTTTGGATAGATTTTAGATCTTAGATGTGTGAAGTCGGTGATCAAAGTTGGCTAGTCATTGAATAGACCTTGTGGTGTAGACTGTGAAGAAATTATGTAGAAGTAAGATGTTTCATGATGTGTTTTCATGGAGTGATGCATTGAAATGCATGATTATTAATTTGGGTCTTTAATGATCTATCCATGATTTTCAAAATCTTGGAAATTGATTTAACTAGTTTAAAAATTGAAGCCAAAATGGCTTATCTGGCTAAGTAGATTCTGTGAGAAAGAAGGTCAGAAGATTGTTCTATAAGACCAATAGTTCTCATTAGATCTCTTTATTTGATTGATTGAGGATTATTTTATGATGTTTTAATATCTTATACATCCATTAAAATCCCTTGAAATATATCCAATCATGTGTTAGATGTTCATGTTTCCTTGAATGTGTTTTGGAGTTAGTTGGAAATTTTGAGTGGAAATCTTACAAAGGTGTGTTTGAGGTTATTTACCCTGAGTTAAAACATAAGATGAAGTTGGTGATGACCTTGAGTTCATAAGGATTATAAATATGTATTTTTTCCATGTTTTTTTTGAAAAATTAATTATATGCCTCAGTTGTTCAAGTCATAATTTCTGTATATGCACAAGCCTTTTATAAGCAGTAATTTGAGTAAGGGCTCAATTGATGATTAGACCTAAAAGGTGTTGTAGACATAAATAAAAGTGGATAATGGATATTTTAGTGGATTATTATGTGTTCCTACATTAAATGTGTTTTCATAAGCTTCAATAAGGATCAAAGAGTAATGTGTTATTTTGAAGGCATATTAGGTTTGTATAAGCCTAAAAGAGGAGTAAGGGATAATTAATGTATGACCAACCTATTAAAGTGATTGATTCATGACTAAGGAATGTTATTATAATATTATTTAACATTTTCATGGCCAAACTAAGTGATTTTAATGTATAACCAGCCTAAAATTATAAGACCAAATGACTTATATAAGAGCAAGGTAATTAGGCCTATTTTGGTAGCACATAGGAGAAGAAAAAGCATGTGCTTAGAAAAAGGAGTAGACCAAAATAAGATAATGACATTGATCATTTTTGGGTATAAGGAGATCATGTGGAATATAAGAGATATCATGAATATGTAATATAATTTTTTCAAAAAGATATCAATGTTAGAAGACCTAATCAAGTCATGAAGAAGGTTGAAGAGAGCGAAGAATAGAAAGAGTAAATCATCATTTGTTGTATAAGTAACAAGGATTTCTAAAGGTGATCAAAAAATCAGGTAGATGAGTTGGTGATGAGTCATCTAGGGGGTTGGATCCTCCTTGAAAGTTGGATCTTGCTAAAGGCAAGTGGGTGCCTGGTAAATTAGGGGTTGGTGCTCCTTTTTAAGTCAGTGCTTAGCTAAAGAATATCAAGTTGGTGCTTGATAGATTGGGATTGGTTCTCCAAGTTGAGTGGGATCTCAACTAAAGATTGATGTTTATCTTATATAACTATAGTCCATTTGCTTCATTAGTTGGTTTTTTTCCCCAAGAGGGTTTCCCATGTATATGTTATGTTCATGTGTTTTATGCTCTTAAGTTTTGCTATTTGTGATTGCTAAGATGTACATGCATGTTAAGATGGTTCATGCATAGTTAATTGGAATTGAATGAAAAGTTTTAAAGACTAATTCACCCCACCTCTCAGTCATATTATTTCCAACATAAACATATGACCTATTGATTATGAGACTCTTGTAGGAGTTATTGGTTAGTATGTTCATTTATATATATATATATATATATATATATATTCAAAAACTATGACCTATGAATGTTATGTCTAGTTCATTTACATTAGTTAATTTTGTTCTTAGTATATTAAATACTTTTATATATTTATTTTTATATAAAATATGCTTCACAAGTGTACTTGAGTGAGTTGTAGATCATAAAGGTTTTGATTTATAGATTTAGTTTTAGGTGGTGATACTATCTTAGGCCCATAAATTTTACACTGATAAAACTAGTCCAACCTAGACAATAACACACTATGATCTTGTTTGATTCCAACAAACCTATCCCAAGGAACACATGATATATTTTTCCATATTAAAACTATTGATAATCCTTTTATAGATTATATATATATAACAATAAGTTCACAATGGAATCATTTTACATAATTTATGTCATTATATGACTATCCATATTGTTCCTACCATAGTACATTACATTGTGTGATTATTTATTCACTTAATTTCACATTACTAGATTATTAAATACATGGATTGAAGAAATTAATTATGTTATAAGTTCCCTATGTAGATTAAATTAACTTATTCATGCATGATTTTCATTTTTGATTTCTTAATTCATGCCTTGTATGTATTCAACTTGTTTCAATTGTGGGAATTTGAACATGTACTTGATTTTATCTCTAAGAATTTATTTTTTGATTCTGTGTATATGAGTGACACTTGAATATTTACCTTATAGGTGTCCCCTTTGCCTTATATTATGTTATTTGTGTAATTTTTCATGTTCTCTTTGTGTATTTGTCATGGCCATGACACTTGTTTGCTAATTTTTTTGAGTTTTTGATGCCATGATGGATATCATGAATTTCAATAAAATTTAAATGCTCAATGTATGATCACTATTCACCATGTTTCTCAATGCTAACATTTTTATAGGCATAACACTATGTATGATTGATTATACATGCATTTTATGTTACTATATTACTTAGTTTATTTGTGATGATGCTATGATATTCAATGTTATCATTATTACTCTAGATTTTAATAATTTATATAGGATCATTCATATAAATTTGTTCTCTTGAGATAAGTTATTACGCTAGATTCACAACTCACCTCAAAGGAGGGGTTATACACAATGGATTGTTTAGAGACTAAACTAATAACACACTACACAAATATAAAAAGATAATTTTTGCTTAATTGATCATAGTGCATAACCAAAAACTACCCATAAAGTATTTTTAGACAAAAACACTCTATTTATTGATCATAGTCCATTTATTTAGGGGCCCAATCTAGCCATGTCCAAAATAATACATAGTTGTCCTAGTAGACAGTCAGTTATAAGAAAATTTTCAACATGTACATAAAATCATTTAAGATGAAGACTCAAGTTTGTCTTATATTTTACTCATATTGGGGGAATTATACACAACATGTGTTCTAAAATTTGGACAAGTATTTTTTTTCACAAAATCACATGATATTACTCAATTTTAAAATCCATATACACCTAAATATTACATTGGGGGCATGTGCAGGGCATATGACCACCTCACTCAATTTTTCACTAATTTCATAAAAGGAATGGTAATTTATGTCATTCTTTATGTTGTATACACTAGACTCAAAACATATTATTTTTTCACCAATTTTATACAAGAAATGAATCTTATTATGTATGTAGTGGTTGATTCACCATTTACACCAAAATGATCCATTTCAATTCATATAGAGATTTCAAGCTATTGTACTACTTTGGGTATGCAATGATGGATTAAATCACACCTTGATTTTTTAAGCATGTTCTCCTATCAATGAGGATTGGGACATGCAAAATCTAGTCCAAGTGTTTTATTGAAGAAAAAAGATCTAATGGTCATACCCTCTACAATCACCAGTTTTGCACTAGAAAACACAACCGTTTACAAAACCAATCAGGGGTATTCCTTCCTTATTTTTTGATTTATAAGTTTGTTATATTTACTTTCAAATTTTCATATTAAGGACTAATTTATACATGTTTCATTTTATATTTTCATGAAGAATTGTTCAACGTGTGGCCTACATTCAATACTATTAGTCATAGGTAAGTTTAGGTATTATTATTTTCCTTTTACTCTAGTACTTTATGTTTGTTACATTAGTACAATAAAATGGGAGAAAATTTAAATGCATAAATTATACTTTATTTCTAAAATAAATAACTTGTGACCATTCATTATGCACACTTAGCTCTTGCTTAATTTCATGGTCCTTGATTGCCTTTCTTTTAAGTCTATGTGGATGACATATTAATCCAATAAACTAATGATTACAAAATGTCCCCATTTATCATTATAAATTAATCAAGCTTACCATATAACTAATCCACACTTCCAACTTAGTTGTATTTTCACTTTAAATAATGCCACTATTTTAAGACCATATTACTCATAGGTAGTGTCTAATTTTATTGGTTGCATCCTCCTTCCAAATAAAAAGTTTCTCAAATTCAAAAACATCAAAAAGATCATCCTCCATTTTTCATAAGCCCCATATGAAGGAATTCCAAAATGATCATTATAAATCCATATTTTTAATCCATTTTTTAGTAGAGACTCATATGATTGAAAATAACCAAGACATGTAACTATAAATTTAGAGGAAAGAATTTATTCTTCCTAATTCTAAGCCCACAAATCCCTATTATCCCTAGCTAAGTAATAATACACCTCCAAAATCACATGCCACTATTAGAGAAATTAATCACAGTATGATTTCACTAGCATATAACATTACACCAATATTTCACACACACCACCTTAGCATGGGATAACTACATGGAGTTTGATCCCTCCTAGGGTTATTGGTATGTAGGCAATGCTCAACATGGGGGTGTTGAGGTCAAGGAAAAATTTAACCAATAACCCATTTTTCTCATTTATTTTTGTTTTTTTTTCTCATGATATATTGAGCTAGGGTTCCAAGTGAATAATAAGGTACATAACAACTTATGTAGTGAATCACATAGATCTGATCACATATAAAGAACTAATAGGTGAAGGCACATAGATCAAAACTCTCATAAAGAGAAAAAACCATAATAAATGTTGACATGCCTTAATGACACCAATGCATGTTTTCCCTACCCAAATAGTGTATCATTGTCCTAAATTCAATCAAAGCCATATTACATATTCAAAACATCATCATATAGTCATTTAAAAAGTTGTACTTATAGTCTTACATGTTTTATTTCCATCTAAGTTTTTTTTCATTTTGTACTTTTCATTTTTAACATATTTAAATATTTATACAAATCAAAATAAGTTTGTGTCATTTATTTCATATGTATAACATTTTTATTTTTCATAGTAGGTTATCTTAGTAGGATTAAAACTCTCTTAATCCAAAAAATATATAAAATAGTCTCATGCAAAGGAAGCATGGTCTCCAAATATTATGGTGTGTAGTATCCACTAGATTCCTCCATCATGTCTCCTCCTCCACTATCACATTTGTAAAATACAAACCAAAATAACATCATATCTCATATGTATATAAAAATATAATGTCTATCTATCACTATTACCTAACATGTATCTATCACATAACATAAAATTAAAAACATTTACATACTAATAGTCATATAATCACCTTATCCACCCAAGACATGAGTGTTTTCATGTTGTGTCATGTTAAAATTCTTATAATTATCATTCATGGGACCACTAATACATGATGAAAATCTATGTGTGTTATTCATTATATATATATATATATATATATATATATATATATATATATATATAAATTAGAGTTTTTTGAGGGCATCTCAAGTGTCTATAAGTGTGGCCACTACATGTCTACCTCATCCTTCTACCTATGTCACTTGATATCATCTCCATCATCATCTCTCCACAATGGTTGGAGAGGTATCACTATAGGCACTACAATTGGCACCCTTCATATTCCTATGATTTATGTATATTTAACATGTTAAACCTAGTAGATTGAGACCATCATAGAATCCAATGGGTGTGTAAGTCAAAAATATTTTAGGACACAATTGAGTGGATGCATCTCTACCCACCACTTTTAGTGCCTAGTGATTCAATCCCTCCCCATAGCTTAAATTATGGTTGGCCATTATGGCCATACATCCATAGTACCCCTATATGGTATCCATACAATTTGATCCTACCATATGGTCTAAGTGATGACATGTGTAACATCACTTAGACAACATGGTCCTGATCCTATCTCCTCATTCATAAGTGGTGATCATATATAACATGAGGCAATCCCATAGGTATATACATCAATAACCTCTCATAGATCTAACAAAGAGTATGATAGGGCCCATAGTCTGTTGGCCCCTACTCAAAATGTTTTAGAAGTCATACACTAACTGCACCCATGTCAAAAAGTATTCCCTACTTTAGTATCAAGTGGCACATATCTATGATGTATACCAACATGATTGCATCATATTTATGACACAACACACATGTAGTCATTGTTAACCAAATTTGACTTTTAGGTCAAATTAGGGAATCCCTAGGTAAAAACTTGGCTTTTAGGTGTTTTAAGGGTTTAACATAGATGTCATAATGTGTTTTATAGGTTAATTAATGTCACTTAATGTTGTACTAGCCTTGGTCATTATTTATTTTAGTCCCTTAAGTCATTTTGAGGTCAAAAAAGGGGAATTTAATGACATGTATAGATTTTTTGGTAAGTGTGAAAGTTAAAAAATATTATGTCACATCTTATGTGTCCTAAAATGTCTTAAATGACTAAAACCAACTGAAAATTGGTAGGTTCCTTAGAAAAAGGGTAGTTTCTTTGAGGTAAAGAAGAAGTTTAACACTTTGTATGGCTCCTTAGAAGTGTTCCACATGGGAAAGGATCATGGTATGTCTATTAAGCTTCCAAAATATTATTTACATGTTTTAAGTTCTTTGGAAGTGAATTTTTTGGCCCAAAACTATTCTACTCCTTTTTCAATCTTCTTAGCAAGCAAAAATGACCTTCAACTTTGTGCTTAATATAGACACCTCAAGAGGCTTTAGGTCAAACACCTTGGGGAAGTTAAATTAAACTTTGGGATATTAATTTATATATAAATATTGTAAATAATGGTGGATTTTGCTTCATGACTCATCCTCATGAAGTTGATTTTACTTTTTTGTTTGTTAATTTGTGTACCCTACAAGTTTTACTCT
Source organism: Torreya grandis (assembly GCA_037957365.1). NCBI lineage: Eukaryota > Viridiplantae > Streptophyta > Pinopsida > Cupressales > Taxaceae > Torreya > Torreya grandis. The sequence goes on along the minus strand of JARHVA010003059.1, from coordinate 1,349,426 downwards.
TGTTTGGTAAAGTCCTTTCAACTCAACTACTGATATTGGTTCCAGAGGATTTTTAATCTCTCTTATAATGTTTTCCATTCTTTGGTTCATGCTACAAAGTGTTTTTTATGGGCAAATCATCTTGTATTTGCAGACTAGTCTTATATTGGATGGTAGGCCTATTTTCACCATTTCTAGATCTTAATGCTTTGAAAATGGCTTTAGATGGTTGTAATAGAACCTTTCACATGTTTTTAATGTAATATAGTTTCCTTTTAAATTTAAAACTCCATTATTTAAAGCAATATCCATGAGTATAGAAGTCATGTACAATATATATAGTCAGGCAACCATTAATGTGCATCTACATGAACTTCTTGAGATGATTTCATGCTAGAACATGAGATTTAATGGTGTTTTCAAGTTATTTGATCTATTAGTTATGCATTAATTTTTTTAAATATGGATAAACAACCCATTTAAGGCCAATTACAATTTTATTGTCCATATTTACAATTTACTACTTGTATGCATGATTTTGTGCACCTATAGGTGGCTTAATAGAGGTATGGAGATGATGGTATGGAAGTTGAATAAGTAATGAACCTTCTTTAATGTCTTCAAATGGTTAAAATTTCATGGAAAAATTGTTTGAAATGGTATATTTCTTGGAAAATTTGAAAATTACCTTCTAGCAGGAGGATAATGATTTTAGGCCCACAGTCCCTAAAAATGGAAAATGGAGGCCCAGGGGTGTTTTAGGAACATCACATAATGAGGTTTCAATAATATTTTTTCCTCATAATGTGCTTATATTGTATCATACGTATAGGAAAATTACCTTGTAAATTTTTAAGGGATGATGAATAGTGGAGGAGGGCACTTTTATGGCCTAAAATTTCTTATAAAAACACTGAATACATGTAGTTTGATCTATATTTCTAAGTCAAAAGGAGACCTTTGTCACCCTAAGGTTAAAAATTAGGCCTTGAAACCATGGATTAATGTATCTAAAATATTTGAGGGAATATTTTTAACCTAATAAATAATTTAAAAGGCTCATGGGCAATGTCTTAGACCCCTATATTCATCTATAAGTGTGCTTATTATTAGAATTGAGCTTGTACAATTGACCAAGAGCACACATTCCATAATAAGGGTTTAGATATAAAGACATAAATTTTGGGATAGTGAAAAATTCTACTAAAAAACCTCAAATAAATTACAAGGAATTATTATCACAAGTTTCAAGAGTGATGGTGGTCCACAAGTCTTTTTGCCTCAAAAAGTCAACCACTGTTGATTGTGACACATGCAATAACATAAATGAGTATTGTTTGAGCATTGGAAATACATAAGAGATGATTAATTTGAATTAAAAAAATCATGGATGACTCAAAATAACCTCATTATTCTGTTTATAATGAATTTTTAGCATGGGTTTTAAGGTTAGAGGCCACCTATAGTATTCCCTATGGTCACCTATAGGTGACTGCAGGCAGATAGTTAATTGAGAAATATGTTTTAAGGGTTTTTTAGGTTGGGTAAAAGTATGAATACAAGTAAAAATAACATAAATTTAATTTAGGAGAGATATATGAGGTTGTGAAATTTTCTTTTAATTCCAATCATACACCTATACCTATAGGTATACTCCAAAAAGTAGGAACACAGTCAAAGAAGCAAATAGTTTAGACCAAAAAAAAGCATATGGAAACATGTTAAAGTTTGGGGTATGAAGAGAGGTTTAATAATATTAATAAACATTTTGAAAACTTATTTACACCATCATTATGTATTTTCAAGTATAGAAATGGTTCTTATAAGACAAAACATGTCTATTAGAGGAAACCCTACACACAAGACTCTTTACACAGTCTAGTTAGGGTATTGGAAGAAACATGTAAGGAATTAAAGTGTTATATGGAAATATGACACACTAGTCATGAAATTTATGGTATCCATAAACCATTTTCATGAGAAATAATCAAAAGAGTAACCTTGAGCAAGTAGCATACAACCAATACTTCAAAACACTACATACAGTCCAATCAACTAGGGGTTTGTTTAAGTTACGTGGATGAGTTAAGAGATAATAGATCACTGAGGGGATGTTGTATGATGTTAATGAGTAATTTTAAATTATGTTTAATCATATATATAGGGCTTATAATAATCATTTCATAGTTCATAAAAATAAACCCCTGCATACAATCTCCTTCACAAAGTCTATTTTGGTTTTTTTTATGTTTTTAAGGATCTATCCTTGAGACCAGAGGCCAATGTTTTATTTATAGTATCTAACCCTAATTAAAATTTATAGAATATTTAATAATTTTTGAATAAATATATGTGTATAGATATTTTTTTATTAAATGGAAGCTTAAAGAGGTTATATTTGGGATTTGAGGTACAAATAAGCTATAAGACCAACATTAGGCCTATGTCCAAATGGGGGGTCTTTCATACTTACAACGTGAGATGGTATTTGTAACATATTATAACATGTTAATAAGGTAATTAAATGTATTTTAAAACCTCAAAGATTAAAATTAAACCCCAAGAAACCCATTTTTGGCTCAAAACTAACTTAGACCTGTAGGAAAAGAGGAAAACAAGCTTGATAAGAAAGGTTCAAGTGTTCATATCTTTCAATAGACATTTCATGGAGGATAGAGGATTTTTTGTAAGTTATTAAGGGTAATTAAAACCAAATTAGTGTCATTTTTTTGCAACTCCAATATCATAACTTTATGAATGAACCTTAAGAGGTCAAACAAGTCTAAAACCTTTCAAAACCCTTGCAAGTGACTAGTTTATGAAAATGGAGTTGGAAAACTAATCTAGTGGAATAGTTTGATCATGAAAGTGATTTAAAATTGTATAATACTCAATAAATATTACACCCATGCTTTTTATCTGTACAAACTTGTACATATGGGGTGAGAAAAAAGGTATTTTGACCTTTTTTAAGTTTTGTAGGTTCTATAAGGAGTCTAAGGATGAAACCAAATTTAAAAGGAATATTTATAATTTTTGTAACTCCACATTATATTTTAATTCCTTATAAAAACTTCCAAGTGTGCAAACAAATAGCTTCATCTCAGCCATTCAAAACTAGCATATTGGACAAGCTAGTGAGAAGAGTGGAAAAATTCAAGTGGGTTGATTTTAAGGTATGCCTAATGATTATAAGGATATGGAGGGTATTTAAAATTTTCATAAACTCCATCCCATGTATTTTCATGATAAAATTATTCCTTTTTGGAAGCCAAGTATGTAGGGTGCATGGAAGAGGAGTTTTCTTGACACTAGATGATGATGGCTCCTTTCTAGATGAGTCTAGAAGAACAAGACTAAAAAAAATGCATGAAGAGGCATGTATAAAATACATATATTTAATTCCAATCATTTTACCTATTAATAATCAGTTATGATGTATTAAAATAGGGCTAGTCATGAAGGTAGTTTTTTTGAGCCAACACAAGAACTTTCATGCCACTTTTCATGAATTTTATGCATTGTATGGAAACATGGGATTCCTAACCTTTAATTATTCATCAAATATTCTATTATCATGAAAAATTAACTTATATTAGATTTAAAATTTTAATTGTGACCCTTTGACTTATCTTTTCTCCTCTCTCTCTCAAGTTCTATAAGAACTAGCCTTTTTGGCATTGTAACTTACGCTCCTCTTGAGTATGGTGAAGTCTTGCTCATTTGTATACCATTTAATCAGTAAGAATACTAATTTTTACCTCTTTATTACTATTAATAATTTTGTTTTACTTGGATGATGAATCTTTCTTTGTGAAGAATATGGATTCCTTAGCATGTGATCTCATTCTTTCACCCTATTTGTAGTTAGAAAGCTTCTTCTTGTAAGCCATGTGAAGTATTTTAGGAAATATCAATGATTTAGTGAGTTAGTATTTTAATTAGTTCCATTAAATTCTTCTTTTATATTCCTTCCATCTTTTCACATTCATCTATAACCTCATAATGTAACATTGATGTGAGAAGATGAAGATTAGAGAAGAGTATGTTCAGTTTGTCTCTTGATTTCATGTGTAATATGCAACTGGTTGGAAGTCATCATCTATTTTGGTGTATCACCACCCTTAGGTTAGTTTTATTTCAATTATATATCTCTATTTTCACCCCAAAAATTTAGGTGTAGTTGTGATCCAAAGTGGTACATCAAGGGAGCTAGCCCTATCTAGAGATTCACCTCATCCTTAGGCTACCCACAAGCCTAGAGGTGTTTTCATTATGCCACTTGGATGAGGAGATATTTTCCATCTCTTCAAAGGGTGAAAATACAAGTGATTTTTTTTTTGGAATGCTCGGTGGGACTCTTGGTCTAAGAAGTTGAGATATTTTTGGGTGTTGTCTCTCAACAATCAGTCTTTGAAGGTATTTATCAAAGCATCAATAACAATGCCTAAGATATATAAGTTGGTCAAGTAGTCCAAATTTACTTTTGAATATTGTTGGTAAAATTTTTATTTTTGTTATTTATTTCAATAAATTTTCATGGAAAATTTTGTTTTTGATATTTTTCTTACACAAGTTGGTGAAACATTTAAAGTTTATGTCGTTCCCTATCAACAAGGGAAAGTTCTTAACTAGCCTTTGTGTGATTCTTACTAGTATTTTAATGACCATTTATAACCCCATAATTATCCTTATGAGTATTATATCTAGAATTTTCATGATTTATATCAGTCCTATAGCCAACCTCGTTAATATCTTGCTTCTCCTAGTCAACCTAGTCACTTCTCAAGTCAATCCATTTCCACTTTCAAGAAAACTCTTTTGGGTTATGAGAAGTACATGTTGGATATTGAAAAACAAAGAGGATATGGTATAGAGGTTCCTAATAATGTCATTCATAAGGTGAGAGATTTATTAGATTTGGTTAAAATAGAGTGGGTACCTATTTAAAGAGCCAATTGGCAAAGGCTTACAAGTGAGATGCTTGATGTGAGTGGCCTAGTTTCTTGTTTGGAGGATAGGCTAAGAGTTAATGAAATGAAACCTCATCAAACCTATCATCCTTAATATCCACTTACCCATTTTACTATCAACCCTATTTTATCCCTACTCATGAGCCTAATCAAGGATATCAAATTCATCCTTTTCCCAATCAGTTGGAGGAGAGAGTTGAGAAGAGAAACCTTGTGCTTGAATCAAACCTTGATAGGAAAATTGAATTGGACATTATGTAGATGTAACAACCCATGTTTGTAGAAAAGGAAGTGGAATTAAATCCATAATATCCCTCTCACATTTCATCCCCACCACCTCAAAAATATAATTATAACCCTAACATCCTAAGATGGAGTAAGATAGTGGAATCATGGGGAAAGAAATAAGATAGATGCTTGGTTGATAAGGAGTGTGAAGTTGTGAATGAAGTTAATCCTTTACAAGTTCCTCCCACCCTTCATTAATAAAATTATTATGTTCCATGTCATCCATCTTATTTTCCTTATACTCATGATGATTATTATGAACTTAAAGAAAGACTTTTCCAAGAGAACCTAGCCAAGCAAATTGAAGAGATAGAGGTAAAGATGAAATTGCTAAGTCGAGGTGTGTGGAAGGTTTAGACCCAAAAGAAGATCATATGCCTAAGCACACCACATCCACCCTTCCTTAAGAGATTATTCAAGATAAATCATATGTGAATGAAGTGGTTTTCAAGTGGAAGGAATAAAATCAAGTTGTTTTATCCCAAGGTCTACCTCCCCTTCCTCAAACCTATCCAAAAGAATCCCCTACACTTCACTCTCAATCTAACTTTGAGTTATGTGTGCCACCTCCACCAATTATTTCATCATGTCATCACCATTTTCCTTGATATACCTATGGTATGGGAACCTAAATATGGGAAGTTTTTTGATAAAAAATCATAACTCTTGCTTAAAGAAAGCCTAGTTCCTTTGCAGCCTCATTGGACTAAGACACATGACTTCAAAATGCCTAGTCTTGGAATCACAAAGATGGATAAATAAATGGAGGATATTACATCTCTTGAGAACAAAGTCCTATTTTGTAAGTTGAGATGCAACTTGAGAGCCCTCAAGAGGTCCCAAATGATGAAGAAGAGGTGGTCTCTTATGTTGAAATTTATGATTGGGTTGATGAGGAAGAATGTTCTCCTTTTGCTAAAGAGAGAAAAATGGTCATTGATTCTTCCATCACTAAGAAGAAATCATGGATGAGAAATAAAAATATCCTAATAATCCTTGGGATGATTTGTTTATAGTATTTGGAGTACGCTATACTCTTATTCAAGGAGGCTACGATCTGGTCAAAGATGGAGAAGGTAGCTTTGGCACTCAAGTAAGTATGCAAAGGAAAATAAACTTTTAAAATATATAATTTCAAGAAGCATATAAATTTCATGATTATATGTTTGAATTCATAAATATGGAATATCATCCTCTCAGTCATTGGGAGAAACACATTAGCTCTTGAAGGGTGTAACAAGCTCCTATTGGCCTCAATCTTCTAAAGAACATGAAACTGCTCCTCTTGAAGCCATGCATATTAAGGAGATAAAAATTGAGCATGAAATTAAGAGTGTAAAACACTATAAAATATGTGAACATGTTGAAGAGAAATATATCTACATTATAGACCTATTTTAAGGTGATTTACTTGAGATAAATTCAAGTGAAGTGCCAAGGAATAGGTCTGATCTACAAAGCATCCAATCAAAGGAGAAACATGTTTGGTACTATGATTTATCCCATCATGAAGATGATTCAAGAAGTTTTCCTTTTGATCCTAGAAAGAAGGTATGCTTAGTCTCTAGTTTTACATAATAGTTGTTTTCTGATTCCCCTAAGTGCCTTGAGCAGATGTGTATGTGTGTCTTATTAGTTTGTTGCTTTATTTTGTGTGTCCTTTACTTTGTGTGGTTGATGTAATTAGTGGTATTGTATTTATGGTTAGTGGTTAAAGTTTTCCTTTTTTGTCTCAAACTTTAAATGACTCCTAATCCCAATGGGTTGATAAGGCTACTGGTCTAGTTAGCATAGCAGGCATGCTACCCCTATGAGTCACCAATTTGTTGACTAAATTTGAATTTTAGGTCAAATTAGGGCACCCTAGGTAAAAAATTGAATTTTAAGTGTTTTAGGGGTTTAAAATAGATGTCACAATGTGTTTTATAGGTTAATTAATGTCACTTAATGTTGTACTAGCCTTAGTCATTAGTTATTTTAGTCCCTTTAGTCATTTTGAGGTTAAAAAGGGGCATTTAATGACTTGTATAGATATATTAGGAAGTGTGAAGGTTAAAAAATATTATTTAATTTACCATGTGTCCTAAGAGGTCTTAATTAATTGAAACCAACTAAAAAGTGGTACTTTCCTTAGAAAAGGGTAGTTTCCTTGAGGAAAATAAGTTTGGCACTTATACAACTCTTTGAGAAGTGTGCCACATTGGAAATGATCATGTTATGTCTCTTAAGCTTCTCAAAGCTTAGTTCCATGTTTGAAGTGATTTGGAAGTGCCATTTTTTGCCCAAAACCATTCTTTTCCTTTTTCAATATTCTTGGCAAACAAAAATTACCTTTAACTTTGTGATTAGTACATACACCTCAGGAGGTTTCAGGTAAAACATCTTGGGGAGGTTAAATAAAACTTGGGGACCTTCATTTCCATATAAATATTTTGAATAATGGTGGATTTTGATTCATGAATCATCCTCATGAAGTTGACTGTACTTTTATATTTACTAATTTATGCAACTTTCAAGTTTTGCTCTTGTTTGGGAAAGTCTATACAACTCAGCTACCGATATTGGTTCCAAAGGATGTTGAATCTCCCCTCTAATGTTTTACCATTTCTAGATCTTCATGCCTTATAAATGGATTTAGATGGTTGTGATAGAAACTCTCACATGTTTTCAATGTAGTGTAGTTTCCTTTTCAATTTCAAACTCAATTCTTCAAAGCAATATCCATGAGTATATAAGTCATGTACAACATATATAATTATATAGCCATTAATGTGCATCTACAAGAGATTTTTGAGATGATTTCATGATGGAACAAGAGATTTAGTGGTGTTTTCAAGTTATTTGATGTGTTAGGAATGAATTTGAATGTTTTAAGATGGATATAAAACCCATTGAAGGCCAATTACAATATTATTGTCCATATTTACAACTTATTTCATGTATGCATGATTTTATCCACCTATAAATGGCTTAACAGAGGTATGGAGATGATGGTATGGAAGTTGAATAAGTAATTAACCTTATTTAATGTCTTAAAATGGTGAAAATATCATGGAAAACTTGTTTGAAAGGGTAAATTTATTGGCAAATTTGAAAACTAGCTTCTAGCAAGAGGAGTGATTTCAAGCCCACAGTCCCTAAAAATGGAAAATAGAGGCCTATGGATGTTTTGAGAACATCAAATAATGAGGTTTCAATAATATTTTTTGCCTCTTAATGTGATTAGATTGTATCCTCCATCTAGGACAATGACCTTGAAAGGTTTGAAGGGATGATGAGAAGTGGAGGAGGGTACTTTTGTGGCCTAAAATTACTTATCAAAACACTAAATACAAGTAGTTTGATCTATAGTTCTGAGTCAAAAAGAGACATTCATCACCCTAAGGTTACATATTAGGACTTTAAAATATGGAGGAATGTATACGAAATATTGGAGGGAGTTTTTTTACCTAATATATTATTTAAAAGGCTCATGGGTTGTGTCTTAGACCCCTATATCCATCTGTAGCTGTGCTTATTACTAGAATTGTGCTTCTATAGCTGGCCAAGAGCACATAGTCCATAATAATGGTTTAGATATAAATAAATCAATATTGGGATAGTGAAAAATGATACTAAAAATATAAAATAACTTATAAGGAATGCGTGTCATAGGTTTCAAGAGTGATTGTGGTCCACAAGTCTTTTTGCCTCAAAAAATCAACCATTGTTGAATGTGACACATGCAGTAACATAAATGAGTATTTTTTTAGCATTGGAAATACATAAGAAATGATTATTTTGAATTAAAAAAATCATGGATGACTCTAAATAACCTTAATATGTTTCTAATGTATTTTTACCATGGGTTTTAAGGATAGAGGCCACCTATAGTATTTCCTACAGTCACTTGTAGGTGACTATAGGCAGATAGTCAATTGAGAAATATGTTTTGAGGATGTTTTAAGCTAGGTCCAAGTATGTATACACGTCCAAAAAACATAAAATGAATCTATGGGAGATATATGAGGTTGTGAAAATTGTTTTTAAGTCCAATAATGTGCCTATACCTACAAGTATACTCCAAAAAGTAGGAGCACAGTCAAAGAAGCAAATAATCTAGACCAAGCAAAAGAATATGGAAACATGTGAAAGTTTAGAGTATGAATATAGGTTGAAGAATATTAATAAATTTTTTAACAACCTATTGATACCATCATGATGTATTTAAAGTATATAAATGGTTCTTATAACTCAAAACATAGTCCATTAGAGGAACCTTTCACACAAGACTCTTTACACAATTTGGTTAGCGTATTAGAAGAAACATGTAAATAATTATAGTGTTAGAGTGACATGTGAAAAATTATTAATGATATTTATGGTCTCAATAAACCTTTTTCATGATAAATAATCAAAATAACAACCTTGAGCAAGTAGCATATAACTAGTACTTCAAAATGCTACATACAGTCCAGTTAACCAAGGGTCTATTTAGGTTATGTGGATGAGTTAGGAGATAATATATCACTAAGGGAAAGTTATGTGATTTTAATTAATCCTTTTCAATTATTTTTAATCATCTACATATAGCTCAATTCAAAAATTACATAGTCTATAAAAATAAACCCATGCATACAGTCTCCTTCAAAAAGTCTATTTTGGTTTTTTTCATGTTTTTGAAGGATCTATCCTTGAGACCAAAGGATATTTTTTGGTGTAGAGGATATATTTCATATATAAAATCCTATAAAATATTCCTATTTTATAGTAATATATGGAAAGTACTCCCTATTTTATCTTAGATAGGGGGTACTTCCCCTCATGCAAACCCTGGTAGTTTGGGAAGAAATGATAAAAAGATGATCAAGAAGTTATGTGGATATTTATAGAAGGTTTGGAGAGATATATAAAAATTATCAAAACATTAAAAACCAAGTAATGAGGAGTGAATATTAATAGGTTAGCCCAAGCTACAAGGTCTGCAAGCAGGCCTATTAGGTAGGTTTTGGCCTAGTGCCCAAATGAAGGGTTGTTCACACTTCTAGCCCTAATTAAACTTTATATACTATTTAATAATGTTTTAGGGACTAAAATAGAGGTGTATATAACTTTTTTAATTCATGGTAATCTTAAAGAGGTCATATTTGGGCTTTGAGGTATAGATAGGCTGCAAGACCAACATTAGACCTATGTTCAAATGGGGGTATTTCATACTTATAACATGAGATTATATTTTTAACATATTTTAACATGTTAATAAGGTCAATAAAGGTATTTTATAACCTAAAAAATTAAAATTAAACCCTAAGAAAGCCATTATTGGCTCAAAACTAACTCAGACCTGCAAGAAAAGAGGAAAACAAGCTTGATAGGAGAGGTTCAAGTGTTCATATATTTCATGAGGCATTGCATGGATACTAGAGGAGTTTTTAAAAATTATTAATAGTACTCAACACCACATTAGTATAATTTTTATGCAACTCAAATGTCAAAACTTTATGAAGGAACCTTAAGAGGTCAAGCAGGTCTAAAACCCTTCAAAACCCTTACAAGTAACCAATTTGTGAAAATGGAGTTAGAAAGATAATATAGTGGCTTATTTTTTCATTAAAGTGATTAAAATTTTTATAGGACTCACTAAATTTCCCTCCCATGGTTTTTATCTATATGAACTTATATATATGGGGTGAGAAATAGGGTATTTTTGACCATTTTTTATTTTTTGTAGGTTATATGAGGAGTCTAAGGATGAAACCAAATTTTGGAGGAATATTTATGATTTTGATAACTCACCATTTTCATTTAATTCCTTATAAAAATTTATAAGTTTACAAACAAACAACTTCATCTCATCTAGTCAAAATTAGCATATTAGATAAGCTAGTGAGAAGGGTGGAAAACTTTAAGTGGGGGTGATTTTAAGGTTTTATTGATGCTTATAAGGCCATATATAGTATTTAAAATTTTCATACACTTACTCTCATGTATTTTCATGAGAAACTTATTTATTTTTCAAACTCAAGTGTGTAGGGTGCATGCAAGAGGAGTTTTCTTGATAGTAGATGATGATGGATCCTTTCCAGATGATTCTAGAGGACCAGGGATGAAAAAAATGCATGTATATGCATGTATGGAATCCATACATTTAATTACAATAATTTTAATTTTACCTAATTATTTATGAGGCATTTAAATAGGGCTAATCATGAAGGTAGTTTTTTTGAGCCAACACAAGAACTTTCATGCCACTTTTCATGAATTTTATGCATTGTATGGACACTTGGTCTTCTTTAAATTTCATGGTTAATCAAATATCATATTATAATGCATAATTAACTAAATTTATTAGCTTAATAAGTGTCATTATGACCCTTGGGCTTCTATTTTTTCCTCTCTCTCTCTCAAGTTCTATAAGAACTAGCCTTTTTGGGATTATAACTTAAGTTCCTCCTTAGTATGGTGAAACCATACTCATTTTCATACCATTTGATCAGTAATACTATTTATTTTTACCTCTTCATTAATGTTCATAAGTGTGTTTTACTTTGATGATGAATCTTGCTTAGTGAAGACTATGGATTCCTTAGCATGTGGCCTCATTCCTTCACTCTATTTGTAGTTGGAAAGCTTCTTCTTATAGGACATGTGATGTGTTTTAGGAAATGTCAAGGATTAATTGAGTTATTATTTTCATTATCACCATTCAAGGCACCTTGTCTAGTCCTCCTATCTTTTCACATTTATCCATAACCTCATAATGTAACATTGATGTGAGATGATGAATATTGGAGAAGTGTATGTTCAGTTTTTCTCTTGATTTCATGTGTAACATGTTACTGGTTAGAAGTCATCATCTATTTTGGTTTATCACCTCCTTTAGGTTAGTTTGATTTCAGTTATCTTTCTCCCTTCTCACCACCAGAGTTAGGTGTAGTTGTGATCCAAAATGGTACATCAAGGGATCTAGCCCTATCTAGAGATTCACCTCATCCTTAGGCTACCCACAAGCCTATAGGTGTTTCTATTGTTTCACTTGTATGAGGAGAGCTTTTCAATCTCCTCAAAGAGTGAAAATCCAAGTGGTAATAGTCATATTTTCAACTAAATCCTTCCAAATATCTATAATGCATGAAATTTAAACCTCAAACAATTTTATAATGAGCTTATATCCATCATACATATCTAATCATCTAGACCACTATGATAACTATTATCTCTCATCTAGGATATATAGAGTGTTAAAAACCATAAGTATGTTTGTGATAGGAACACCTAGAATTTTATGCATGTATTCCAAGGTATCACACCTTGATAGTATCCCCATTTAAAACCTACCTAAATATACCAGTAAGTCTCTTCCATAATCTTAGAAACATTTTAATAAAATCTAAGCTTAGAGGCACCTGACACATATCTATGATCCCTTCGAGATCTAGTGTGTTAAGATGCACTTGATTAACTACCATTAATATCTAGTATATCTAGTATCAAAATCAAATACATTTTTTGTCATAGTCTTCAATGCCTTTGAAAAATACCAAATAAAAAACCATGATTAGATTTTGTTCCAAAAATTTGAAATAAATAACAAAAATAAATGTAAAGTTATAAAATTACCAATTTTCTCATCTTTAGACTACATCGTCTAAGCACCTAACTACACCATCTATTATTATTTTTATACTATATTAGACATACCATATAGAATAAATTAGAGTATAAATCTAATTTATTATCCATACCATATGGTATTTCCCCTAATTTTACAACTATATTGGTCATACACCATGGTATTAACCAAACTCACCTATTTATATTATATCAGTCAACTGTTAAACTATAATGACCATGTTTAATTCCTAGTGACATCAATTATACCCTATGGTATCATCTAATTATATATATTTTTATTATACTAGATAAAATTTCAGCTTACTATATTATCTATACCCTATGGTATTGGCCAAGAATTTTTCATCCCCCTTACAAACTACAATAGCTTAGCTAATATAGTTTAACAAGAACAATGATTTATTTCATTGGCCCTAATAGTTTCTAAACTTAATTAAATACCCATCATCTATCCCAGTTATATATTTGGTTTGACACTTGATCAGGAAAATTCCTTTACACATATTTGCCTCGACACAAAAATTTCATAATCTAGTTCATTTTATCTCAAAACTGACAAAATGAATAATAACCAACTTGTATTTCTCTAGCTGCAACTACGATACATCCCCTAGCATGTTTTCCTCCTTGACCATAAACCATAATCTCTTAGAATGCTAAATTTGGATAACAAATATCTAGTTTTACAAAAATAGAAATTTTGAAAATGAATAATTTTAGTATATTTATATCAAAATCTTCAAATTTTGCATCCTTTAGTTATTTACTGTGAGATTTCATTTTTGTCTCCACATCTTTGTTTCTATAGACTCTTTTCATGAACCAAAATAAATGTTAGGATCTTGGTGAGATAGAAAATTTTATTTTTTAACATGTTTTTTTATTAAAAAAATTGAATTTTATTTTATTTTTAGGTTAACCTCTCATTTTTATATTGTGTGCCTTCCATAAATTGATACATATGTAGCATTTTATATAATCAACAAGGTAAGTGAAGGTAAATATTTTAATTTTACTTTCATTTTTTTCATCATTTCGTTTATGTTATACTTTTTTGTTGCGATGATTTCTTTCCTAAACCACCATCTTACATTACATTATCATGACACTTGATGAGGTTTGGGTGGGACATATGTATGTACATAATATTTTTTAATTTATCATTTACTAATGTTTTCTATTGTATTTACTTGACAATGCATCAATCCTCTTGAGTGCATGCATTAAAGGGTGTACCAATAATGGGGTGGGAAAGGCTTATGGTTATTTATGAGAGATGTTTTTATTCTATCCTAATTACACCATTGTTACTATAAATTTTACCTCCTCTAAGTGTCTATCCATTTACCTTTCATGCATGTTTATTATCTATAGTTGCTATATTTAGTATATCCTATGGTATTGGCTTAGATGATACATTCTATTTTGTACTTTCACCCTTCTTATACTATATTATCCATCTTGATATAATTATGAGCCTATTTTATCACATTTTCACTATATCATCTTAGTTGATACCATTTTATGTCATCTAACTTCTTTCAACTATATTGGTCAAGTTGACACCACCAA
>JARHVA010003059.1:965000-1330000 GCA_037957365.1 Torreya grandis | reverse complement strand
TTATGTGAACTACCATGGTAGTTTGATAATGCCTATGGAAATTTCACTTTGAAACACCAAGACTTAGAGTTTGAAAGAAACTTAAAATTTCAAATTCAACACATGGAAAAGGCAAGAAAAGAGGAAAAATACAAAAATTATGTATAAGGAAATGTGTGAGCATGTTTTTTTAATGAATTTCCTTGCCTCATCATCAAATATCTCAAAAAAATTCACCATGCCAAATTCAAGTGGATATGATCTCATGGGTTTATAAGATAAGTTATTAATTGGGTAATACATTTTGACAAGGGCCATTAAATGAGAAAAGACAAGTGTCACCTTCCTATTGGATATTTAGTTTTATATCCTTTTATATAATAAAATAGAAATCCTTCCTTAGAAGGACTTTTTCTCATTTTAAACTTTTGGAGAGTGGAGTTAGATTTTGATAAGGTAGTTTGGAGAAGGAGAAGAAGAGCTTGGTTTTGGAATAATATAGATTACAACAATGCACTTTCAAGAGGTTTTATTGGGTACAATAATGTTGTAACAAAGGTAGGTCCCTTTTATTCACATGATATTTTTAATTCATATTTTTAAAAAAGATATATCTTTATTTATTGTATGTGTTTGTAAGAAGTTATATGGCCACTGGCTTATCTTATTTTTATTTTTTCTTGTCATGGTTGAGCATATGGCCACTATGTCATTTTTAGCCTATTGTGGGTCATGGAGATGATCAATGCCTTATCATTTACTTTTTATTTTGACAACCCATTTTTTGAATTTAAATTTCAATGTTATGATGTTGAAATGGGCTTGGTTTGTTTATATGATGTGTGCCTTCATTGAGCAGGGTTTGAACATGGGAACTATGTTACAAAGTCCTCTTATATTGATCAATTACATGGGATTTTTGAAAGGGGAACACTCATGTTCCAAGGTCTTCCCATGGTAATGGATAAGGGTTTGGGTAAGGGGATATATTCCAAATTCATTCTTATTCCACCCCATACTATGTAGAGTGGAAATTCTCATTCAAAAAGAGTGAATTTTGAATCTCAATACGTGTTGGAAATGTTTTATGACTGTAATATATCCCATATACATTTTATATGTGCATGTTATTGAGATGGATTTAGATGATTTTGGTTTGGGAGTTAGTGGAATCCTTTATTTTTAAGTAAGTTTGATAGGTGAGTTTTCTAATTGAGATTTTCACATTTCCTTTACCCATATTTACCTTATAATACTTATTAGTACTACTCATGCTCAAAGTTGAGAATCTAGGCTCGAGGGTGTGTAGGGAAGTTTCCTAATGATGGATAAAGGATGGGAGGTAATCCCCTCTTTGGTTTGGCCTTGAGAGAGTGCATTAGAGCTTGATTAAAAGACTAGTTTCTTTTTAAATCTAGAAAGGTGTTAGTTTACGTTTATAATTTTTTATAAATATTAAATTCAAATAATTATCCCAATTTGTTTTAAAAAATAGACTTATTAAAGATTCTAATTATTTTCATATAATAAAAGATATGAATTTTTAATCTAAAACTAATAATCTACCTTTTTTGACTTGGTAAAATTTCCTAACTTCACATAATTAATTTACTCACAAAATAATGCAAAATATGACCCAAAATAATTATACAATAATTGTTGAGATAAATATTATGTATTGTAGTTTTTAATGAATGTTTTAGATATGAACATTGTGAAGGACCTTCAAAAATTCAAATTCTTGTTTAGGTGGGAAACATAAAACAATCACATTTGCAGTGTTTGGTCATAGAATGGAACTGACTATGCACTACCTAAGGTCAATGTAGCCCCATGTGACTATTATCATAGGACTCACAAATATTTTGGCTTGCTAGAAAACATTCCAAAAGTGTCAGGTTTAGCTTTGAATCTTTCAAATAATGTGACTCATGTCCTGGAAAAACTAGACTCCCATGGATCCAAACCATCATGCACTGACATAGTCAAAGGTTTAGATCTAGTGGGATAGGTACACTTGGGCCCCCAAATTTTCCTAGAAGTAGACAAAAAAAATTCATCCCTATTCTATACCTCATGGTCAAACAAGCTGACATGGAGCTCACTAAATCTGTTCTTGCTTGGGTCAATAGCTAGGACCCAAACATTGAATATTTCCATAAATTGGCAAAAGAAAGATGGAAACCCAAAGGCCACTTAGAGGTGGTTTATTTAGCTAAGGGTTTCTTCCTAATTAACTTCTCTCTATAGAAAGATTTCATAAAGGCTCTCTCTAAATGTCCCTAGTTTATGGGAAAATCAAGTGTCTCTATCAAAATATGGAAGGCTAGATCTAGCCTCAGTAACATAGCCATAGATGATGTTCTCATGTGGGTTCCCCTACCTAAACTCCCACTATAATATTGGAATCTATAGGTTATCAATAGGATTTCTAGGGCCCTAGGATAACCCATTAAAATTGACCCAATCACTCTCTCCCACTGGAGAATGGTCACTACTCATGTTCACATCTTCCTACCAAACAATAATCCCCTCCACAAAATCAAAATCAATTCAAAGTATGGTGTTTGGATTCAAAACATTGTCTATGAAAATAATGTAATAATTTGCCGATGGTGTGATGTTCCAAGTCACATGCTCTAGGATTGCCCCAGAAAAGGCCTAGATTCAATGGACTCTTCTCATCAAAGAATTAGTGTTGACAAGATAAATCTAGAATTGTGAATGACACAACCACTTAGGATTGGTTCCCCCTGAGCCCTCCCAAACACTCCCCCTACTAATAATTCCAAATCATCTCTTTTTACTAGTCTCAAAATGGACTCAACTACTACTTCCTATCAAAGACTCAAAAATGTTATACCAAAGTTGGATTCAAGGTTAGATATCCATCTCAAGTGCATCTCCCCCCATATGATCCTCAATGCCTCTCCCTCTATCAACTTTAAAGGGACTCCTTATTATAACTCTTTCACTCCTCTTCTTTTAATTTTTTTTTGAACTAGTGAGTAAAGCCCCCTAGGGATGCTCCCCTTGACCCCTTCCCTCACCTCTCTACTAGGATTCCCTCTCCCCTTCCCTCATCATCCCCACTCCTTTTCTATAGCCCTTCTCTCCCTACCACTCCTCAACTTCCCTTTCCTCCCTACCTACTCCCTAGGGCCTATCCTCCTCTCCAAGGTGTCCTTCCACTCTTGTGGCTTTTTGTCCCCTATTAAGCCCTCAACCACTTTCCCTACCCTCAAAATTTGGCCCTCTACCTCCTCCCTCCCTGATGCCTCTCAAGGATCCCCATCCCCTTCCTTTTCCCCTTTACATAACCTACCCTTCCCCCTCCTCCTCCCCCCTTTTCCCTCCTTCTCTCACCTCCCCTCCCCACTTTTATAGTTTTCCCAATCCCTCACCCAAAAGAGTCATTTATTTGATAGCTAAGATATATCCCTTCCCACTCTCCCTGAGGCACCCCCTCTCCCCCTTCTTGAAATCCTTGATGCTTAGTAAAGAAGTGGGGTAATGTTCCAAAGTTCTCTATCCCTCTTAGGACCTTGCCTTGGATGATAGGTTTATCACTTGTTCTAAAAAAAATAGGTATAAAAAGGTCAATATTGGTGTTTCTCATAAACCCATAGGTAGATCCCCAAGAATGATTATAAGGAATCTAGAAACTACAAAAGATATTGCTAAAGGATCTCAACAAACTCTTAAGTTTCAATACAATAAGAAATGAAAGTTATCTCATGGAATGTTAGGGGCCTAAACAACCCTAATAAATAAAGGACCCTTTGTAATACCATTAAAAGCATCAATCCCTCTATTCTACTCATTCATGAAACAAAAATGTTTGATTACATCCTCAAATTTAGTGTAACACAAATTTGTAAAAATTCCCAAGTCCTTTCTTTAGAATCCATAGGCACTTTGGGTGGTTTGGCAGTCTTCTAGAACCTAGATGATTTAGGAGGTAACCTTTTATGTAAATAACATACCCAAATATTGGTCTTATTGACTGATCTTATTAGTAATGACAAATGGATTATAACCAATGTTTATGCTCATAACTCTAAACTAGCTAGGAATCTTCTATGGAAAGCATTATTAGAATTTTGAAATACCTATGCTAAATGTAATTGGATTGTGGTGGGTGAGTTAAATACTCCTCTCAATCCCAAAGACAAAAAGGTGGACTCATTGATCTTACAGATAGCATGCTAGAGTTTAATAACTTCATTTCTAATTTAAGGTTAGTGGATGTGGAATTTAATGAAATTTCATTCACATGGTCTAATAGAAGACTCAAAGAAAATCTAGTACAAGTCTGCATTGATAGATTCCTAATCTCTTTAAATTGGGACATTCTCTTTTCCAGCAAACTTTCTTCTCTACCAAGGATTGGGTCTAACCACAACCCCCTAATTTTTGAAGCTGATAAAATATCCAAACCCAAATACAACCCTTTTAGATTTGAAAACATGGGGTTTCACCACCCTATTTTCATAGACTTATTGAAATACTAGTGGAAAGAACCCATCTCAAGATCTGCCATGTTGATTCTCATGAAAAAACTCAACTTCCATAAAACCAAATGGAAAATATAGAACAAGGAAGTGTTTAGGGATATTTTTCTATAGAAAAATACCCTTAAACTAGAACTCTCAATTATTGAAGAGATTAATGCCTCTAGAAATTATAGAAACCTCATGGATTCAAATGAAAAAGATCTTTTATGTCAATGTCATAACCTAGAAGCTAAAGAGGGGGCTTTTTAGAAGCAAAAATCTAGATGTTTATGGCTAAAGGAGGGTGATAAGAATGCAAATTTGTTTCACTATTCAACATCAAGACATAGAAGTATTAATAGAATCTCCTAATTTCAAGTGGAAGATTAGACCATTAGCAAGAATGAAGATGACATATCTTACCATATTATAAATTTCTTTATGAACCTTCTCTCAGATGAAGAATTATCTAGTCTCTTCTACTCTCTCAAATTTTGATAAAGTATTATCAGCTATTGACAATGCTTTCGTCATCAATATTCCCACAAATTAGGAAATTTTAAGTGCAATTTTTCACATGGAAGGGTTTAAGTCACCTGGACCTGATGGATTCCCACCTTTTTTCTTTCAAAAGTTTTAGGAGATTTTACACCTGGAGGTTGAAGAAGCTACTAGATAATTTTTTCATTCCAATATCTATGCTTAAAGAAATAAACAACACCTTTATTGTTACAATCTTGAAAAAATAAGGCACCACTAACATTTAGGATTTTTGGCCCATCAACCTTTGTAATACCACCTACAAAATTTGCTCCTCTATTTTGGTAAAACATATGCAACCTCTTCTTGATAAAGTCATTTTGGGGCCTTTGTGGTAGGAAAATGGATCATATATGGAATTTTAATAACTCATGAAGCCATGCATTCCATTTCCAAATCATCAAGATAGGGTATGCTACTCAAACTAGACATGTCAAAAGGTTATGACCAAGGTTCTTGGTGTTTCCTGATGTAGATTATGAAAAAGATGGGGCTTAACCATGATACCAAGAAACTTATCTAGAACTTCATTTCCAACCCCAAGTTTTATATTATCCTAAATGTTGTTACAAAAGGTTTCTTTTCTGATTTTAGAGGCTTAAGGTAGGGAGATCCCCTCTCTCCCTACCTCTTTATCATTTTATCAAAAACCTTGGGAAAAAGTTTAAGGAGAGCCTACATTTAGGGCCTTATAGTAGGTATCTCAGTGGCCCAGAATATAGATCCTATCACTCATTAGTAGTTCACTGATGATACTATTATCTTAGGAGATGCTTCTATTAAGGAAGATAAACATCTAAAATTCATCTTAAACAACTATGAAAAGGTGTCCAACCAATGTATCGACTTTCAAAAGAGCTCCATTTTCTTCATCAATACCCCTTGCAATAGAAAAGAGTCACCAAAAAACTTCACTACCGAGTGGGTAAAATGTTGGCAAGCCACTTGGGCATCTCTCTATTTATAGGAAAAATAGACTCTCAACTTTGAAACCCCTTAATTAATCACATACAAATGAAATTAGTAGACTAGAAGGGACACCTTCTTACCTAAGCAAGTAACTACTAGCTCCTCAAGGCCTTCATTCAGAGCATTCCTATATACCAAATGTTTATTTTCAAAATGATATCCAATATTGCCTCTAAGATTGAATGAATCCAAAAAGAATTCTTGTGTAGAGGAACTAATGAAAGATTCAAATTCAATATTATTGCATGGGATAAAGTTGGGCTTTTAAAATTTAATGGACGTCTTGGGCTGAGAAGTATGAAACCCATGAATAGAGCCCTATTAGCAAAAATGGGTTGGTGCTTGATGAAGGAGAATGGGGAATGGTTAATAACCATAAGGGATAAATACCTAAAAGGAGTGGAAGAGGATGCCTTCCCATGGGAAGAAGGCCCTACTAATGGATCCACCTTATGAAAGCCATAACCAATTGCAAGGACCTTTTAAAGAAAGGAATCTTATGGAAAATTGGGAATGGTGAGAAAATTGACTTTTAGGAAGACACTTGGCTATCTCCCACCCCCCCTCTATGCTTAAGGGATTTGGGTTGGGAGGTATAAATAGTTCAAGTAGAGATGGGGTTCCAAAATTAAAGATTACTAGGAAATTAAGGATGGAACAAAGTGTTGGAAACTCCTCCCTAATGATGATCTACCACTAGAAGAATATTAAGCTATTCAGATACTCAACCTAACATTAAAATAGTTCCACATCTCCTTCATCTAGAAGAAAGATCACTTTATTTGGTGGGTAGAAGACAATGGATCCTACTTGATGGATTTGAGTCATGCCACTAACCTCAATTTGGAAAGTGAATGGAGTTTATGGAATTTTTTTGTGTAAATAATCTGACTCCCAAAGTTAATTTCTTTTTTTGGCTTGTGGATAAGATAAAATTCTAACAATAAATAACCTATCCAAAAGGGGGTTTATTGTTCCCAACAGGTTCCCAATTTTTTGAAGTGTGGAAGATTCTTTTTGCCACCTTTTCCTTTAATGCCCTTTCAACTTGAACCTATTTAATGGATTACTAAATCAACTTAACATGCCCTAGTTTAAATCAAATAATGTCCTAGACATCATTGTGTAATGGAATTCCCCCTGGAATATCCCTTCCCTAGTATTCCTTTAGTGTCTTGACTCACCCATTGGTTTTGGTGTGTATGGAAAATTCACAATGATAGTCTTTTTTTCAATAAAAGCTATCAACTAAAAGGCATCCTCTGTTACCTCTGCTAGACCATTTCAAAAAACTAGAAATCTTTCCCTCCCAAAGACAAAGATCTCACCCCCAACTTTGATTATTCTTAAAAACTAGGACATCCAACAAGTTTTATGCTCTCCTTAAAAAGATTTAGTTTGCAATCGCACTAAATGGAAGGTTCCTCCACAAGGATAGGTGAAAATAAACTTTGATGGTGCCTCCAAGGGTAACCTAATCCCTATAGTAGGTGGAGGTATTATAAGGAATTATAAAAGGGAGATATTGGCTGCATATACAGGTCCCATGGAAACCCAAAAAACTACCTAGTTGAGGATAAGATAGCCTTCTAGGGTATATAGTTGGTGTCAAACATGAACCATAATAGGGTTATTATTGAGGGAGACTCGTTGAACATCCTAAATGCCTTGAAAGGAAAGACTAATCCCTCACACACCATTAATGACATCATTTATGACACAAAACATCTCTTAAAGGGCATATCTCATTTTCAACTCATACACACCTATAGGGAAGGAAACAAGGTCGATGACCTCCTCACCAACATTAGAGTTGATCTCCACCTTTTAACTAACTATCATGATGAAATTAGCATCCCTTATAATGTTATTAATACCATATGAGCTAAAGGTACCAATGTAAGTTAAAAAAATCATTTATCCACATGTGTATGACTTCATCTCAAAGGGGTGGATTTCAATTAGGTATATCTACAATTATTCCAAAAAGAGGGGACTTAATTGATTTTATGATCCTTCAGTGGGATTTCTAAACCATTTGTGCTCTTTTTGAACTTACCCCATCTAGAAACTTCATTCTATCCATTTTGGCTCTATGCATACAATCTCCATGGGGGGTGATATAAATAGATTTGAACCTACTTCTTGTAAGGAGGTCCATGAATAGAAGAAAGCATGGAAGAAGCTAAAAAAGGGAGACTCACAAAATTCATGGAATGAGTTATGAAACATAATGTTGAGATTGCCTGACTTTGTGGTGGCCTAGAATAAATAGAAAGTGATAATCTATGGCATCACCATCAATGTTTTGGAGGAGTTTATCGTTGAAGCAATTGGTATGTCATGTGTAGGCATAAAGGCATTCAAATATCAATAAAAAAAGAGTCACTACAAAATTTTTTTAGGACAAATGATTTTGCATAGATAGACAAAAAAGGCTTTCCACAGGTTGATCTTCCACACTACTGGCCTAAAATTTGCCTCCAAATCATGTTGTATATGATGCTCGAAGGTAAATATATACCTATTTTTTACCACCATTTTCTACTACTTAATCATTTCATTACATACAAAATTAGTCTACCCTACTTTCTACTAAAATCCCTTGATAGTAGCATCCTACTACACAAAGTAAATGACACAAATCCCATCCTTCACCAAGGATTGATTCTCCTTCTAGTTAATCATGGCCAAGTTCTTTACGACTAAGAGGTTCCCACTCAGGGTTCCTCCTCTAGGGAGGACTCCTTGGTGGAGGATCCCACCTACACTTTGATCACACCCCCCGAGATAGTTTATCAAAGTCCCCCTAATAATCTCCCCATTAAACTATTTATCCCCAAACTGAAACCTATAGCTCTTGAACTAGGTACCTCTATGAAGATAGCCTAGAAAGGAAAAGCCATTGTGATGGATGAGCTAGAAGAGAACAAACTGTAGCTTGATAACTTTAACTCAAAGGTTTAACAAGTAGGATTTGGTTTGGCTAAACTAATTCAAGACTAGAATTCACTTCATAGGTAAGTTGAAGCCATAATTTAAGATTTTATCCTTTTTACACAACCCACTTAGTTCCTTATTTTTCAATCACCTAAGGTTTTAAAATCCCCCCAAGGCTTCCCTAAGGTGGTCCCATCTAAGCAATCCCACATATAGGTTAAAGGTAAAAATCACCCCATAATGATCTTCCATGGAGAAGCAACTAAAGGCTCCAAGAACCATACTCAGGCAAAAATATTAAAGGATAAACATATCATCCTAGTGAAGGACATTGTAGATGCTAAAGACCCTCAAGAGGGATTTTCCTCCTAATTTTGTTATGGATTCCTATTTTTTTGCTTTAATTATAATACTATTTCTTTTTGTTTTTTTGGCTTCTCAACCTTGTTATTGGCCTATTAAATATCTTTTACTACACTCTAGTGATTCTAGGTACATGTGAAACCTAGATTTTACCTCATCAAATAAAAAATTATAGATGGACATTTATAATTTTTATGGCATAAAGGAGTTCATTTCAATTTTTATGGAGCAATGGTTTGATCATAATAATTTTGTTAATTTAAATAATCTATAGGGTATTATTTTATCATATAAAACCTCTATTTATAGATAATTTTTTTTGTGTAGGGTAGGATAGGCTTAATCCAATAGTATTCAATGTGATCATATGGTGAGTAGTCCAAGCTCTAAATGAGCTAACAAAATTATCTAATTTATTGAGAACTAGTGTTTAGAATGGGTTCTATTAGTGATTATTATGTAATTTTAGTGGATTAAAAGTAAGCTTTAGTTAATGTCTTGGAATTTAAGGGGAAGAATGGATTTCAAACCACATGGTCACCCCCACCTCTTCTCCTTTACTAATTATGTTACTAGGGTAGTCAATAGTTATTGACTGACATCATGATGTTGACATTAACCATCAATCAGATAATTAAGTTTTTTTTTCTTATTATTATATTTTAAAAATAAATATATAACATTTATTTTTAATATTTTATAGTTTAATACTATTAATTTTACCGATTATGCATTTTATAAATTTATGTTATCTTTGATCAAAATAAAAAATTTACCCTTACCTATACTTAATTTCTCTCAATCAATTTAGGAGATTAGAGGACCCTTAGAAGAGGTGAAATAAAAAGTAACACCTTTAAAAATTTTCCCTCTTCCACATGGATGTGGTTTAAAGTCCTAAAACCTTTTATTTTTCAATATATGATCGATCTTTCCAAGGAGAGATCATTTAAGACTTATTGACATTTGTGGACTCCTAGGATCACTAGGATGGGTTAAACTCAATAGGCCCCCCATATATTTTTACTTTGTAAATTATAATAAGTTATTTTTTAAAGATTTACACTAAAAATAAAAAGTAATTTATTCTTAAACCTATTTTGATGACCATTAATAGTTGTTGAGGAGCTTGAAGTTCCCAAACACCTTTTTGAAAATTGTTGGATCTTGAAACCTCCTAGAGACATTATAAAAAGATGGAATCCTACAAAATAAATCCAAGTATATTTCTATCAAGATAAAATTTTAAAATGATATAAAAGTGGAAAATGTTAAAAGCTTGGATACCTCATTAATGATAGTCATTCATGGATGACAAAAGTGAAGAGGGATGCCTATGGACAATCCATCCTATAAAACCTCCTTTATCAAATCTGAAATTAAAAATTTGAAAGTGATTTTGAACCCTTTATTGTATTTTATAAGAATTTATAGGTTTTACTCTACCTATCCTAATTCAACAGTCGAGATATAAAATATCCAATGGTTGAGATGGCATGTTCCATCCTCAAGAAGCTAAGAAAAAATGTTTTATACCCTCTTTTATCTCATATCAATAATATGAGGTCATTTTTTAAACACTTTACATAAATTTAGGTAAAATTTAAAATAGACTTGAGTTATGATTTAAGGTGCAAACTGACCCCTATGATTAGTCTGATTCATTCAAGGTCCAACTGGAGCCCCATGGAGAGTTAGGATGAATCACTAGAGCTAAAAATTTATTTAATCCACATCATTTTAATCAAGTGTTAAATTTTGGACTTGGGTATATGGGGCCTATTACATTCACATATATATTTTTAGTTTTGTAGAAATCTTATAGACCAATTGGATCAAGTGGGGTTAGCATGGTTTTGAAAAAAATTGTGTGACCACTTATGCATGACCATATATGTCATTTAGGCATTTTAGTTTATTTGAAATTTTATGTGACTCATTTCATATAGTTTTTTTATTTTTATTGATGTGGATGTGTGTAATGTGCATTGTACATTCAAAAGAAGTGGCCTAATTTTTTGTGGTTTTTAATCATGTAAAATTTTGGGCATGATAAATCATATATAGTTTTAGGAGTCTAGTGGCTCAAAATACTAGTACAATTAAATGTATAATTATAATACATGATAATACATTTTAATTCTAAGGTAATGAATTTTGATTGGAGATGGTTATAATAAAAATATCCATATAGAGTAATTTCTCATCAAATGACAAATGTACTAAATATAGTTCGATTGGGTTTATGAAAAAAATATTTTCATTGGGATAAAAATAGTTAAATGTGACAATATCACATAATTTTTAGGATATTATGGATAATAATTAAATATTTTTTAGGATTTATATAAGGTAATCCCAAAATAGATAATGATCATTACATTCATCTTATATTATGGGGCCAATCACCTAACTTTTAACCTTACATTTACTTGTATTTTTAAAAGAGTAATATTGAGAAGATGGTACATGAGATGTTGGAATAATGTATTAATCATCATGGTCAAATTTATTATTCATCTCTAGTGGTGATAGTGTGTAATAAGGATGAGAATTGGTGCATGTGTCTTGACTAAAAATAACTCAATAAATTCACCATCAAAGATAATTTTTCTATTCCTATTATTGATAATTTATTAAATGAGTTAAATGGTGTTTTTTGACCCTTAATTTTGGATACTAAATAAAATATAAAATAAGGCTAATTTTGAATGAGTGTGAATGAGACATACTTGTTCATTTTAGAAGATATTGTAAAGTCTTAGAAAGAAATATATACGATATAAGTGAGGAATGCATGAAATACAAAATGTGATGTGTGGTTTGAAGAAAGCACAATTTTTAAATCTAAATATACTAATTTATTGTATTAAGTACTTGTAAATGGAAATATTCATATACATTTACCATACATGAATTACATGTAAAAATATGGTCCTAACCCATGATTCCATCACACCAACATGTTACTTATGAGTTTGACCCCTTCAATTATATCATTACACACCTACTTATCCTACAAAAACATTCCCAAAATATAATATAATTCCTCATGTGTATCAGTCACTACCCTCGAACTGGGTTAGTATCACTAGTCAATACTAACCTATGCCAAATGATAATGACCCTCTTTAAACAATAATTAATTTTTAAAATAAAATATTTCCTCAGGGTTGGCCAATCAACCTAGTGTGTAAATGACATGAAAAATTACCCAATTGGACTCATATACATATATATATATTTACATACATATATATATATATATACATATATATATACATATACATATATATATACATATATATATATATATACATATATATATATATATACATATATATATATATATATATATACATATATATATATATATATATATACATATATATATATATATATACATATATATATATATATATATATATATATATATATATATATGTATATATAGACACACACACACACACACACACACACACACACACACACACACACACACACACACACACATATGTACAAATTGAGGCATCAATTGGTAGGTGACTTGGCACTTATCTCATACACATTTATACACTATTTCACATACAAAAACGTTTCCATATTCCTTGTAATTTTCAAATCAATCATTTGTAGAAACCCATAACCAAGTTTGAAGCACACCAAAGCCAATTCAAATCAAGCATTTTCAAGTATCAAAGCCAAATAATTATTTTCATCCATATAAAAAAGGAGAAAATTTTTAAAATCACATTAGGTTAGAGAGCTACATGTGGATTTATTTCCTTCCTTGGAGAATCAGATGCATAGGCAACATTTAATCATCAATGGGGGTAGTTGGGGTTTAATAAACCCATTACACTTTCTTGTTTTTTTAATTTTTATATCCTTCAAAAGCAAACCTAGGGTTTTAAGGTGAAGGAGGTTGATTTATGGAGTTTCATGCATTATTTTGGTTTAAAATTAAACATAAATATCTTTCATAGATAAGATAAGGTGACCATATGGTCACATACCTTACTTTTTGCATAGGTCACTATCAACCAAATGATGTTATTAATGACAATAGATATTAAACCAAATCTATCAAAACCAAGATTGCATAGACAAAAACATAGTTCTTGATATAAATGAATCGTGGACTTGCTTTAATATATTTTTCACTATTTGAAGTCACTCATAGTCAAATAATCAATTAGAAAATATAAATGTTTATCCTTTTGTTATATTTACTATATTTTGCATATGCCACTTGTCAAA
The DNA here is from genome assembly GCA_037957365.1 of Torreya grandis. Classification (NCBI taxonomy): domain Eukaryota; kingdom Viridiplantae; phylum Streptophyta; class Pinopsida; order Cupressales; family Taxaceae; genus Torreya; species Torreya grandis. The sequence continues at coordinate 1,316,453 of JARHVA010003059.1, read as the reverse complement.
TCATTATAATTTGTTTCAAAATTTTACATTGAGATTCATGCTTAAGTTTCATATTTAGTAATATAAATCCACATAGAAATTTTTATCATAGTAGGGTTTCTTAATCTAAATTATAATAAAGCATATTGATGATCCTGAATACTAATCAAAGCTTTCAAAAAACTAAATTTTTAGAAAAACATCTATGATTATTCCACATAATAACCTTTGATTACACATATAATTATAAATTATTAACTAATATATTCCTAATAAGTCTCAATGAATATTATTTTTCATGGTTATATGACCTTCCCTTCCAATCAGTCAGAGCATTCAACTATATGAAAAATCATTTTTTGTCACATTTCACTATAAACATTGATGATAAACTATATTATATGCAAATCATTAAAATCAAGAAAGGGTCCAATGATATAGTAAATTATTATTTACTTCATTAAAATACTATACTACTAATGTTATGGACAGCAAAAAGCTTCTTGCATATTAAGGAAAATATTGCTTTCACTAATCCATTATTCAATCATCTTCAAGGGATTTAAGTCCTTTGATGGCTTATGACACACAATAAGAGATAATGAAGTTAACCTCTTAGATTTGAGCAAGATTATGTATATTACTTCTCCTTAAATTACTTCAATAATTAAGTTTTAAAGAACACCAAGCTACAAAGTAAAACTAACTGCCACTAAGAATGAGGCAAAGATGATAATTAATGTAGTATCACAACCTACAAATCTCAACTCCATCGATGTGGTAATTTTTCATATTATTATCACATCCTCATATAATATTTTAGAAGTTACTTTAGTTAAACCTTATCACTCTTCCTCCTCCACAAGAGTTTAATCTAAATAGGCCTAAACCAAATAAATATGAAAAAAAAAACATATTGTGATGATCATCAAATCTCAAGACATTTTATGATGAAATGCTTCAAATTAATATATAAGATACAATATATTATTGATGATAATTATATTAAGTATCATATACTTACAAAGGAATATATACTGTATAAAAATGGAAATCATAGGTTGAAAATAATTAATGATCCATTTCTAAAACATGAGATGACAAATACTAAGGATACTTTAGAAGTACACTATACATGCAATATGTATCCTCCACCTATGACATATGATCACCCAATAGACATGATTATTTTTACACTTATTATCACCTCACCATAAGGTCATTTGATCACATTTTATATTGTTGATGATGATTCAAATTTCCATACACTATTCATTCAATCTTATATCAATGAGAAACACACACATAGTGTCATGATTGATAATGGGTCAAGTGAGAACATGTGCACAATGAAAATTATTTAATTCATTGTATATAGAGAATATGATATAAAATATACATCAATAACAATTAATGTATTATATGTACAAAAATAGATGACCCTTGGACACATAGTTCAGCCTCTTTAGGTGGTTTTTTATACTAGCACTCCATTATTAGTTTTATATAATAATTGGGCATTTTACATGTTGTTAGGATATAATTTGATGTAAAAGATTCATGAAATACCATATATAGTGCATCTATGTATCAATTACATACACTCTAATAATTTAATCATAATTACAAGTGTATGATCTGAGTACCCTCTATAGATAGTGGTATATCCTCCACATCTACCAACGTATTTTTTTTCATACATCCATAATATATCAGTATATAAATCCAATAAATACACATTTGCAAGATATTTCTATGAACCTAGTTCATAGGAGATTAATTAAGTCTAATATATAACTAACCTTTCAATACCTATCATATTAAAAATTTATTCAAGGCCACAAATGCCATCATATCCTATTACACATACTCATTTATTACCCTAGATATAGTTCAACATATTACGTAATGAACATAGGAAGTGATAAATTATTATATTATAAAAAAACCCTAAAAATTCCTAGGCCTTATAAAATTACCCATCATCCATAATATTCTATGAGAAGTGATAGTTACAGTTACCCTACAACATGTCATTTATTATCATATTTTGATATACGTACATATTTTACCTTTCACTCATGATAGGTGAAAATTACACTATTTTATATAGGTGATATGCATGGTCCTCCAATTTATATGATTATTTATTAGAATTTATAAAATATCAAATATTTAAAAAACACAAAAAAATTAAATAATTCAAAAACATTCAAAATATTCAAAAAAATCATAATAAGGACATGAGGATGACATGATTACTAGATCACACTATATAAATATGTTGTTTTATCAAATGTTTGGTATATAGTATATTATTTTCATACACATTAATTTCATATTATATGAGTGTGATGTATCACATATAATTACACATGGACATATACATGTTATAATTTTCTTTACTCATTGGCCATGCCAATACTAGGGGCATCTTATTTCATAAGTTTCACTATTATAGATTATATATTTATATGACATATTTGTCATGTTTATATAAATATTTTTCTTAAACATGTATTTATAGTTACTCATATATTATACAATGGTACATGGATATGCTATTTTAGTAGTATGAGAGATTGATACATATAGATGGTGTAGACTAATCTTACTTGTTCTAAGCTTCATTGATGTTTTTACTCTCTATCTTGATAGAATAATAATTAATTGTTTATTTTGTGTGGCCTTGGCCGTTATTTTTATGACATTTTTATGTACTTTTAATGTGGCCTTTGGCCTTTTTTGATGCAACATCTTTATGTCCCATATTTTTGACACTGTTATCCCTTACATGTGGCCCTTTGCATTATTTTATGTGACATATTTATGTCCCTTTTTTTTTAACATATTCATTTCCATTGTATTCCAACCCTTGGCCTTATGTGTGACAATAAAATTTGAGCTTATTTATATTGGTAATATTAAGTAGTGCCATGATCCATATTATGCAATTTTATTAGTAGTATTATTTAGTTATCTTTCACTGATGATTACTATTGTGTTATTCATATATACATATATCTAGACATTCCACTTATATGTGTTTCATTTCATATGTTACATTAATTTATTACATATACATTACTATGAGTATATACTCTCCACATGTTCATATGATTATACATGATGAGATACAATTATATTTTCTTTTGAGATGAGTAACTTATAAGACACAACACTCATCTAAAAAGGATGAAGTTATAATAGTATTTTCATAGAGACACAAGCCTCCATGAATAGAAGATCAGATTTTAGAATAAAATTACATAATTTAGAAATTCAAAATGGTTCAATAACATAACTAATATTCTATGCATTAATATATATTATGAGAACATATGCCATGCATATAAACTTAATTTATAGAGACTTCATTACATGTTTATACATAATTGGGTGCATATGCACGGGAATATGTACATAGTTTACATGAATAAAAATTACAATTTTTCACATATACATACATTTGAGAAATAGGTTCTTATATTTAGCCTATAGATGCATAAAATTCTATATCTTTCAGTATAGATTCATGGGGAATGATATTTTTCATGCATATATACACACATTAATATTCATGAGGCATGATACTAGTTCATGCACATACATACTATAAATGTTTACATTAGGCACATTTCTAAGAAGGGAATGATACCGATTTATTCACATTTACACATTTTGAAATGATCACTATTACAATGTGATTATTTGTAAACACTTTTTCAATACACACTAATTAGTGAGAAACTTTGAATATATAAATCCATTTTTAGTAGTTTATTCATGTTTTTATAGGTAATGTATGTTGAGGTTTAGCGACACTCAACATCCATGGCATTAATTTTAGTGAATCCATCATTTTGTTCAAATTTTTATCAGATTTGAATAGTTATTTGGGTTAGTATATCACATAATTCTTCCCAAATTTATGAGGTTTGGGGCATGTTGTCTTCATAACTCAAGGGATTGCATAGTTAAAAAAAATTGGGGTTTGATCATCCTTAATTTTTCCATGGTTCAACAAAATGAACCACTCTCCAAGTTATCCAATCAAAAACATGTTTCTCTAATGCTTCATCAAATAATAATCATATCCAACAAGTTTTAATGGAAACATGGTTTCCAAAAACATGGGTGTACTCATTCCTTGCTCCTTAATTTTAAAATTTCAATTTCATGTTTCAAATTTTAATTTATGGGATTTGACTACCATATCTTTGTTGTAGGTTTTGAGTTTGAGTGACCTACAAAATTGGGGATTATTACTAAATACAAAGTGTGTTGTATATTCTCAAATATACCTTTTCCTTTTACTCTAGTAATCATATTACTAGAATAAATGAGGGGCATTTGTAGATACTAAAATTTGGTATTAAATAATTGACAATGATATGCCTGAAATGCATTTACCATGCATGAGTTTCAAGTACAAATATGGTCATAACTTGTCATTCTCTCACACCTATATCTTACCTTATGAGTTTGACCCCTTACATTTTATTGTTAAATACCTCTATGAATATCACTATATATCTAAAACATGCATATTATCCTACACAAACATGCCAATATTTTCATTTTAGTTCTCCTATGAATGAGTTGTTACTATCAAACTAGGTCAACATCATTAGTTTATATTGACCTATGGAGACAATAGTTAACCTATCCTAGAAAAGTTTACTATTTAAAATAAAATATTTACTTAGGATTATCCCATCTACTTATCATGCCAATGGCATGATAAATTACCCAATCAGACTCTTTCTCTCTCTCTCTCTCTCTCTCTCTCTCTCTCTCTCTCTCTCTCTCTCTCTCTCTCTCTCTCTCTCTCTCTCTCTCTATCTCTCTCTCTCTCTCTCTCTCTCTCTCACACACACACACACACACACACACACACACACACACACACACACACACACACACACACACACACACACACACACACACACACACACACACACATCAAGGCATCATTTTATATGGGACTTAGAATTTATCTAGAAAACATTTATACACTATTAAAAACTTATAAAAAAAATTCCATTTCTCCCAATTTTAAAATAAATCACTAGGATCAAACCACAACCAAGTCTAAAGAATACCAAATCCAGGTCAAAATAAACATTATTATGTATTAGATCTAGATCATTAGTTGCATTCATATAGTGAAGGAATATAATTTCAAAATCACACTAAGTGGGATTTGATGTGTGTCTTGACTTCTATACATAGATTATTGAATACATAGGTAGGTTTCAATCATCAACATATTTTATTGGGCTCAATTTAACCCATTGCACTTTCCTAGTTTTTCTAGGTCTCTATCCCTCACAAACACACCTAAGGTTTCAAGGTGAAGGAGAATAATTTATAGAATTATGAACATAAATATATTTTAAATAAATGTGAAGGTAATTTTACATTAATGAACCCTCTTTTATATATAGGTCACTATTGACCACTATAGGTCACTATCAAATTTTGATACATACCTAAAGCTAACATAAATGACTATACATAGATAGAAACACAATTATAGATATTGATCAATCACAACCTTGATTTAATCTATTTTATATTATCATAAGTCATTCATAGTCATACATTTAATAAAAAGGCTAAATACTTATATCTTTATTGAATTTACTATATCTAGCATGTGCCACTTAGACAATCATTGTAATAGTTTCAATATTTTACATTTAGTTTCATGCTTAGTTTCCATATTTGATAATATGAATTCACACATTAGTTTATATAATATTATGGTTTCTTATTCCAAATTAGGGTAAAATAAAAATGCACTTCAATGTTGGAAAGAAACATAAAATGGATCACAAAAAAACCATAGAACAAAAAAGTGTCAAGAACCATGGAAACATTCACACATATGGGCTAGGTTTTAGCCTAGAGAGAACTATATTTTACAAATATGCATAAATATTAAGTGGGATGGACATTTGGAATCTAGAAATTAAACCCCTATTTTCAAGTGCTTATCTTTAAATAGTTTGTATTGTACACTTGTCATGTTGAGACATTATTTATGTATTATTGAGACATAAGATGTTATTGGCCCCTTATTTCTGAGAATACATTCTATATATTGTGTGATTCTATAGATTAATTACAAAAGAATAATATATGCTTGGATTAGATAATTATTCTATTCATTATGTGTTTAGTTTACTTATGCTAATTTGGTTGTCCATTATGATGCATATTATTTCCATACTACTAGACCTATTATTACTAAGCATATATCTATTTATACATATGATTATATTACTGGTATGAGTTTGGAGTCAAAATCACCAATTGGTTCGTATGGACCTACAAAAATGTAAAAAAACCTATAGGGTATTTGAAATAGCAAGAGAAAAGCATAGTAACTTCATGAGGATGGTTCATAAAGAAAAAGCCACCATTATTCAAAATATTTATATGGAAATGAATTTCTTTGAGTTTAATTTCACCTCCCCAAGGCATTTTATTTGAAACCTCCCCTATTTTTTGTACCAAGTATAAACTTGAAGACTACTTTTGCTTGCCAAGAAGGGTAAAAAAGGTGCATAACAGTTTTGAGCCAACATGGAACTTAAAACTAATTTAAAAAATATATTTAATCCTGGTTAATTTTAAGAGATATTCCATGATATTCTCCCATGTGGCACACTTCCCCATGGGTTGTACAAGTGCCAAACTCACCTTTAACCCCAAGAAAATTGCTCTTTCTTATGACGCACCTACCACTTTTAGTTACCAATAGTTTATTGAGACCTCTTAGAACACATTTCATGTGATATAAACTTTTGGAACCTTCACACTTCCCAAAAAATATATACAACTCATTAAATGCCCCTTTCTTGACCTCAAAATGACTAAAAGGACTAAAATGACTAAGTACCAAGGCTAGTATAACATTAAATGACATCAATTATCCTATAAAACACCTTTTTACATCTATATTAGACCCCTAAAACACCTAAAAATTAATTTTTTACCTATAGGGGTCCCACTTTGACCTAAAAGTCAAATTTGGTCAATAAATTGGTGACTCATAGGAGTAATATGTCTACTATACTAACTAGACTAGTAGCCTTATCAATCCATTAGCCTTAGGGAGTCATATGAATTTTAAGACAAATAAAATGACCTTGATAAATTTTTTTGATCAAGACAAGACCAATTAAATACCTTAACCACACAAAGTAAGGACACATAAAAGCAAAGCAAACAAACTAACAAGACACACACACACATGTGCTCAAGGTACTTAGGGGAATCAGATAACAAACTATTATACACAATTAGAAACTAAGCATACCTCCTTTCTAGGATCAAAAGGAAAATTCCTTGAATCTTCTTCTTCATGAGATGAGTTATAGTGCCAAGCATGTTTCTCCTTGAATTGGATGTTTTATAGATTAGACCTATTCCTTGGCACTTCACTTGATCTGATCTCAAGAAAATCATCCTTAAATAGGTCTCCAATGTAGATATATTCCTCCTAAACATTTTTGCATACTTTATAATTCTTCCCACTTCATTTTATGGTCAATTTGTATCTTCTTGGTAGGCTTGGCTTTAAGAGGAGTGATTTCTTATTATTTAGAAGATTGAGGCCAATAGGAGCTTGTTATTTAGAGTGTTTCTCCCAACTAGTTTAGAGGATGATAGCCCATCTTGATGACTTCAAACATGTCATCATGAAATGTAAATGCTTCTTGAAAGGATAGATTTGAAAGGTTGATTTTCATTTGCATAATTACTTGAGTACCAATGTTGCCTTCTCCATCTTTGACTAGATCATAGCTTCCTTTAAGAGGAGTATAAATTGATCCAATGACTATAAGTAGGTCTTTATAAAGCTGATTAGGAACTTATTCTTGTCCATCCATGACATGTTGGACAATGTCATCTTGCTCATCGATGACATATTATACAATGTCTTCTTGCTCATCATCACTTGTAATCAGTTCTAATAAAATAATACACCCCTTGAGAGATTCAAAATAATTTTAAATTTTTTCAAATTTATACCACAAGTCCTCATCCTCTTCTTTAGAATTTTAAAAAAACTTCATCTAAGACCTCTTATTTGACACAAGGAAGGCATTCTTCATTATCAACTAAACAAGAAAACTCAAAACAAGTACTCACCTCTTTGTCAACACTTAGGACCTCTTAAGGGATCTCAAATTATGTCTCATCTATCATAATATGATCTTGGTTCTTAAGGGATGCAAGATCTTCCATCTCCTTCTTTGTGATTCTAAGACTAGGCATCTTGAAGTCATGTGACATAGTCTAATGAGGCTTTCTTCAAGAAAGAATTCTAAGTTTTTATCAACCAAATACTCCTCTTAACATTCCCATACCATAATTACATCAAGGAAAAGGGTGATGGGGTGAGGACAAGATGAACCGGTTGGTGGAGGTGGCACATAATACTCAAAATAAAATTGAGAGTGAAATGTAGGGGATTATTTTTGAAGCTATTGAAGAATGGGAAGTAGTCCTTGGGATAAAATAACTTGATTTTATTCCATCCACTTGAAAATAATTTCATTCACATTTTATTTATCTTGAGTAATCTCTTGAGGAAGGGTAGATGGGGTGTGTTTAGGCATAGGATCTTCTTTTGGGTCTAAACCTTCCATCACACCTTGACCTAGCAATTTCATCTTTGCCTCTAACTCTTTAATATGATTAGATATATTCTCTTAGAAAATTATCTAGTGAAGTTCATATTCATCATCATGATGAGGATTACAATAGGGTTGACATGGAGAACAAGAGGTCTCTTGAGGAAGGGTGGGATGGACTTGCATATGATCAAGTTTTTATTCAACTTCACATTCTTTATCTAGGATTTTCTCCTCCTTATTTCCCCATGATTCCACTATCTTAATCTAGCTTAGGATGTTGGGATTAGGATTCCTTTATTAAGATGGTGATGCAATTTTATGAGTGGATTGAGTACTCAAGAAACTTGGAATCTCCTTAGGCTTGGATTATCCACCTTCTCTCAAACTTATAATCTCATATCTAGAGGTATTTTATTGAGGTAGGAGTGTAATGGGAGAGGGAAATGAGGGATTATATTATACTTCTTTTACTAATAACATGGAATGCTACATATGCATATTAGATAACTTAATATGCCTATCAATATTAGCTTCAAACACAAGGTTTCTCTTCTCAACTTTCTCTTCCTACTGATTGGGAAAAGGATGACTTTGATAAGCTTGATTGGGATCATGAGTAGGGGTCAAATAGGATTGATATCAATCTCGGGTAAGTGGATATGAAATTTGATAGATTTGGTGAGGCTTCCTTTCATTAAATCTTAGCCTATCCTCTAAGGAAGAAACTAGGCCACTCACATCAAGCATCTCACTTGTGAGCCTTTACCAATTGGCTCTCTAAATAGGTGTCCACTCTATTTTGAACAACTCCAATGCATCTCTCACCTTATAAATAAGATGACTGGGAACCTCTAGACCATATCCCTTTTGCGTGTCAAGATCTACCATATACCTCTCATATCTCAAAAGATTTTTTTTGAAGGTAGAAATGGATTGACTTGAGAAGTGGTTAGGTTGACTAGGAGAAGTAAAACATTGAGAAGGTTGGATATAGAGCTGATACAATTTATGAATGGGATAATAAACTTCATGTTGAAGCTGGTACACTTCATGACAAGCTAATTAAGAACTTGTTCTTACTTATAGGGAATGACACAAGCTTGAAATGTCTCACCAACTTGCATAAAATAGTGTTAACCACTAAGGTCAACCATGAAACTTCATTGAAAGTAAGAACACAAAGAAATATATTAATAAAAATATTCAAAAGAAAACTTGGGCTGCTTAACCAACTGATGTATCTTTGAAGTCACCATAGATTCTTAGATAGATGCCTCCAAAGGTTGATTGTTGAAAGATAACACCAAAAATATCTCAACCTCTTGGACTAAGAGTCCCACTGAGCATGAAAAAAACTATTGTCACTTATATTTTAAACCTTTTATGAGATTCCTAATATCTCATAATCCAAGTGGCACAACGGCAACACTTCTAGGCTTGTGGGTAGCCTAAGGATGAGGTGAACCTCTAGATAGGGCTAACTCCCTTGATTTACCACTTTGGATCATAAATACACCTAAAATTTTAGGGGGAAGGGAGAGAGATAACTGAAATCAAACTATTCTAATGGAGGTGATCCATAAAATAAGATTATGACTTCAAACCAACTACATGTTACACATGAAATCAAGGGATAAATTAAACATACACTTCTCTAGTTTGCATCTTCTGACATCAATGCTACATTATGAGGTTGTGGATGAATGTGAAAAGATAATAAGACTAGACAAGAGGCCTTGAATGGAAATAATGAATATAATAAATCAATCAATCCTTGACATTTCCTATAACACTTCACATTCCATACAAGAAGAAGCTTTTTAATTGCAAATAGGGTGAAATAATGAGACAACATGCTAAGGAATACATATTCTTCGCTAAGAAAGATTCATCGTTCAACTAAAAAAAACCTATTAACAATCATGAAGAGGTATAAATAAGTATTCTTATTGATCAAATTGTATGGAAATGAGTAGGGATTTTCCATCCTCAGGTGGATCATAAGTTACAATGGCCAAAATGGTTAGTTCTTATAGAACTTGAGAGAGAGAGGAGAAGATAGAATTTCAAGGATCATAATGACACTTGTAAAGATAAGATAATAAATTATTTGTGCATGATAAGATGATATTGGATGAAACATGTAAGGTCAATAAATACAAGTGTATATCTAAGTTATCAAACTCTTACAAAGTGGCATAAAATCCTCTATTCTAGTTTAGAAAACTACCTTCATGATTTGAACCTATTTAAACATCCCAAAACTAATAGGGATAGGTATAATGAATTGAATTAATGTGATGGATTTCAAACATTCCTCTCCATGCAGTGGTTGTAGGTTTGGTCATCTAGAATCATTTATAAAGGAGCCATCATCATCTATAGTCCAAAAAACTCTTCCTTCATGTACCCTACACACTTGGCCTTAAATTTGGCTTCATTTTCCTATGAAAACTCATGGGAGTGAGTGTATGAAAAATTTAAATACCCTTTATGGACTTAGAATCATTATAAACACTTTAAAATAACCCCACTTGAAGTTTTCCACCCTTCTCACTAGCTTGTCCACTATGCTAGTTTCAATTGGCTGATACAAAGCACTTGGTTGAGGCACTTAGGAGATATTAAAAGGAATTAAATTTACATGATGAGTTATACTAAGTCCTAAACTTCCATCCCATGTGATTGGAATCTCTTGAAACCTCTTGTAGCCTATAAAACACATAAAATAGTCAAGAAACCCCTATTTTACACCCTATCCATATAGTTTCATATAGTCCAAAAGTATGGAAAGTATATTGATGGAGTATTATAAAATTTATAATCATATTCATATTAAAACTAGTCTATTATACTAACTTTCTAACTCCATTTACTCAAACTGGTCTTTACAAGGGTTTAAAAGGGTTTTTGAGCAGTTTGACCTCTTAAGCATTGTTCATAGAAATAGGACATTGAATTTTACAACCAATTCCAATGGAAAATAAATAAATAAATTTATAAAATGACAATAACTCTTTATATACCCATGCATAACCTCCAAAAATATGTGAGCATCTAAACTTCTTCTATCGAGCCCTTCTTTCCATTTCCTTCAGGTCTAGTGTTGTCTATGAGCCAAAAATGGCTTCCTCATGGGTTTATTTGACTTCCAAAAGATTTAAATCATAATATTTACCCCCATATTCATGATATAATATTTTTTAGTGATCATCTAAATCCAAATATGCATTTGACCCCTTTTTTGAATGTCAGGCCTAGTCATGCTTAGTAGGCATGTTTACACCTTAAAGTGTAAGATGAGGTTTTGATGGTTCCTCTGCATACCAATAGATTATAAAATTATATAATGATACCATAATAATTATAAAATATATTATAAATCATATATATAACAATAAGTGAAAATGACCTCCTCATTTGGCAATAGGCCTAAACTTTGCCTTTAACTACAACTTTTGTATTCTAGGCCATCAAGATGAGATTATTACTTAAATTAAAGTATATTAATAATTTATTAGGTGTTTTTTAACTTAATAAACCTCTCTAAAATTATAAATCATTCCCTTTACCCACTATTTTCATCTTGTTCACTAAAATAGGTAGTTTGCATTCAAGGGGAAGTACCCCTTATCTAAGATAAAATAGAGGGTACTTACCATATTCTCCTAGTCAAAATAGATATTTAATGGTATTAATCATGTATTATATATGATTTTTACCTATTTTTATATCTTTTTTAGGTAAATGGACCTCTCAACTCATACAAATCCTAAAATAGACCCATGGTAGAATGGACTGTGTGTAGGATTCAAGATTGTGGACTGTATGATGTAGGTTTATAGTCCTTTATTTTCCTGTTATTGACTCATTATGGTTACATTAGAATATTATAATAATGATAATGTTCTATTATATTTTTCATCACCTCAACTCTTTAATACATACCTCATACTGTTCAACCTTCCATCTCACTATTTTAGATAGTCAAACATAATTGACTGTAGGTATTAATAGCTCAATTGGACTTTGATTATGATATGTTAGGAACTTAAATAAATAAGTTAATATATCAATGTTTTTGGACTTTTTAATCATGTTTATACAATGCCAACACTAAGAACCATCACTCTTCATGCCCACTACCTGTCACAGTTATTTAAAATGGTTATAGGTGTATATTAGCTTCAAATGAGCTTATTCATAGTGTTTAGAAGACACAATTTAATAATTTAGGTTAAAAATTAAAAATTTATAATTTAATTCAACTTTAAGGTCTTGAAACACCTCTTGGACACCACCTATCATCCCACCGTCTGCATACCCTGCTATAGGTACACATTTCTTATAGAGAGACCCCTGTAGGTGTCCATGAACCTAAACAAGCATACCCTAGCATCCTATTAATTATTTTCATGTCTATTGTCACACTATTGACCTAATATAACCATCTAACCATGAGAGTTTTTTATATTTTCTTATTAATATGTTAAAAAACGATTCATAATTCTAAAACTGTAGATGCTTGTGTAGGATTTCAATGTTTTTAGGGTAACTTTAAGGCCTCAAACAACCTCTTTCCACTTACTTTATGCCCTTAAAAATCTATCAAGGTATTTTAATATGTAGGTTCCATATAATTAGTACACCTATATTCTCCCAATCTCATGAAAACCTTGTTGTAAAGTTTCTACAAAACTACTCAATTCTCTATTTTGATAAATTAGGGATTTGATCCCAAAACTCAGTCATCATCCTTGGAAAGGTTTCTCATAGTTTGTTTACAACTTTATCACCTCATATAGGTATTTTATGGTCTATTAGACATACTATTATCCCAAAAAAAAGTTTCATCACTTGTTTTAACACATAAAATGACTATTTAACCCTCTATCAATGTTTCTTGTAGGTAGACATGGTCAAGTACAAGTAGTCATTATGAACATCTTCAAACAATATATGATGCATGGACCTTTGATTAGTATTGTTGGTTGAATATTTTGTCAATCAGTGTACTGATAAACAAAATAGCTCTGATCAGCCAAAGTAGGAAGATTAATCATCCAAATGTGTAGGTTTACCACATCAAAAGGAGACTGATCTCTCCTCTCATCAAGGGGAGGTTCCCTATAGGTATGCTATATATATATATATATATATATATATAAACATAAAATAATACTCAAGGGTAGGTCAAACCATCCATCTCTCTTTCTTCAGAGATGATGTGTGCGGATCAAAGGAAAAACTCAAGGGAAATTATAGACAACACCCCTTTTCTTTCAGAAGTACTATTCAGCAAAACACAAGAATACTCCTGGTAGTAATAGCAAAATGTAGCAAAAGATGTAATAACAAACAAATCAACATGCAGCATAAAGTCTTCACTTGAATTGCTCAAGAGTAAGATATGAAGGACAATGAGGGCACAAAGTCTTCCCAAAGTCCTTTACATAGAAATGAAAAGAAAACACACTAAAGGCAATTATGGGGGCACAAAGTCTCTCCACAATTGACTCTTCAGGACACCTTCTTGATTGCTATCACTAATTCTACTTATTGAATTAAAGGAATATAAGATATATTAAGGAAAAAGACATAAGAATAGTTTCCTCAACAACAAAGATATTATAGTATAAAGTCTAAAAAATCACTTGCTTTCTTATTCCAATAACAAAATATGATAAACAAATTGAGCACAAAGTCTCAAAAGTGACTTTCAATTTGGGCAGAGTTTCATTCTAATTGTCAAAAAAGAGATATATTTACAATAGAAGAGAGTACCTTATATAACCTCTTCAAGAAGGACTCAGGAATAGTAACACATCATGTTGCATTGGAATCTGTTAAGAAGATAGGCTGGAACTTAGGGGCATTTACCCATTTGATTTTATCAATGCATAGAAACAAGTCACGTTATTGAAAGTTTGCATCTTCCAATGCCCACCTGGTGATCTGATCCTTCTTCATCGTTCCTCCTTTTTTGGTTAATTGAATTAGGTCCTAGATTCAATTTGTTGTTCTATTCCTTCCTCACTTTCTACTGGTCTTAGCCATTAAATCCTGTGAATACATTCAGATCTATAGTTTTAAAGGATCAACGACTATTTTATGAGATTTAAAATTGAAGTTTATGCACTCGTCAATACATTTTCAATGGATAATTTGCTATCTTGAATTTGACATCTTTAGGTGCATCACCCCTTGGTTCTTCTTTGGCTTTTCTTATTTCATGTCTTCTAGTGGGTAGCTAAGTTCTTCCTTCAGATTTCTTGTTTCATGTCTTCCTGAAGGGAACATAACCATTCAGCTTCAGGGAAGTGTCCTTCAATTTGGTAGCTGAGAGTCCCTCGTAAGGGCACCTACCCTTTGGGGTCCTTCAATGGCCTTTTCCTTAGCGAACTGTTCTCAAGCTTTCCTACAGACAATTCCCGTGGGTATTTTCCCTGAGCTTTCTCCGTAGGCAAATTCCCATAGACAATTAGTCTAGGGACAAATACCCACAGATAAAAAGTCCACAGAAATTTCTCGTGGACAAAAATTCTATGGAAATTTGTCTTTGTAAAATCCTTCAGGTTTTTTCTACCCATGGCTTGTCTAAATTCTTTCAGACTTTTTGTCTGAAGGAATTCCTTTGAAAAAAAGGTACAGAGGAATTATTTCTTGCCTTAGTCTTTTTTTGAATTCTAAAAGAATTACCTTTGCAGCCTTCTTTGAAAATGACCCTTCTAAAGGGTACTTTTGTTGACCAAGTGCCCTCCATAAGGGCACTTGTCCTTCAGGAGGCTCTTTGAACTTTTGCATTTGAACTGCTCCTTTGAACCGTCACAGTGAACCACTTGGTTGAACCAAGCCGATGAACCAAGCTTTGAACCAAAATGGTTCATTTGATTGAACTGAAGTGATGAACCAACCATTGAACCAAAAGATGTTAAACCAAACATTGAACCAAACTTTGCTTGAATTGACTGACAAACCATTTGATTGAACCTGGCATTGAACCAAGATGGTTCAACCTTTTGAATTTTGAACTTGTTGAACTTTTGAACCAAAGTGGTTCAATGGTTCAACAGTTCAAGCCTTCTTTGCTCAGATGCTTGTTGATGGAGATTTTTTATTGAACCAAGGCACTGAAATAATCTTGCAAAGTTCATAGAAACCAAGTCCATAGTTTTCTCTTCCTATTGAGTCCATAGATTCAAGCCTGCAAAGTCTATATATTCTAGCCTGTAGAGTCCATAGATTCTAGCTTACAGATTTGTAGATTCTATGAAGCTTGAAAAATGAGGAATTTGAATGCCCAGGACAAATTTTGAAAAGGGAAGAGATGATTTTGGTCTGTAGGACCAAAATAGTTCAAATGTTGTCCCAAAAATGAGTGATCTTTTTGGGGGACAACAAGTACCACTCCTTATATTCTATTCAAATTAATTTTTTTCAACCATGGGGTCTCTAATCAGATCTCAAAACCTTACTCTAAACGTGATTATCCTCTTTTAAACACCTATAGGTGTACTTATATGGTAGATAGTGAGTACAAGTATGAACAATTTGCATTTCCATAGCATTTTATAAACTATTTGAAAGATAAATTCAATATTTAATTTTATGATTGGATATAACAAAACTCTTAAACCTTTATCACTCTTCTATAGATGTCCTTAGAACCTTTACAAGCCATAACTAAGGTTGAAGAGTAGATGGGAGCTGACTAAGTATGACTATAGACTAAAAGTTAGATCCAAGCATGATGTTATGAGACTAATCATGAATTAAAGGTGATAAAAATAGCATGGATACATTATTATGGACCTATCACAACCCTCTAAAACCATAAACAAGTATGAAGTTCTTGAAAATGGTGAAAAACTACCTATAACTAAGAAAAGTGTATCTTCTTGTAAATTTGAGCTATTTAACTCATCCAAACACCTTTAAACTTGAAAAAAACATGGGGAAAATTATATAAGTAATAAAACATCATCTGGAGTCAACATCATGAATTGGTTAGTACAGACCTACCAAAAATGGAGTAAAACCTATAGGGTGCATGAAAAAGCAAGTAAAAAAGAACAATCAACTTCATGAGGATTGTTCAAAATCAAAGGCCACAATTATTCAAAATATTTATATGTAAATTAATTTATATGAGTCTAATTTCACCTCCATAATGTTTTTGATCTGAAACCTCCTCTATTGTCTGTACCAAGTACAAACTTGAAGACTAATTTTACTTGCCAAGAAGGGTGAAAAAGGAGTGGAATGGTTTTGGGATAAAAATGGAACTTTTAGATCATTTAAAATGTGGATTTAAGATTTTGAAATATAAAGAGACATTTCATGATCTTATCCCATGTGGCACACTTCCCCATGGGTTGTATAAGTGTTGAACTCACCTTTTTCCCCAAGAAAACTATTATTTCTTCTTAATCACCTACCAATTTTAGTTACCAATAGTTGATTAAGACCTATTAGAATACATGTCACATTAAATCACCTTTTATAACCTTCATAGTTCCCAAAAAATCTATACAACTCATTAAATGTCCCTTTCTTGACCTCAAAATGACTCAAAATGGACTAAAATGATGAAGGGCCAAGTGTAGTATAACAATAAATGACATCAATTAACCTATAAAACACCTTGTGACATATATATTAGACCCCTAAAACACCTAAAATTCAAAATTTTACCTATAGGGGTCCCAATTTGACCTAAAAGTCAAATTTGGTCAACATAGTGTGTGTTACGTATTTCTAAAAAAATTATTGGCTTGTTTTTGTGTGTGTTTTTGTCATGTCAATTTTGGGGCATGACACTGAGTTAGTTCTATATTTTAAGGGATGAGGTGGTATGATAAACCTATAAATAAGATCATCAAACTCTAAATCAAGATATCTTACAAAGGCACATATTTTTTAGGTATAAGGTATATTTGAGATCAAGCTAAGCATTTTAATGTGTTTAGAAATGAAATTATTTTGTAACAATTGTGTATGATTTGTATTTTTAAATATTATAATTAATTTTGTAAAGTAGTTCATGTACATGGAGTATGTAAAATGAATTTAAATAATTTATGGTTAATTAAATATGAAGAATTAATGGTTGACGATCTATTTTTTTGTTTCACTTAAATGTTTTTAAGGTTTAAATGGATATTTGATTATGTATGCTTATTTTATTTATGTTTATCTCTATATCAATGGGTTTATTGATGTTATCTAGTTTCACCTCAACTAAAAAATTAATTATTCAACATTAAATTATATGTTAGTGTTGTTAGTGTGAGTTTAATTTGATTTAGCATATACAAGGCTAAGGGAGATCAAGTAAAAACATAATTGTATTGGTTCTATTGGTGTGTCTATATAAGTAGAGAGTATGGAGATTTAGAGAGTATATGTGGATATTTTATGGTGTAGATTTTTTTTTGGAACCATAGACATGGTTGGCTAAGCCTAACACCACAAATTACTTTACCATTTTTTAAATTTAATAATTAATATGTTGTAATAATATTTGTAAAACTTGAAATATATCAGAAGGCTAAGGATGTATAATAATTAACAATTCTAATTTTCTAAGTTGATAATTATGGAAAATTACTATTTTAGAAAGCATAAATAATAAATTTACTTAGCTTATATCTAGACTTTATTTTGATTTTTTATGATTTCTAATAGTAAAAACCAACATAAATTAACACTATGATAGCTCAAAATTAAAAGGAAATCTTTTTAATATATGTGGATATGTCCACACTTTATGGATAGAAAAGAAAGGCATTCATATCTATTGACTACAAACTTGTCCTAGTTGACTATGACTAATTAATAACATAAAAAACATATAAAAACCATAATTCTAACACTAACAAATCATAATTATAATCCAAAAGTATACTTAGATAGGATTTATATTTATATATAACAACAAATACCACTTGAGTCCATTTATTATGGAATTTTTTGCCTTAATTATGACAAAAAATTGATTATTTCACCTCCTTTACTTATGTCTAGTAAGTAGGCTGAGATATAAATATTATGTTTATTCTAGGTGAAATGCATTATTTTCCTTATGTTGTTTAAAACCCTAATGGAACCTTCAAAATCTTGAAACCTACAAAAAATATGGGAGTGTAAGTAGTTATATTTATCCAATCCTCTAAGGAGGGAAATCAAGCCCAAGTAGTTCTCTCACCTAGAGTGATTATGCAATCATGTTCCTTGACTACATGTATGAACCTATAAAAATGGATTTGATACTTGATAATGATATGTATTGACTTTATTTTAGATTATTTATACTTGGTTCATGTTAATTCCTTATAAATTATCTTGAATTTGGAAATAATAGAGAAAATTTTCTCAACATGCAATAGTGTGTAAGCTAGGAAATAAGTGGGGATTATGAATAACATTTGATGTGTATTTATAAAAAATGACAATTTTATTCAATTTACCTTATGAAACATGTGAGAATACCCAAATTAATAATTTTAAATTTTGAAATTATTAATTATTTAGTATAAGGTATGAATTCTCTAGGTAGTTAGACATTGTCTACCTAGTGTGGGCTTCTCTAAAAAAATCAAGGATGCTTGTCTTAAGATGGAGATAATTTGAGGGTGGCATAAAGTGTTTTAAGAATTTGAACTGGAAAGTTATGTATAAATGATGTAAAATGAATGGTTGATCCCACATATAGATAAATTTCTTATAATAATGACAAATAAGAATAATATATCTGGGTACAAGTTATGTGGTTTAAGATATGTCAAGAATTATCAATTTAAAGTACCTATAATTATATTTATGTTTTTTATTAATAGATAGGTTTGGGGGAAATATATGATATATTAAATTGGTATAAGGAAATAAAAAATTCATAAATCTATGGAAAGTGAAGTGATGCCATAAAAAATGGACCCTGTGGAGAAAGCTGAAATAAGTAATATGAATACCATGAAGACTCACACAAGATGGGGAAGGAACATGATTAGCTCATGTGGATAAGTTAGTCAATATAATTAAGAAGAGATGGTGTGAATTATATAATATATAGATAAAGAGAGTAAATTTTTTTTATAGATTTGTTGATGATGTCATGGAGGTAAACTAGTGAGTGGATGAAGTGATTTGATAGCCTAAGTAATAATGACAAAGTGTGCAATGTGCTTGTTAAAGTGTGCTTGAAGTGGTCCTGGTTGATCTTAAGTTTTGGCTTGGTTAGATATGTTTATGGATGAGTATGGTGATTTGATCATGAAAAAAGGGTCTTATCATAAGTCAATAATGGTTTGAGTTCTTGTGTTCATGATTGGAATTCACCCGGTTCATCATTATTTGCATCTAGACATTTTGGGTCCAATAGCAAAAAATCTAAGTAGGTATTTTGATGAAATAATAATTACCACATGTGGATGATTCAAGGGGAGTTGGTCATATTTTTGTGATCACATTAGTCCCTAGTTTCTATGTGTTAAATCTTAGGTCATGTGCCTAATCGTGATAAAAGATATGCAAGTGCAAAATTGGGCTCCCAGGTAGTTTGACATTATTTTCCCATACTTAGCCAAATTTACATGAGTCAAGAAAGAGATGAATAAGTAGTTTGGTGATGGCATATATTATGCATGTGGATGTTTCAAAATAATATTATCATATGGTTTTATTCAATTTTGTGCCTAGTTGATTTGTGCTAAATTTTATCTTATGCACTGAAGTGAATCAAAGATATGATGTGCAAAGTTGTTCTTCCAAGAAATTCTTGACATTGTTGGCTCTGTCGCAAATAAAATTGAGTGAGTAGATTAATGGCATTATATCTCACACATGAAAATGTTTTAGGATCATTTTGACACATGGTTGGATTTTCCTATGTAAGGAGATCATATGGTCCAAATTTTAGAACATGTGCTTGAGTAAAGCAAAAGATATGGAGGTGAAAAGTTGACCTTATAAATATATTGAAAAGGTTCCCATACTTTGTAAATTTTTCACAAGTTAAAGTTAGAGTAACATGAATAGAGTGTATTTCTCCAATGAGTTAGGAAGTAATGATATGGTGCCAAGTGTTTAATGTTTAAATCTATTCAAAGATAAATATCGAGTTTCTTCCAAGGATCATTGGTAAATGAGTGATCGTACATATAGAGATAAATGGTGTACATTAAAGTCAAGAGGTCAAAGTGATATATTTTTATCAATGTTAAAGATCAAGATACATATATAAGATTGATAGAGTGTATTGAATCAAAGTTTCTAGATTACATGAGATGAAGTCAACTATTCAAAGATTAACATTTGGGCATTGGTGTGTTATGCATTAAAATTAGAAGAATATCAATGATGTGTGATCAATATAAATATGTGAGAGCATGAGATGTGAGCATATTTTCTGAAGTTTAACTATGACCATTTGCATTTGAATATTTGAATTTGTGAAGGAAAAACTAATGCTCGTTATTTTGTTCATAATTTTTTATCCAAGATGAATTAAAAGGTTCTATAAAAATAAAAGTTGTAGAATAATCCAAGGCACATCTAGAAATATAAATTTTAAGATTTGAAAGTGTGTAGGGTCAAAGTTATGAAGGTTTAAATATTATTGTATATTTGTGTATGCTCTACAAGAAACCTAAGCAGGGTAATTGAGCTTATATTAATGCTATTTTGATGTTTCATGATGTCTTAGCTATTGGAGAGTGTTTTAGACTCCATAAGGATGCTTTGTTTAGAGTTTTGAGGTGTGATCAATCATATGCAATATTAAAAAAGTTTTACAAGTTAATTATGTATACGCTCATGGTGATTATGTGCATAGAATGTTATTTGAGTGAGTTCTACTTAAGTAAAAGGGTACTATGATGATTTTTGGAACTTAAGGATGAATTATAGATCATGTGGAATGGGTCCATGCATTTGGAAAGTGTTCTTCTATTCTCTATTTACTTGGAAACGTGTCAAAGAGTTGAATGGGTCTCCATAGGACCTAAAAGTGACTTAGGTCTATTTTAATGTAGATTGTGCTTAAGTGTGACCCATGTGATATGCCTTAAGGATGAAGGAATGTATTGTGGCTAATAAGGAAATATTTTGATCTTGTTAATTCATGATTAATCTATAAATGGTGGAACTAAATGTGTTAGTTTTTAAGCTTTTGGAAGACTTGAGAGAGAGACTATTACAAGGTGTATGTGAGATTTATGGAGAGAAGGAGAGGTAGAGTGCCCATTTTATGAATTAATGAGTAGAGTAGATTGATGACTATGTATGCCATGTATTTTATATTTATGATGTTATAAAAGTGATCTTATAGTTTAATGATATATGAAGAGGTTTGAGTGTGCATATGAAGACAATTTGAGTGAATAAGGAGAGAGATTATGGCATGCCTATGTGAGAGACCTAAATGAGATTGAGAGAGTTTGTGCAGGAGTTAAATAAATAGAGATCCATCATTAGGTGTTGAATACATCAATTTTAAGGTGGAGGTTTTCACTTCAAGGAGGGTATAAAGGACTTGATCTTCCTTAGGGGTAGTTTCTCCTTGTGAAATAGGTGTTTCACTAAATGCCTTTGGTTAGGAGGATATAATCAATGTTTATTGGTATAAAGGAGTTAACCTATCTCTTGTTTGTAATTTATTATAGGATAGTATTCCATGTGTTGTAGGCTTAAGAGTGGGTTTTATTCCTCGTGAGGGTTTCCCATAATAAATATGTGTTGTGTTTGATCTTGTGTATGTATTGAATGAATATGATCTCTTGTTAATGTTTCTTGATCAAGTTGATATATACTGATTGTTTAAATAGTTTGAAAGGATTAGAATTTAGATTAAAAAATTTGGGCTCATTGATTCACCACCCTCCTCTCATTGATTGTACCTCTAAAAATTAGTATCAGATCAAATCCTTTGTTAAAGGCTTAAAATCTTAAAGGTGATCCAAGTTACAATATGGGTAGTCATCAAGGAGGTTTCTCTACTAAGCAAGCACCAATTTTTAATAGATCCAATTATGCTTTTTGGAGTGCAAGAATGAAGACATATATTGTGTCCCTAGGATTTGATGTATGAAAATCTATTGTGGTGGTTATATTATTCCTACTACTCCATCTAGTCTTGTAGACAATAATTTGTTTTAAAACAATTTTGAGGCAATAAATGCTATCACTTGTGGTCTTTCAAAGATTGAATACACTAAGCTAATCCATTATAAATCTGCTAAAGAGATATGGGACAAAATTTAGATCATTTATGAAGGATATTCAAAGGTAAATCTTACTAAGTTATAGACTCACAAAAGGTAATTTTAAAGTCTTAAGATGAATGAAGAAGTATCTGGGGCATGCTTTCTACAAAGAGTTGATGAGATTCTGAACATCATCAAAGGTCTCAGAGAGAACCATGAAGAGGATACTATAGTTCAAAAGGTATTAAGGTCTCTATCCCTCAATTTTGATCTAAAATTATATGATATAGAAGATATCCATGATATTACTTAGTTTAATATATATCAATTGCATGACACTCTTACTACCTATGAGATGAGAAATAATGATGATATACCACCAAAGAAGGAAGCAACATTCAAGACAAAGATGAAGCCAAAGAAGAAGTTATAAGGTAAGAAACTAAAAGAGGATGATATTTCTAATATATATGAGGATGAACTAATTACTTTGATTTCAAGGAAATTGAGAATAGGTTCATGCAAGTATAAAGGTAAACTACTCCTCAAATTCTTCAATTATGGTGAGATAGGACATTTTGCTAATAAGTGCCCTCATAAGTATAAGAAGGATGATTATGAATAACATGATCAAGGTTATGATGAGAATAATAAATCATTTAGGTTTGATAAAATTAAAAAGGGATTTAGAAGGTTTGAAAATAATAAAAAGTACTTCAAGGACAAGAAGAGTCTCTACACCAAAGAATATTGTAGTTCATTAGATGATAGTGAAGTCAGTGACTCAGAGTATGATCATGGAGATGATGGTCCTATTGAAGATGAAGCCATGTTCGTGGCTGAGGAAGGTAGTTAATCACATCAAAAGGAGTCTACTTTGTGTGATTAATACAATGATGAAGGTGAGGTGGATTATGAGACTACATTGACAAATGCTCATGAAGAACTGAAGATTGAAAATAAGATTAATAAAAAGATGAAATCTAAACTCAAGGAATATGAAGAGAAATTCAATGTATTTGAGGCAATAATGAATGAATATGCCAAGGATCATGAAGA
Source organism: Torreya grandis (assembly GCA_037957365.1). Classification (NCBI taxonomy): domain Eukaryota; kingdom Viridiplantae; phylum Streptophyta; class Pinopsida; order Cupressales; family Taxaceae; genus Torreya; species Torreya grandis. Next base: position 1,292,560 of record JARHVA010003059.1, on the reverse strand, counting down.
TATGGTTAAGCATCTTGGTTTTCAATTGGAAATACTATCTACAAACCTAAAATCTAAAGAAGATGAATGTTTAAGGTATGATTCTATGATTGTGTTTTTGAAAGATGAGTTAGCGAAGTCTACAAGAAAGGTGAAATAATTTGTCAAGTTTGACAAAATTTTTAATGATATGGATGATATCTTAAAGATTCAAAATTTAGCTAGTGACAAATTTGGATAGGTTTTAATAAAGAGCCCAAAGTTTCTTCTAAAGTTGACATGAATGTCAATGGGAGAAAGTTGGATCAGCCTTTGAAGACAAATCATTAGATAAGGAATGAAGGTGTTGGTAGAATAAAGATAAATCATATTAGAAAACCAAATTCCATGAGGTATGTAAGTTTTAATGGTTACTACTATACTTGTAATAATTTAGGCATAGAGCTAGAGAATGTAGGAGACCTGTTAAAAATGAATTTACATGGAACTATGATGGGGGTCATCAGTCACAAGGTGTGAGCAAGGTTGAGTGTTTCAAATATCATGATGTGGAACACTTTTTAAAACACTATTTGAATAAGGTAAGATAGGCTAATTTTCCATCAAGGAGTATGATTTTCTACAACTATGAACATAGAGGTCACATTGCTAGATTCTACAAGCAAAGGCCATTAAGTTAAAATAAGTTCAATCAGGCTCTAAGAGTGAAAATAAAAAGAAAAGTTATTTCATGGAAACCAAAGGTGAGCCATGATGAGTATTTAGGTCTAAGCCATCTATTTTCTATGGTTGAGAATCCTATGGAAGGAGAAGAGTGACAAGGGCTCTCATTGTCTACTCATGTTGAGAATGAAGCAACCAAGCTCAAGGAGAAAACCAAGGTACTAGTTGAGTCAATTTATGAGGTAAATATAGATCCAAGTGGACATCTTGATATTTATAATCAATTTTTATTCAAATAACATCAATTTTCAGTGCCTAGTGATGAGGTTCAAAACTACAAGGTTGATTCCTCAAATGAAAAGGTATGCCAAGATTTCATAGTTACTCCATATGTTGGCAATTCTATTTGAGAAAAGAAGGAGAGTGATATAGAAAAAGAACCAATTTTTATAGTTTAGAATAAGAATAAGAATAATAAGATAAAGAATTCTTATATCTATTAGAGGATTCTAGTGAAACTGAAGAGATGTCGGCCACTCCTAGTTTTACTTTGTTTTAGTGCATTGTGGTGCAAAGGATGTCTCTATCTATGCTTCTTAAGAGACTCATTTTCAAGTGGAGAAGTAAGTGTTGGGGTGGTGTTATTTAGATGATATTATAAGGCTATAAATGAGTGTTTTTAGTTGGATTAGTTATGTCCAAGTGGAAGAGATGTTGTGGTGATGTCATAGCTATATTTGGTCAGTCTACAAGGTTAGATTGAAGGTTTTGAAGTGGAAAAAAGGATTTATGTTTTTTTAATATTATTTTTTTCATAAAAAGGTTTTTTGACCTTATTCTATGTTCTAGGGGGTTTTGTGTTTTAAAGGGTTGTTGAAGTCAAATTGGAGACTTTTGTTTGCTCTCAGGTTTCCTAGTTTGTGATTAAGAGTATGGAGGTCCTAAAATGGGTTATATGATGTATGGGTTACAAAATATTTGGAAGATAAAAAATTGGTCTAGTAGTGTGTAATGATTGTCTCTAGGTTTTTGAGAAGTTTTAGAGGTGGACATTGACTGGAAAATGTTGTGTTGACCTTGTTTGTTTTGAGATTCTAAGATTTTGGGCTCTTATAAAAAAGTAGTTTGCCTTGTGATTTGAGGTCTAAGGCCTCTTATTATGTTTAATGGGCCAAATTGGTTGTCAAATCAAGCTTCATAGAGATATGAATGTTTATTTTTTTAAGTTATTCATGTTTTTGTCAAGATTAAGGCTTAATTAGCTAGTAAGTTTATGAAGGAAGTATGTTGTAGAAGATGATCTTGGTGATGAAAAATATTTTGATTGAGGTGGAATATTAGAGTGATCTAGATACAAAGTTTTAGGTCTTGAAGGTGCATTTACTAAAATTTATGGGCTCTGCAAGTTCTAGGTAGGGCTATAAGAAGACTAGACATGCCTAGTGGGAAGATGAGTGCATTTTGTTCAATTTATCCAAAATATAAAGGTATGTGTGTTTCAAGGAGAGTTATTAGGTTGGTTGAAAGAATATGTCCTATTTTTTGAGTGAAATAAATTTCTTTTGGTGGTCCTTAAGGTGATTTGAGAGAGAAGGATAGTGAGTTTTTATGGTGATTCTTCATAGTGTATGAAGATCTAAAGATGCTCAAGTGATACAATGGCTCATAAATATTATTGGAGTCCCTATAAGATTTTTATTGATATTTTCCATCAAATTTCAACATTATTGTGTTTTATTTCTTCATTGGTTGCAGTGATTAGTTGAAGAGAGTGTTGCCATGGAGTAAGAGGAAGGTGTCAAGACAAGAAGGGGTAGGCTCAAGGTAAGGGGGAGTTTGTATCATCTTTATAAGGTGGTAATATATTATTGATGGTATTTTCAGGTCTTTAGGATTAGTTGGTACCCACTTTTTCATTATGTCAAAGGGGGCTAAATCTCCTATTTTGAGAGTGCTTGAAGAGTGAGAAGAAAAGTGAGTTGTATATTGTTATATGATGTGTGTTGACATAAATGAAAAAGGGGGAGATTATTGTAAATTTTTAATTGATTTCATGGTGATGTAATATAGGTTTACTAGTTAGTGGATGAATTTATCTGATAGCCTAAGTAATAATGACAAAGTGTGCAATGTGTTTGTCAAAGTGTGCTTGAAGTTGGCTTGGTTGATCTTCAGTTTTGGCTTGGTTAGAGATGTTAAAGGATGAGTATGGTGATTTGAGAATGAGAAAATGGTCATATTATAATTAAATAATGGTTTTATTTCTTTTTTTCATGAGTGGAATTCACTTGGTTCATCATTGTTCTCATCTAGACATTTTGGGTCCAATGGCAAAAAATTTGAGTAGGCAGTTTGATGATGTCATAATTTCTCTGTGTGGATGAGTCACGGGGAGTTGGTCATATGTTTGTGATAAATTTATTCCCTAGTCAAGTCATGAACCTAACCACAACAAAATATATGTAAGTACAAAGTTGGGCTCCCAAGTAGTTTGACATTATTTTCCCATACTTAATCAAATTTGAATGAGATAAAAAAGAGCCAAGTAATAATTTTGGTGATGGGATATCTCACACATGTGGATGTTTAAAAAAAATATGGTAATATTATTTTGTTTAGTTTTGTGCCTTGTTAATTTTCACTAAATTTTAGATCATGCACTAAAGCACGCCAAAAGATATGCATGTGTAAAATTGGCCTTCCAAGTAATTCTTGACATTGTTGGCTCTATGGCAAAAAAATTTGAGTGAGTAGATTAATGGTATTATATCTTGCATATGAATTTTTTTCAATATTAGTGTGAAACATGGTTGGATTATCCTATGTGGGGAGATCATATGGTCCAACTTTTAGAAAATGTACTTGAGTGAAGTAAAAGATATAGAGGTGTAAAGTTGGCCTTACAAATAGATTGTAAAGGTTCCCATACTTAGTAATTTTTTCACAAGTTAAAGTTTGAGAAAAAAGTGATGGAACAAATTTCTCCAAGAAGTCAAGAAGTAGAGATATGGTGTCAAGTGATCAATGTTTAATACTATGTAAAGATAAAGAACAAGCTTCTTCCAAGGATCAATGGTAAATGGGTGATCATAAAGATAGAGATCAATGGTGCACATTAAAGTCAAGAGATCAAAGTGATATATGTTTAGAATTTTTAAAGACCGAGATATGTATAAAAGATCTACGGAACATGTTGATTCAAAGTTTCTAGATTGTACAAGATGAGGTCAACTATTTGAAGATTAACATTTGGGTATGGGCACACTATGCATTAAAGTTAGAATAAGATTAATGGTGCATGATCAATCTAAATATGTGAGAGCATGAGATGCAAGCATATTGTCTAAATTTTAACAGTGACTATTGCAATTGGAATATTTAAATTTGTGAAGGAAAAACCAATGCTTTGTATTTTATCCATAACTTTTGATCCAAGACATATTCAAAGGTGATATAAAAATAAAATTTGTATAGGACTCTAATGCACATTTGTGAGTATTAATTTGAAGATCTGAAAGTGTGTATAATCAAAGTTATAAAGGTTCAAATTTTATTATGCATTCATGTATGGTATACAAGTAACCCAATGAGGGTAATTAAGCTTATTTTGATGTGATTTCAATGTTTCATGATGTTTTATCTATTGGAGAGTGTTTTATACTCCATAAGGATGCTTTGTGTGGATTTTTGGGTTGTGATCAATCATATGTAGTATGAACAAAGGTTCATACTATGTATTTTTTCATGGTGACTATGTGTATAAAATGTTGTTTGAGTGAATTATGCTTAAGTAAAAGGGTACTATGATGATTATTCAAACTTAAGGAGGACATATATATCATGTGGAATGGGTCCATATATTTGGAAAGTGTTCCTATGTTCTTAATTTGCTTTGATAAGTGTCAAAGAGTTGAATGGGTCTCCATAGGACCTAAAAATGACTTAGGACTCTTTGAAAGTGGATCATGCTTAAGTGTGACCCATGTGAGATGCCTTAAGGATGAAGGTATGTATTATGGATAATAAGGAAAGATTGTGATCTTGTTAATACATGATTTATCTATAAATGGTGAAACCAAATGTGTTGGTTTCTAGACTTGTGGAAGATTTGAGAGAGACTAATACAAGGTGTATGTGAGAGTTGTGGAGTGAAGGAGAGGTAGAGTTCCCAATTGATGAATTGATGAACATATCAGATCGATGACTATGTGTATGACATCTAGGTCATATTTGTGATGTCAAAAAAGTGTTCTTGTAGTTTAATGATAAGAAAAGAGGTCTGAGTGTGCATATGAGGATAATTTGAGTGAAGGATGAGAGAGATTGTGGCATGCCTATGTGAGAGGCCTATATGAGATAGAGAGAATTTATGTAGGGGTTAGATAAATAGAGATCCATCATCATGTGATGAAGAAATTAGTTCTAAGGTGGAGGTGTTCACTTCAATGAGGGTCTATAGGACTTGATCTTCCTTAGGGGTAGTTACTCCTTGTGAAATAGGTGTTTCATTGAATAAATTTAGTCAGGAGGATATGATCAAGGTTTGTTATTCCAAAGGATTTGACTAGTCTCTTGTTTGTAATTTATTATAGGAAACTAGTCCATGTGTTATAGGCTTGAGAGTGGGTTTTATTCCCCATGAGGATTTTCCATAGGAACTATGTGTTGTGTTTGATCTTGTGTATGCATTGAATGAATGATCTCTCTTGTTAATGTTGCTTGATCAAGTTGATATATGTTGATTTTTTAAATCATTTAAAAGGACTGTAATTTAGATTGAAAGATCTAGGCTCACTAATTCACCCCCTCTCAGTGATTATACCTCTAATAAATTTATGAATAAGGAAAAAAATTATAAATGAATGGATTTAGATGCACAAATATATGATATATGAAATATAAGTTCACATATGGTTTATGCATGTGTACATATATATTTAAAAAAAGGGTTTTTAATCTAGCATACTATTGGTAACTATGTGAGAGAAATTATGGTGGATCATTAGATGCCAGACACTAGGATGTTGTATAAGTGTTTGTAAAAATGATTAATTTAATGGGAGGGTCGCATACGTTAGATCCATGTATTAGAGGAAATATTTATGGATGAAATAAACTTGATATTGTATAATGTCACATAGAATAGATAATTGGTAGAAGTGGAAGTGGTATAATTTGGAGTAGTGTGAAGGTAACATAACCTACATCTCAATTGAAATCTATTATGAGATGTTGTTGAAGATATCAAACTATCCTGGGATTAAGGACATTGAGAATCACATCCACAAGTGTGAAATTTCATGGTATTCAAAGGTATTTCATTCCATGAACAAATAATTGAGCCAATTTCCCATAATGATAATAAACCATGCACATACTTGGTATAGGAAGTTTCATCTAAATCAAATTATGGTGGAATTAAATGAGATTGATATTTCATTCTTGAATAAGTATAGATACTAATATATATATATATATATATATATATATATATATATTTATATATATATATATATATATATATATATTATTTTACACTTAGAAATGTGATTCTTGACCTATTGGTACCTTACATGACTCTTGTGTACACATATGGCTCTTTCAAACCCTTCTCTCATATCCCTTTTCCTTCCCGAGGTCCATCCTTCTCAATTTATTTTTGGTCCCCTATAATAATTCCTTAATCTATTCCTAATTTTATTATTATCATTATCATACTATCTCCAATCATTAGATCATTTTTATTGTCTTTTGTATGCCTTTGGTCATACTTAAATAGATCTAGATTTCTAAAACCATCCACCTTCACTAAACTTGTCTGCATTCCAAGTAACCATTATTTTGGAAATTCAAATCATCTTTATGGGTTATTATATACATTTCACATATTGGTGGCATGAAAATTTACCTAGATGATTACAAAGATGGTAGAAGGTGTCATAAATAGAGGGAGTATATGGGAGTCTAATGGTAGCAACTTAATGATAACATTTATATCCATAGATATCTCAAAATGATAAATGGACTATAGAGTGGTGCACACATGAATCAGGTCATTAGGATATATTGGTTCATTAGGGGATGTACATGGGATTATCACCACCATAGATCCATGGTGACCTACATGTTATAGGTAGATAGGCTAGTGGAACTAATTTCAAAAATTAAATGTTTATAACTTAATTTTATCACTTTCATTTCCTATAGTAGAGATATATATGTTAGGCACTAATGATAGACTATTGATTATGATATACATGTGAGATCTGATCTTAATTTTTAATTTTTTTATATGTGATGGAAGAGGAGGAAACTTGATGGATGAATTAGTTAGATACTACCCATCATTTGATTTTTGATCCCATGCTTCCTTACCATTATACCACTAGGATGAAACATCCCATGGCACTAGAAATTGGAGTACACATGAGTTAGTTAAGACTAGTTTGAGAGGTTATCTCTAAGCTACTAGTTGGAGATTCTATTTATAATCTACTGGTTGGAGAGACTACTCATGGGTGTTATATACATGTAATTATTTATTGTTTTTTTTCTTTTATAAAATGCATTATTGTTTATATGGGAAAATTCTTATATTATTGATGTATGTTTGATCATTTTCTATCAAATGTGAGAAAATGCATAGTAAGAAAAAATTAAGTGAAATAAGATGACATTTTAAGTAAACAAGATATGTGAAAAATTATGAATTAAAATGATAAAATTGAATCTAAAACACACCAAAAATATGATATATTTAAAACATTTTAAGTAAATTAAATATCAATGTAAGAAAAATCAAATAAATATATGTAATTAAATGATGAAATCTCATGTAAGATAAACATGTAGATTCAAACATGAATAAAACATATAAGACTAAAATTTTGAATGTAATTCAAAATTTAAGACAATCATATCAAGTAAAAAAAATGAAAAAACATGTAAGTATGAAAAATGTCCAATGTAATATAAGTGAAGTCCATAATGATTGATAAATGAAAAAAAAATCTCTTAGAAATGACAACTCAAGCTTAGTGATTTCTCTAGAATGTGATGTAGGAAAACACAACCACCTAAATACATAATAAGGATGAAAATTATATTTGTGGAAAAAAAATTTGATGTTTGTTTATGAGGAAGGCTTGTTTTGATTCCCTAAGAGTTACAATGCAACTTGCAAAATAAAACTCAATTGGTGTAAGTAGGATAATAATGTGATATAGAAGCCAATGAGATGTAGAACATTGGTTAAGTGGTTTTTTTATGCCCAACCCCACCCAAGTTCAAATCTTAGAGGGGTTTTTATAAAATATATGTGGCCATTTTCTTGATGGTTTTAATGTGATCAAATTACTAATGGTTCTATAGTTCTCTTGGGGACTGATCCCCCAGTTTGTGCCCAAAAATTGGTTATAGCTCCAGTCAAAAGCTAAAAATTGATCTAAAATAAAATAAAATAATGTGATATATATGTTATTAGCTAAAAGTGATACCCATCAAGAGGACATCAAGGAATATATGATGTAAATAAATAATTCATGACACTACATGGGTAATGTGGAATTCCTTAGTGGTAATGAGACATTCTAGATAAGTGGGAAAGGCTAATAACTATTGACATCAAGGAATATATGATGTAAATAAATAATTCATGACACCACATGGGTAATGTGGAATTACGTAGTGGTAATGAGACATTCTAGATAAGTTGGCAAGGCTAATAACTATTGACATCAAGGACATAAGACACTCCAACTAGTGAACACAAATATTGGAATAATAAATTAAGTAAATATATCATCCCATGAAGGTTATGTTCATGATATTAACATGATCCTACATTCACACATGTTCCTCACTCCTCAAAACCCCTTAAAAAGTCATTGGCCTAATGAGAATATTGGGTATTTGTGTTAGAATATAGGTACCACTAAAATCTAGGAAGGTATAATGATGTAATGATATAAGACCTCCTACCTTAGCCTACTAGCCTACCACAACCCAATCCAACTCATTTATATCATGAGGACAACTATGGAGTTTTAGATTTGACTAAGATATGATATGTGCTAAACAAAGGTCACATCTCTTAGTGTGATCTGAATTTTGTGATATAGTTTTTTTTTTTTGATAGTAATTATTTTGACTTTTTATACACCTCCTTCATTCATATTAAAAAAACCAAAAATGGATGAAATAAATATCTATCAAACTATAGATTATGAATGATAATGAGAAGATAAAACCTAAAGATCATGGTTCTTAAATAATCATATGCATGCTTACATGAGAGAGTGCAATGTTAAAAATGACATGTATGTGCCTCAAGTGAAATGAAAAAGGTGAAATATGGGGATCATGGAAGATATGATCATGTAATAAAAATGATAAAATGAATAATATTCCCATAAATAATCATAAGGAGGTAAAATATTCTTCAAAAGAGATGTGGCTATGTTATGATAATTGTGTCACTAGGGAAGTCATACTAAAATACAAAGAATCTAACACAAATACTAATAAAAGTAGTAGTCATTCCAAAAGAGGTGGAAAGTAAATGGTCATCCCAACAAAGGGTGAAAGTAAATAGTCATCCCAAAAGAGGGAAAAAATAAATATAGTTTAAAGAATCAAAAATATACTAAGGTAATTAATAATCTAAAATGATAATGGTGATAACAAAAAATCCAAAAGTTGATACTATATGCACCATAAATTTTCATGGTGTGAAATTCTTAGTATGATGTTCTATGATGATGCAATGATCTTATAATCTACACTCAACACATTTTCTCTATAACACTCTAGACCTTTTACCATATACCTTCCCTAGACCCTTCAAACTCCCCTTTTGTTGGCCTTTGTAAATCCTCTTTTATTGTTTTCAAAATGATTTAATTGGTTATAAAACTGCCATATTGGGTGACATAACTACCCTATATAATTAAAAACCACTCTATACATGATGGGTTCACCATGATAGTTTCATAAACACCTTAAAATGTTAAAACACATAATTGTTAAGTGGTTCTTCATGTACTTTTAATACATCCATTTTCATTTGAGGTAATGTTGGCCATTTTTGGCCCATATATGAAGCTATTGCATGGTTTGATGAGGTAGTGGATCAAAGGATTTAAAACAAGTCCAAGTTTGTAAAATAGAGGGATCCAAGTAGGATCTTATATGTTACAAACATTTACAAGCATGAATCAGGTTGCACAAATAATAAAAATCCATCAGAACCTTGAAGGATTGATCAAAGAATGAATTGTGTAGGTTTCAGACCCAGACCATCACTAGGACATTTTCTAGACATAAACAAACTAGCATACTTACACATTTTTTGTCTTGCTCAAGAAGTCTCATGTGACTAGTAGATCATGTGCAATTGTAGATCTACATGCCAAGATTATCCTCTAAAATTTTCATGCCCATATGAGATTTTTAGCTCAAGTTATAAACATGCAAAGATGGACTTACAAAGTAAGAAGTTCATGCTAAAATCAAATTTAGGCCTTGAAAAATAGACATTTGATTTAAAAAAACACTATAATTTAAATTCTAATGGGCTCATGAATGTCAATGATGGGCTTGTGAACATATTTGATAGTCACACATACATCAAGTTTAAGCTCAAGTAACATAAATCCTTTTTAGCTTAAATTTGATGGTAGAATGAACATCAATGATGGTCATGTGAATTTCATTTTATGTTAGTGTAAATTTTAATTTTAATCTCATGATTTATCCATTTAGGTTCAAATAGTGGGTTTTAATACATCTAATAATCTTCACTCAATCATACATCTTTATCCAATAGTACGATATGGGTCAAATAGTCAAGGGGATTGAGAGGTTAACACATGGTATAAGTGCTTGAGGCTATAGAATAATAGTAAATATTGAGAATGAATTCATGTTTGACACATGGCATAATCTAGGATAGAGTTGAAAAGCTAAGGGGAAGATTGATGGCTAGTACTTGATCATATAGATCAAAATCAGTGGAGTGAGAAAATGTCAAGGAGTCGATGGATTTGAATTGGATTGTTGATGACCAATGGGAAAAGATCAAGCCTAAGACATTTTTGATAGACTTTGGTTAGCTAGTTTTCAATCTTAAGTAAAAAAATATAAGGAACCAAGCTCAAGTTCAACCTAGGATGGTAGAAATACATGTAACCAAATTTGATGTGGATCTTGGTATAACTAAAACAAAGATTTTCAGACCAAGCATTGAGTAAAGTATGGATAACTATAGGAAAACTAATGGTCTTAGATTTGTTTTCCATCTATAGATGAACCTATGATCAAGATATGAAAAATAGATCAGATATCTATTTAATGTAAAGGGTCCCATCTATCAAAGTGGATCCATCATTAATAAAATAGGTCCTAACCACCATTTCCAACATGACACTACTAGTATAGGGATTAGAGGATTTGATCCTCATGAATATATCAAGTGGGCTTAGGGTCTTGAGGTGGCAAGCTAGTAGTTAGAGAAGTAGTTAAGGGATTTTTTTTCATTCAAATAGACTTTGGCACTATGCATAATAAGTTCTTATCTTTTAGTGGGATCTCTTAGCCAATGAGAGGTTCTTGAGGATTATTGAGATAACAAGAGATCTATTTGTTGATAAAATCATGAAAAAATAAAATAATCAAGTGATTCCACCTCACTTATTAATCTTGAGGTCTTTCTTCCACTCTCCAATGGATTGTTCCCATCTCTTTTTCTGCTATATATAAAGGATTTTGATAAAAAAATGGATCCTCTCAGTATTTTATGTACTCCCTCTCTTGGGCATGACCGAACTCTACCAAGATGGAGATTTTAACTTATTGAAATGAATATAAGATTGTATTTAAAATTTAATTATTTTGGTATAGTGTGTATATGTTAGATTTGCGTATGTGGTAGAAGTATCTCCCTTGTCAAGTCATAGTCTCACCTAGTTACTAGTTCATCTTATTATATAGGTCATGTTTAGTATTCTACATATTTTGATTGAAGCTTGCATATGGATACCATGACTATTTAATGACTTACATTAGACCTCTCCATAATTTCCCTCAGCTTTAGATCTTTTGGTGAACCTCTTCATGAAACACTAATGTATGATAGATATTCAAGATTCTATATCTAGTATTTTACTTATTTCATTAGTGTTCTAAGTGTCAAGCAAGGTAGATCAACAATAATTTGGGTGCATCACCATCTTTATATTAGGTTTCCCTTTCATTATCCCTTTCCCTATTTTCCCTAGTCATTACTAGGTTTTAGAGCTAAACTAATGCATTAGAGGAACTAGTCTCATTAAAAATCCTAGAGGTCTGACCCCATTATAAGATACCCATAGCCTAGGTTCAGTCCCATGTTGAGGTATATTTAAAATTAGGACCTGATCACTTCTACTTCCAACTAGGGTACAATCTAGGCTTGTTTATAGTTATGGCACACCCAGTGGGACAAAGTCTAAAAGAGTGGAAAGATCTTGGTGTGTCTTTCCTCTAATTAAATTTTGGAAGAAATCACATTAGCACTAATGGAAACTCCAAATTCAAACTTATATTTATGAGAAAAATAGGTATGTCTCATTAGAAATTGTAGTCATTTCTTACATCTTATTTGACATATGAGGTCAATATGAATAGTTATGATGAATATTCCTATTATCCACCTCCTTATCATCAACTCCAATATGATCTTCATAATATGAATGAGCCTAATCATCCTTACCAATATTTTTTTCAAATTTATGAGGATCCTTGCCAAGTTTCTCATGATCTTTATTATCAAGGAAATAACTCTTACCTTCCTTATGATCCTCACTAGTAACATAAGGACCTATTTTAGTCATATATGTAAGAATATTACCCTGACCCGCCATATGAATAGCAATCCCATTATAATACTGCTCCTCATCAACCCTATCATGAACCATCTATACCAACACTTAAGTATAATTTAATAAGCCTTGAGAAGTATGCACTAGAATTGTGCTCACATAAATGTTATGGCCAAGATGTCCCTACTCACCTGATTCACCATGTGAGAGAGTCATTGTATCAAATGAAAGAAGAATGGATACCTATTAAGGATAAGCTAAAATACCTTGAGGAACAATAGGTCCAACATCACCAATCTTATGTGCCTTCATATACACCACCTCAACTTTTTTATGTGCCATCCATTCCTCCTCAAGAGACCATTTTAAGTTCCTCTTTGAGTGTGCTAAGTTACATGTTATTTAGATATTTATTTATTAGAGATCTATCCAAGAGAGATGTCAAAGAAATAAAGAATTTATTATGGAACAACCTTTTTTTAGGGTCTAAATCTCCATCCTTCCTCAAGAAACCCTTATGAAGTCCTTCAAGGTTCCAAGCTGGAATCAAGTGGTGAAGTCATGGGGTAGGCAAAATGAGGCAAATATGGATTTGAGGACCCAAGTTAAAGAAGAATATGAACCTATGAAAACCTCTCTCATCCCTCCTCAAGAGTCTTCTTGTATTCCCTATCTTCATGAAGCCACTAACCATCTTAAAGATAAACTATTTAAAAAAAATATAGTGAATCATATCAAAGAGTTGGACCTAAAGCCAAGGAAAGAGGAGGAGAAATAGTTTGAAAAGATAAAGGGGAACCTCTATATTTTCCATCTTGGAACCATATCATGTAGTTAATAAAATCTAAGGTCACTCAATCCCCTCCCTCCACTCTTTAAGAATCTAGGGCATTTTCATTTTGGAAATCCATTCAAAGCAATAGGTAGAAGGAGAAAGTGGTGATTATGAAAGTCAAATAAGAGACCATGAAGCCTCCAATCCTTTCCCCACAAAATCCCAGAGCCTTTCATTCATGGAGATCCATTTAAGAGGAAAAGAAATAGGAAGAGGAGGTGAAGGTGATTCAAGAAAAGAAACTTTAGGAGAAAAATTAGGTACCTATGGTAACTTCTTTAGACCTCTCTCATCTTGTTAATTATTTTCAAGGGTATATTATGCCACTCTTTGAGAAAGAGCCTCTCTTCTATGAGGTAAGCCAAGAAGATATACCTAAATAAGTATGAAATGAAGGTGACTTGAGTGACTAAGAAGAATAAATCATGATTAAGACACGTCTTGGTAAGGACAAACATGATTTGGTTTTCCATGATGATGTAAATATAGAACAAGTACATGAAGAAGTTATTGATGTACAAGAGAAGGATGTCCATGTTGGACAAGTTGATGATGTTTTCCATGAGTTCCTTGATAACATAAAATCTACCATTTATTATGAAGGACAAGAGCTTTTAGGTGAAGAACAAGCTAAAATTGAGAGCATGCTTAGTCATTAGCTTGATATTGAAAATGAAGCAATGTTGATTGACTAATTTGAGATGTGAAAAGAAGGTTTGTACCCTCATGCTTGTGATCAAGAAATTGATATGCTTGTTTCTGACATTCAATTTTAAAAGGATCTAATTGAATTATAGTTTCATGAGAAGAAATATTCTAATTTATTTGATATCTTTCATTCAAGTTTTTCTTTACTTGAATTTGGTCCATTATAAGAGAAGAGGAGTGATATCATCAAGCAAGAGGAAATTATTTTCTCAAGAGATGACATGTTTTAACATTTCAAACATAGATATCAACTTTTATCTCCAAATTAGGACATCTCTCTACTCTTAGAAGTTGATAATGAGCTGAAATGGCCTCAAGAAGTCACAAGATCAGGCCCATCTCCCTTAGAGGTTAACCTTATAGATATGTTAAAGGAGACACATCAAGATAGTCTATATGTTTATGATCAATAATTCAAGAATGAGGAAGAATTAAAGTTATTCTTATAAAGTCCATAAATTTGGAAAGAGTATGATTGGGTCTTTGAATCTTGTCTACAATTTATACACTTGAAATTGGTATTAGAGGAACCAGTTGCCTCCCAAAGAAGACATGAGAATCTAATCACTCATAGCTATAGAAGAGAGATGCCAGAAAAGGAAAGTATATTTCAAAGTTCTAAGGTGCACAAAATAGTTTCCCATTTGACCCAAGTGGAAAATAATTATTGATTGAAACCATGTACATATTAGAATATTTTTTATGATTTCCTCTAAGTACAATTTCTAGCACTTTTATTTATTATCCCTATTTTGTTTTAGGTTAGTTTCCCTTTCAATAAGTGCCTTGGGAACTCTATCTTTTTTTGTTCTTTATTTTTCCTTATATTTATTTGATGAGAAGTTAGAGCAAATTTAGCAGCCAATTAGATCTAGGTCAAATGTGTGAGACATAAATAGAGACTCCATACCTAATGTATTGGACTAGGCACATGGTTTGGGTTCTATTACATAGATAGGCATGCAACCCCTATGATTTTCTAAATATGTTGGCCTTTTTTGGCCCACATATGAAGTTATTACATGGTTTGATGAAGCAGTGGATCAAAGGCTTTAAAACTGGCCCAAGTTTACAAAATAGAGGGATCCAAGAAAGTTTGCATATATTCTAAACATTTAGAAGCATGGAATAGGTTGAAAAATTGTAAGAATCCATCAAAAAATTGAAGGATTTATCAAATAATGAATTGTGTAGGTTTAAGAGCCAGATCATCAACAAGATTTCTTCTAGACATGAATGGACCAATGTACTTGCACATTTTGTATCTTGTTCAGGAAGCCTCATGTGACCAAAAAAATTTCAACAATTGTAGTTATATATGCTAGGATCTTCCTCTAAAATTTTCATGCCTACACAAGTTTTCTATATCAATTTATAAGCATCCAAATATGGACTTACATATTATGATGTTTGTACTAATGTCAAATTTAGACTTAGTAAATATCTATTTGATTCTAAAAGACCACTAGAGTTTAAATTTTGATAGGCATGTAGATGCCAATGACAGGCTTATAAATGTATTTTATGGTTGTCTAGAACTCAAGTTTAAGCTCAAATAAAATAGATCCTTTTTATCTTAAATTTGATGGTCTTATGAATGCTAATGATGGTCATGTGAATGTCATCTGATGGGAATGTGGATGTCAATTTTAAGCTCATGAGTTAGTAATTTGGGTTTAAATAGTGGGTTACATCAAATCTAATGGTCCTTGATCGATCATACATCTTGATCTAACAATGTGATATGGGTCAAATAGTCAAGGGGCTTGAGAGGTTGACACATGGTATATGTGTGTGAGGTTGTAGAATGATAGTGAATCCTAAGAATGAATGCACATTTGACATGTGACATAAGTTGGGATAGAGTTGACAAGTCAAAGGGAAGATTGATGGTTGATGTTTGATCATACATATCAAAATCAACAAAGTGATCAAAGGTTAAGGAGTCAATAGAGCCAAGTTGGATTACTGATAACCAATAGGAAAAAGATCAAGCTTAGAACATTTTTAAATTAGATTGGTGAGCCAATTTTTTACCCTAGGAAAAAATTATAAGGAACCAAACTCAATTTTGAATCAAGCTAGTGGAAATACATAGAACCAAGTTTGATGCAGATCCTAGTGGAATAAGAACAAAAATTTTGGGACCAATAATTGAGCAGAGTATGGACAATTATATTAAAACCAATGGTCTTAGATTGGTTTTCTATCTATAGATGAACCTATGATCTAGATATTAAAAATAGAGCATATATCCATTTAATTCAAAGGGTCCCATCTATTTACATGGATTCATCATTGACAAAGTAGTTACTAATTATCATTTATGGCATGGCATTGGTAGTATTAGGATTCTTGGATTTTATCCTCATGAACACATCAAGTGGGTTTAGGGTCTCAAAGTGGAAAAATATTATTTTTAGAAGCAATTAAGGGCTTTGTTTCCATTCAAATAGATTTTGGAACTATGCATAATAATCCCTTATCTTCTAGTGGTATCTCTTAGCCAATAAAAGGAAATTGAGGATTATTGAGATAATAGGAGATTTGTTTGTTGATAAAAGTATGAAAATAAAAATTAATGAAGTGCTTCCACCTCACTTATTGATCTTGATGACTTTCCTCCACTCTCCAATGCATTGTTTCCATCTCTCTTTCTCTCTTTTTACTATATATAGAAGCTTTTGAGCCAAAGTGTATCCTTTTCTAAAATCCATCTCTTGGGCATGACCAAACTCTGCCAAGATGGAGCTTGTAACATTTTGAAATGAATAGAAGAATATATTTTAGATTTAGTTATTATGGTATAGTGTGTACATGTTAGATCTGCATGTGGTAGAAGTTTCTTCCTTGTCAAGTCATGATCTCATGTAGTTACTAGTTCATCTTGTTATGCAAGTCATATTTAGTGTTATACATCTTTTTATTAAATCTCGCATGTCGATATTGTGACTAGTTAATGTCTTGCATTAGACCTCTCCATCATTTACCTTATATTTAGATCATTTAGTGAACCTCTTCATGAAACACTAATATATGACATATATTTGGGATTCAAGATCTAGTCTTTTACTTATTTCATTAGTATTCTAAGATTTAAGTAGGGTAGATCAACCATAATCTAGGTGCATCACCATCTTTAGCTTAGGTTTCCCTTTTATGTTATCCCTCTCCCTCTTTTCCCTAATCATTAGTAGGTTTTAGTAGTGTGAAGGATCTAAAATGATTCATTAGAGGAGCTATCCTCATTAAAAATCCTAGAGGTCTAACCCCATTATACGATACCCACAACCTGGGGTTAGTCCCATGTTGAACTAGATTTAGAAGTAGGACCTGAACACTTTTACTTCCATCTAGGGTGAAATCTAGACCTCCAATAGGTAAACTAGGTAGCATATAAAGTAATAACATTAAAATTTTATTCCTAATTATTCTAAATATACTTTTGATTCTATTGATGATTTTGATTAAATATCTGCCATTTGTTATTTTTAGAGGTTTTATTATTATCTATATTTTTTATAACAATATTCTCTTCTATAACCAAATTTACCACACATATTGTAATTCCCATTAAAAAAATTATTTTATTATCAAATAGAGTACAAAAATACATTTGAAAAGTCTATTTTTAAAACTTTTTTAATGTCATAGTGTCAATTGTAAAGGAAAGTAACATCTTCTCCTTATTTTTTGCTAAACAAATCTCAAATTCATAATGCATATAACTATAATATCTATAAAATTCACATTAAATATAAGTTTATGGGTCATAAATTTTGGAATCTTTTGGTTGAGATTTAAAACCCCTTATTAGGAAGGAATGTCTCAGCTGAGCTTACCAATGCATTTCAATAAAAATCATAAGAATTTATTTAAATAATTTTGAGGAGTGTTAAGGATGAATTATTAATCCATATCATAAATTAGGAGTCACCTAGTGAAGCCTAAAAAACTCTGTAAGTCTATGCATAAGGGCACTCATTTCTATAAGATTATTAAATTGATTATTGAATTGTTAACTACACTTATGAAAGGTTATGAAAAGGTTATTAATTTTCTTGTAAAAATTATAAACATTAAATTTTATTTAGATGGATTCAATTTTGATTTAATAAAGATCAATTATTATATTAGTCATTTAGTTAAATATTCATGAAAAATTTTACAATTTTATTTCAATTCTTAATTCAAAATATGAAACAGAGAAAGATATCTCTAACCTCACTACCCTTTTTAATCTTCTTATTCAAGAAGAGAAAGTCATGTCTAATTTTTATTCTAAATATAATTCTACTTATAAAACTATTGCACTCAATCTTATTTATAAAAACAATAGAAACTAGAAGTTGAACCCTAATTCTACTAATGAAAAAAAAGAGAAAAGAAATCTAGTAATAAGAATCATAAACTTAAGTTTAATGGGAATTATAATCTGTGTGGTAAATTTGGTCATAGAAAATAATATTATTATAAAAAATAGAGATAATAATTAAACTTATAAAAATAATAAAGAGAATAAATGTAAAAAAAATTATTAGAAGAATAAAAACCATAATTAGAATAACAATTAGGAATAAAATTTTAATGTTATTGCTTTATATGTTACCTTGTTTGCCTCTAATGAAAATGAATGGATTTTAGATAGTGGTGCATCACATTATATGAATTTATTGTATAAAATTTTATCTAACACTATAAATATATCTAAAAGCATTTATTCAGGAGATAATTTATTTTTAGAATCTATTAAGGAAAAACAATATTTACAATTGTTGTTAGATGTTTTTCATGTTTATAAATAAAAATTTGCTATCATGTTCTCAACTTAAAAATTATAATTTAATTGTAAATTTTCTTAAGGATAAATGGTCTATTATAAATTAATTTATTTTTTTGATTATTGAAGGTATTCAACATGAATGATTTATACATATTTATTGCTTATTCTACATTTTTCATTTCATTACAAATATGGAATCAATCTCAATTATGGCATGAAATATTAGGACATATTAATTTTATAAGTTTATCTAATATGTCTTCTTATGATCTTGTTGTTATTATTCCTTGTATCTCTTCTCATCATGGAACTTGTGAATGTTTCTTACATTATAAGCAACAACTAATTCCTTTCACAAGAATCATGATGTGGATTCCTCACATCATTTATAGCTTATTCATAGTGATTCTACAAGACCCTTTGAAGTTGCATCTCTTAATGGTTTTTTATATTTTTTTACTTCTATATATGATCATACTAAAATTATTTGGTCATATTTTATAAATAATAAATCTATATTATTATCTAAATTCAAAGAATTTAAAGTTGTTAAAAATACTTCTATTTTTTCTATTGATAAATTAAGTTCTAATAATGGTGGTAAATATACCAGTAAATAATTTGATTATTTTTAGATTAGTTTTGATATTCAAAGAGAGTTAAAAAAATCCTTATTCCCCATAACAAAATGGTATTATTGCAAGAAAAAATTACACCATTATTGAAATGGCTAGAACAATGTTGCATTTTGCAAATTTTTATAAGTTATTATGGGCCAAAGCTATGAATACTATTGGACATATTATAAACATATTCACTACTAAATATATGAATCTTTATAATACTTTATAAATGTGGTCTAAAAATTAACCTAGTGTGGCTCATCTTAGGATCTTTGGTAGTTTTTCTTCCATCTTTACTCCTAAAGAAAAAATAAAACTTGATCTTACCTCCTATTCATGCATCTTTGTAGGTTATGGAGGTAAAATTAAATATTAAGAGTGTATGATCAATATAAAATACAAATAATTGATAATATGGTTTCTTTTATCCTTTAAAAATATTTTTGTGATCCCTCTATAGAACCCCCTTGATGTTCTTCATTTCATGAACCTGGATCCCATGTTTCACCTTATGAAGAAACAAATGCCCTAGAGGAAGTTGATCTAAGTTTTGATAACTTAGAGTCTGAGAAACCTTCTAAATTTCATGTTCTATCTAAAATATTTAACTAGGATGAATCTCTAACTCAAACATATAATATTTATAATATTAATAAATTGACTAGGAGTCAACATTATAATCATGCTTTAATGACTATGTTTGAATGTGAACCTCACTCTTTTAAAGAAGACATTCAAGATAATAGATGGAAAGCTATTATACAAGTTGAGTATAATTCCTTAATTAAAATTCATACTTGGTATCTTGTCCCACCTCCACCTAAAAGAAATATTTTTGGTTGTAGGTGGATCTATAAAATCGAATTTAATTCAATTGGTAAAATTGACAATTTAAATCAAGATTAGTTTCTCATAGTTTTATATAAAAACCCAATATTGACTATGTTGAAACCTTTGATCCTATATAAAAAATAAGTACTTTTAGATTACTTATTACTCTTTTAGCTCAAAATAGTTATATTATACACCAAATGGATGTCTAAAATGCCTTATTGAATGGTGATTTAGAAGAATAAATTTATCTAACTCAACCTAAATGTTTCACTGACTCTAAAAAAACATTATGTTTGTAAGTCAAATAAATCTCTTTATATTTTAAAACAACCTCTTAAAACTTGGTATTATAAAATCACTGGTTAGTTTTAATAATTAGTTTTCTCTAATTGTTATTCTAATAATGATCTCTTTGCTAAAGTTAAAAATGGTCATTTGATATTAATTATATTATATTTTTATAATATTATTATTATTGGTGATATAATTAGTTTAATTATTAAATATAAAGATAAACTAAGTCAAATGTTTAAAATAGTTGATTTGGGCATTCTTCATCATTTTTTAGGAATAGTTATATTTCAGGATAAAAATTCAATTGTTGTATTACAATCTTAGTATACACATAATATTCTTGTTAATTTTAATATACTTGACTATATATTACCTATATTTATATTAAATTTGGTGTTAATATTGATCCAAAACCTACACATGACAAAGCTAACCCCACTCTTTACAAAAAACTTATTAGGAGTTTAATCTATCTAACCATTACTAGCCTAGATATTTCATATGTTGTAGGTGTTTCTTATAGATTCTTGTAGGATCCATACTTAGATCATTGTAAATTAGAAAAATGAATACTTTGGTATATCAAAAGAATTGTAAATTTTTTTTTATTTTATTCTTTTATTGATAATGTTTATTTATATAGCTATTATGATGATGAAAATGTTGGTGATGTTATAGATTGAAAATATACTTATGGATATGTGTTAAAGTTTGGTCCATGTGTTATCACTTTGAAAATTAAAAAAACCAACCTACTATGTCTATCTCTTCTACAAAACTAGAGTATATAAGTGCTACAAAAGATGATAAATAAGTCATATGTCTATGGAGGTTGTTTAGAGAATTTAATTTGGATGTTTCGCATAGTATCACGCTTATATGTGATAATGAAAGTTGTATAGATGTGGTGAAAAATTTAGTGGAGCACCAAGAATACTAAAGTTCCTTTGAATTTTATATAAGATAAAGTATTTAATGGTGATATTAATATGTATTTTTCTCCTAAAGATGAAAAAATAGAAAATATCTTCATAAAATCACTTGGTGCTACCAAGATTTATCAGTTTCATATAATTTTGAGTCTCTTAGAGTTTCCATTTAGGGGGAGTGTGCATGCAAATGTTACTTCCTAATAGACATGTGTTTCCTTCTTCTCTACATTTCTTCTCATTTTAAATCATTTTAATAATTCATTGTATTTGATTTTGGTAAACTTCAGAATTTTTGAGTTTATAGTGTACCCAATACTTATAATCATATCTTGTATTGAAGGTCCTTATGTTATAAAAGGCTCCAAAAATTCTTTGTTGATTGTTCATGAGAAACTATGAGATGAAGTATCATGATCATGATAACCTAAACTTACTATAAATAGTTTAAGGATTATAATTCTTTTTGTTTCAAAAGGTGATATTAGCATGATGAAAGTTTTTAAATCTTTCAAATTTTACATGCCTTATAAAATCATTATAGTTGGTTCATGGATTATAATTCCTTTATTATGGTGACTATAGAATGCATCCCCATTTAACATTAAAGGGGAGTGTTGGAACATGTAATGGTTAAGTGTGTTTAATGTAACTTTAATAAAATAATTATAAATTGAGTAAATAAATAAATAAAACATTTTTTTTATTTACATGAAGTTATGATCTACACCATAGGGCCCAGGACCAAGTGTGTAGGGGACAACTGAGTTTGGTTGTGCAAAGTGAAAGTGTTGAGATTTATTCAGACATAATAAAAAAAACACATTAAATAGAGTGGAAGTCTTATTTTTAATAATTTAAAATTATATTTGATAATAAATAATAGGAAAAATTGGTACAATGTGTTACATCGTAGTTATGTAGATCATGCTATATGTGTTATGACTGTGTGTGGCATTGACTTAAGTGTCTATGGTTAGATTCATATGTTAAATATTTAACATGCATGATTATAAGGGTTGTCACAAATAAATATTATGTAATAAAATGAATGTGGATTTAAAACATATTACCCTCCTTGAATATCTATGAAAAAGTTACCAAATGGGCAATGGTAATTGATTCAATCACATGATTCTTGGCTATTCACTAATGGTCACAATCCTAAGAATCCTAGATAACAGCTAATGAAAGTTTATCCTAGGATTTTCGGCTGATATACAGCCACTAGTTTAGGCACATGGTCAAGGTAAGACATAACATAGCTATGCAAAAGTGGGGCCTGATGGAATAGGTGACTATGAGCTAAGGAGTGCACAATGGCATGTATAAACTATGATCTAAGGTGATCATTTCATGGATTTTTTGAGAAAATGTGGGACTTGTGTGCAAAATTATGAACAAGATTCATGTAAATAAATGTGTAGGATTATGTGAGAGGTGTGACCTATACGTAGAATAAAAATGAGGAGTGTGTTCAACAATGCAATGACTGCTCAAGGAATCATTTGCCCTTTCTTGAATAGCAATGGTTTCCATTTCATCAATATGCAACTAAGAAAACTTCACTCAAAGTTTCTAATAAGTGTACCACTTATCTTGATCAGCATATTATCAAACCTTGACCAATTTAAAAATTTGATGTGTGTCATGGAAAGTGCATGTATCTATCACTTAGATGATCTAGTCCTTCTCTGTAGGGTGAAAGTGTTTAGGATCTAAGTTAAAAGGATGTGTCACTACTGACTCAAGAAATGGTGGAGTGTAGGGCTTGAAAAGTTCCATGTTAAACACTAGGTACATGGCCAAGTAAAGAAGCATATTAAGAACAAAGGTGTTCTCAATAACTACATGCATAATGGTGTAAGGACCATATCATATAAGATTGATATTTCAATGTGGACCTTTGAATCATTCCTTAATAATGTACAGCCAAAATTTATCACCAACTTATAATGCATGAGGTATGCGATGTGCATCATGACACTCCTTGTACTTTGTTTGTGTGTAAGAAAGAATCTAATCAAACTATTGATGAACATACTAAATGTGTTGTATAAAATTATTAGCTTTGTCCACTTCCCATTCCCATGTGTTAAACTCAATGTTTTTTGGTGCATGGTAGGAGATATTAAGGGTTCTAAGGGTTGAAAACCAAGACATGTCTAGAATGGACTATGACCCATAGATCTATGAAGGGATATTTTATAGGCATGTTGAATGTATAAGAGGTTAATATCCCAAGTATTAACATGTACATGATTGTACATTCACAAAATATAAACAAGTTTGTGATTGACCACTTCAATTTTCCCATATGACTATGGATTAAAATTTGTCAATTGATCTAGTTGTGTACCCATATAGTCCCACAATTATTTCCAAAAATTACTTATAAAGTGTGGATATTGATCAGAAATGATGGATGCTGGAATCCCAAAATGAACCCAAACATGGTTTAAGTAGGCTTGTGTAGTGGTAGCTACATCAATGTATTTATTGAAAATGACCATGATATCCATCTTGGAAAACCTATCCACTACAAAAAAACACATCATCATGCTAGCATTTCATCACAGGAAACCTAATCATGAAATCCATGGTGATAAATTCCCATGGTCTAGATGGAACTAGTAAAGGTGTGTAAAGTACTAGATTCTTGTTCATAAGCTTGGGGATACAATAAATAATACAATATTTGATGTGTATTTCCACATCTATATGCATATACATGTAGAATAAGTGTGACTATAATGTATCTAGAGTCTTTGTCATGCTTAATTGTCATGAGGTCTTGGAATAGTGTGCCTCCTAGATGAGTCATTAGAGAGGTGTGTCAGTAGGAACATAGATATATATGATATTATAGAGAATTTGGTAAGATAATTATAACTCCTAAAATTATTTACCTTGCACTAGCCTAGTGCAACTTGTTTTGAAGTCTTGATTAGTTGATCAAAAGGATAATTAATCTATGAAGTTGTGGCCATGAATGTTCAAAATTGTGATGATCATGTGAACTAGTGGTTAAATAAGTCAATATACTACCTTGTTTCACTTCCATTTCTTTTGATTGATAATTAAATAGAACTATTGAAATTAAGTCATCCATTTCATGTGTTACACATTCTCAAATGTGCTTTCTAATTATAGGAACTGAAGTGTCTTGTGATTTAAATGAACAACTATCTCCCTACATAGAATGTAGTGGCATAATTATTTGATTTATTGAACAATATCATTCAATAATTTATCATATGTGGAGTACCTTTATATCATGTTTTTTAATTTATTTTAGTGGTATGCAATTAGATGTTCATGATGCATGAGCATTGTACCAAGTTCATAGTTAGATGCATCAGTATGAACTTTGAAATAATGCATAAAGTTAGGCATTATGAGAATAGGTGCTATGTAGAGGAATTTATTGAGTTGATAAAAATTTCATTATTTTACATGAGTCTAATTAAACTTGGTTTTTACATCTGGTATCTGGATGAGATCCCAAGAAATATGCAAGAAACCAAGGATGAACATGTGGTAAGAGTTAACAAGTACACAAAAATTCCTTAATTCTATGTGATTTTGTGGAGTAAGATAATCTTTGATCAATTTGATATTATCTAGATCTACATGGATTCCTAAGAAATCAATGATATAGACCAAGTATTTAATCTATGTAACTTTAAATGTACACTTTATAAGTTGGCCTATAACTTGTGTTGACACAGGTTGTCTAAGATGCATGAGATGTGATATAGATGTTATTAAAAATTAATGATGAATATGAGAATTAATATAAGTATATGATAATAGAGTATTTGAGAAAGACTTATGTAGATCATCCATAAAGCAAATGAAAGTGGTTGGCATAATGGTTAGGCCAAAGTGCATGACCGACTATTTGTACAATACTTCCCATGTCTTGAATTTTGTCTTCCATATTTATTTAAGATGGATTAAAACCTAATGGTAACTTGACTCCAAGTCAATCTTGGTGAAGTATTTTTCTCCTCAAAGCTACTCTAAAATCTAGTTAATATGTGGAATAAAGTACCATTTCTTCCACATTATTTTTTTGAGTGCACAATAGTCTATGCAAAGTCATCGAGACCCATACTTCTTTTGTGTGAGGGTTATATAACTCTTACAAGGATAAAATATAGGAATGATATTTACTTGATCAAGGATTTTTCATATTTGTCATAGAATTTCATCATTATCCTAAACTGATATGCAATATAGTGGCTATTCAAAAGAGGGGATCTAAGAACTAAATCAATGTAGTGTTTTATTGCATAGTGCATCAAAAGGCCTTTAATATCTATCAATATTTTTTTAGTTAATCTAGTAACTTATCAATCTACTATTATTTTGACATTATGTGAGTGGTGTGTGCTAGTAGATTGTGTTTTGTCTTATGTATAGGTGTGTTAGGGTGAACAATGAGAAACAAAAACTTATGTGCATGCAAGACAAGTTTAAGACATTGGTTGGAAAAGACCAAGGTAATTTTAGTTATGGGAGCTAACTCAAAGATATTATATAAGTTATCTTGCACGTGAATAATGTAACATCATGGCTTAGCTTGATATGTAGCTTCCTATTAATACAAATATGATATTCTCAGTAAGATGTTGTAGACCTCTAGAGGTGTGATATCATAATTGATGTTATCCTCCATAGGATTCAATTTGTACTAAAAATTTCATTGTCATAAAACCTATATATATTTCCCCTATTATATGCAACCTAGAAAATATGTCTTGGGATGTGCATCAATGGAAAGACCAAGGTGTTGAGTTTTATATTGTGTAATGATGTTATTATGACTTTGAGTGTCTATGATGACATGAAGAGACTAAACCTTCACCCAAAACTTGATATGGAAGAGATTTTCATTTATCCTCAGATATGTTAATCATAGTGGTATTGGTACTTAAATTAGAGCATTTGGATCAGTGTTATCCATTGATGTGGGTATTGAGTGGAATATGTGAGTAAGTATTGTTACACACATCATTTAGAATCATCATGAGTGGATGAGTGATGGTGATGGCACCATTTTCACCAAACTTATTAATTCATGAGATTTCAAGTATTGAATGGTATTTTAAGGATTTTAACCTTTATGAGAAGTGTTTTGATTCTACACGAAAGTCTATGATGTTGATTTGTATAAGGGTTATCCCTTGCACACTAAATTGGATGAATATGTGGAACACTACTTCATATTTTAATTATCTTTGATCTTGGTGGAATTATGATATGATTTACCCAAAGTGTCAAAATTCAAGAAATCCATATTCACATGGATATAATGTGAGAGTATATTGATGTCATTTAACACCTTATGTTGTTCACTCAAGCTATCATGTAGGCATGTATAGTAGTCATGGAATATGTTGGTGTAGTTATCCACTGATTGATCCTTACATTAACACAATTTTTAGAGATTTATGTAATCATATTCAAACTATCATTGAGGGTAGTATTACTCTTTCATTGCATCAACTAAAGTCTTCCATGATTTAATTATAATGAAATATTACACACACTATGTACTAAAGATTTCCCACCAATAAAAAAATAGAATGGACATCTTCAATAATATGAAGGTGATATTCTCATATTACTAATGTAGTTGACTAAAAATGTCACCTCAAGTTATCAAATATAAACATCTAATGCTTTAGCATCAATCTTGACTTTTAATAGAGGGATGTCAAGATTGAATTATACTTTATAGGGTATTTGTTACTAAAACTATGGTTGAGCATACTATTGAGATGTATGGGAAGGTTTCAAGCTGATGTACATCATAAATTGATGGAACTAACCAAAATTTTTGGTGGTATGTGCTTATGGTGAATTGATGATGAGCCTTTAAATTTTTTGGGCTAACTCAGGTTGTTTCTAGGTGTCAGCCATCTTGATTTTCCTAAAAGGTTATGTTTTCACTCAAATTTTCACCCTTGGAGAGGTAGTTCAAGACTTATACAAATTGAGTGGAACATAGGATTAGCTCGAGGCCTATGGGTTGCCTATATCATAGGTAAACCTATATATTGAAGGGCTAGCTACCTTGGTTTGTCTATTGAAGTTCATCATCTAAACTACTAGCTCATTTGGAAGAAAAGGGAGATATAATACATAAAATAAACTATCCTAACAAGTTG
This sequence comes from Torreya grandis, assembly GCA_037957365.1. Classification (NCBI taxonomy): domain Eukaryota; kingdom Viridiplantae; phylum Streptophyta; class Pinopsida; order Cupressales; family Taxaceae; genus Torreya; species Torreya grandis. The sequence goes on along the minus strand of JARHVA010003059.1, from coordinate 1,264,875 downwards.
ATGAACTAATTTTAAACTATACACTACTAACCATAAAGTACACTCCAAACATAAGACTAACTTACACATACACTAATCTAAATCTACCTATTGCATGAGTATATCTCATAGAGGTTTGTGAAGTGATCTTGAGCTAGGAGGAATAAACATAAGGTCATGACATGACACTAGTGGAGAGACACTCATTAAAAATCATGAAAAATTCATTAGAAAACTTCAATAGACCTGAAATAAACATTTAAAGTTGAATATGAATGCTAACAAGGACAACATGATAAGAAAGAGAATATATTACTTAACAAGATCAACTAGTTGAAAAACACATTAGAACAACTCATGGAGAAGGTAAAATAGATAATTATTTATTGATAAAAGGATGAAAATGAGTAGGTCTTTGATATACTTAGGTGTAAGGTACAAACTTAGCTAAAAATATCTCAATATATAGAGAATGTGAGAGAGAAGAGAAGAAGGGTGTAGGAGAGAAAAGGTAGATAAGTGTCATGTGATGGAGTTAAAATATGAATATTACTTATGAAACTTCCTTAATAGTTTCAAGATGAAATTTTTATCTCCTCCAAACATGCTCTAACTCTCCAAGTGGAGTGGGAGTTGAAATGTTTGCTTGACACCTTAACTAAGTTCTTAAAACTCCCCTTTGTCCTGACATGTTGAAGGACAAGTGGCCTTATTTATGGTCAAATAAGTTTATTATACCTATTTTATCTTATTTTAATACCTCTCAAATTATCCCACCAAGTTATCTTTGACACATCATGTCTTTCTCTTGTAAGGTGTCTAGAGGACACTTCATCTCCTTAGGCTTGTTTTGCACACAAGTGTCAAAACTTGGATTTATATTATTCAACTCATCCAAAATTAAGGTATAGTCCATTAACATCATATTTGACCTATAATAATCCATTTTTAGGCCTCAAATTATCCCTAATAAGTCATTATATACCAAAAAACTCAATTAGGCCTCAATCCTTGTAACCCTAAAAAGATTCAAACTTCCTTTCATGGAATAAATTATAGAAATTGTTGAGAATATAATGGTATATTATAGTACCCTCTATATATTTATAGATATTGGTTCAATTTCATGCTATGAGAGTGATTGGAGATATCGCTTTTTGCCCTTTCTCTCTCCTAACTAGGCCTTAATTAGGCATCCCTTTCTAGAGAGTGAAACATGCTTCTACAACCTCCCCACACATTAAAACACCTAATTAATCATGTTATTAACTTATAAAATGTCTTCTCCCTCCTCCACGCTAAATTTTAAGTTATGACTCATTGTATGGACCTATAAAATATCAAAAATAAATCTTTTTATCCCTAATCCATATAATTCTATATATTAATGTACCAACCACTAGCATGGGTTGATGTTCAAGGGAGTATTAAACATTGTATAGGTTGTTTGTGAGTTTTTATGATTCGTATAAAGGCATAAAAATGGATTTTTATCTCATCATGTCTTTATGGCTCTCCTAGGCAACTTGTAAGTACTTCAACTTCTTAAGGATGATTCATAAACCCTGGGGCTTGAATCTTCAAACAAAATCCAAAAATGGAAGTGAATTATGGTATTTAAATTCCCATATGAGACTAAGGTCCCATGAATCATGGGTATTCTATACTAAGCAAAATAAAATGACCTCTTAAGTGGAAACACGCATTCTATTAGGTCTAAGCAAGATTGCAATCTTTAATAGCTTGTTTTGAGTTGTTTATAAGCTCAAATTACCTTAATGAGGTTTGAGAAAAAATTTATTGACCTATTATAATTTTTTTAAAACCACCTTTCTTCATCAAGTCTCTCCACATCTCAATGTTCTAGACACAGGGTTTACAAACTAAACTAACTGTCATACCCTAGTGTATGTGTTCTTCCATTTATTCTCTATGTCAATGGTATAACACATCATGAAGTGTTTGTATGTGCCTTAAATATATTTTAAATACTTTATATGTCCTCAAATCACTTCAAATAATCTTCATATATCTAATTGACTAACCACTTTACAAGGTTTGCCTTGTATAACTATATATGTGACTAATCTTGTAGGACTAAACAGGGTCTGCCATGTTTATTACCTTATTATTGATTGATATTATGGTTTTATGGAGTGAATATAATTTTATAATCACACTCCAATACCTTATTATAGTTTATTAACTCTATATACTTTGAGCCATCTCTAAAAACCAAAACTATCTTGTGAACCTAGGCAAGATTGTATATGCATGACTGTAAATGACCCCTATTTAGTCACTTTTATCTTGATGCCTTGAGAATCCTAAGTTATCATGAAATATTAATGAATATTATTAATCATATATTTAGGTCTCTAGGTCTTCATTTACTCCACTTAACTCCACTTTATAGGATTACCCTATATAGATATGAGTATATGACTAGGTCTGCTAAGACTGTATAAGGTATGTCATGTTTGTTTCACTTCTTGTTAGAATATGATGGTATAATGGAAAATTTTCTTAATATTTCAGTATAATTTAAAAATATTTATATCTTAAATAACTCTTTTCAGTCTCACCTCAAACAACATTATTTTCAAGAATGAGTAGGCAAACTTAATTTGGACTGTGTATAGGTGTATTAGGTCTATGACCCTTGTTTTGGTTTTTTCTTATCAATGTATTGAGAACCTTGATATATTTTATACCCTTTAAATATTCACATAAATCATTATCTCAAGGTTATAGAGAGTCCTAAGTGATCCAAACATAGACCTATGACAATGTATATGCATTTGGCACTATGACTACCAACTTAGGTGTTTTAGGAGTCTCTTTTGAAAAATTTAAGATATTAAAACTTATGTCATTACATTTATAAAATTAAAACCTTCTAAAACTCTTAAAACTCTATGTTATACTATCTACTATCTCAATATAGTCTTAGGACTGTGGGTTGTTGATGGTCTTTTTGAGAGATTTGACTATGTATGGGTTTCATGACTACAATTATCACCTTTAAAATTTAATAAGGACTATATAATATTTTTATTTATGTATTTAGGTTATTTTTAATGATTTTAACTCTAAAAATTTTCAAAATATCTATTTAAGGCTCATTCTCTTAGTTGGCTATAGGTGTTAATATGGAAATTTTGAGTATGCAGTTTGAGTTTAGGCCTCTTCAACTAGTCATGACACCCATATTAGTCAGTCCTTATGGAGAGTCTATATATTAATTAATTTCAAGTTAATTATCCTCTTCATGAAATATTATCACCCTTTATATCCATTTTCTACACATATAGTCTGTAGGTGACTGTCTCACTAGATGTAGTCTTGCTAGCCATCAACTCCTTTTGGCTTCAAATGCTTTGAGAAATTTATTAGCTCATGAAATATTAAAAAAACATAAAAAATTGATTTAATACCTGATATAATCTTCAAAACACATTGACATCATTAATTTTCATGGATCTGTAAAGCTACAGGCATGTAGGTGACTATCTACAACTTTTATGTTTTGAAACCTTGAGAAATGCAAAAAATGGATATTGTGGATTGAAATTTCATTTATCATTGAATAAATAACTTTAAACATGAAAAAAAACTTCATTTTATAATAGATGCATTCCCAAATGCTTAAAACACTCTATTATGTAGACCCACAAAAAACATAATCTACCAAGTGGATGGAGATGTGACCTCCTTGGGAATTGTACAAAATGTTCAATTGATTAGGAATACATGAATGAATTTTTAAGGGAGAATAAAATAATTTAAAATTCACTAAAATACATTTGACCTACTGAATAAACTAAAAACATAGAAAAGTTGTTACACACTTCAAACTATGTACAAGAACCACTTTTTCATTCCAAAAGGACATATACACATGACAAGAAGATAAGTGAATATGTGTGAGGCATATACAAACATATTATAGCTCTTTACAATTTTTTTCAAGGTTTCATGAATTTACATTTTGCATTGTAGTCATTCTAACTCAACCCAAGGGGATTTGATCTTTCAAAAATTAGTCTAGACTCTTAGTGATTATTCATAAATATAAGAGCACCAATCCAACTAAAAATGTCACAAATTGTAATACCATAGGGTTCTCTAAATTTATCCAAAATATCAGCGCCAAACTCTACTAGGCTAGCTTATACCATCTTATTGAAATCTACCTTCACTAGTTTGTGAATGGAGTAATGGAGGAAAGAAGTGGTTCTATGTAATTTTTGGATATTATCCAAGATTTTTTATGACCTATAGGAGATTAAATTACACCTACCAATTTTTTCACTTGCACATGATGTCAACAATTTTGTACAACTTCCTCTAATTCCTCAAACTAGCATTAAAATCACATTTTCATGCATTTTCAACACCTTAGATCTAGCAATCCTTAAACTTTTCAAAACTTCATAAAATATTTTTATAAGATGTTTATGATATAAAATGATATTAATAAACCCCTAATAACATATAAAACAACTTTACCATTCCTTATCTCTCTATGACACCCCTAGACCACTATATGACCACACCATGAAATTACTTTAACTTCTCCAAACTAACCTTAAACCATGCTAAAAAGGTTAAATTAAGACTATATATTCTATATAGGGTATGACATGACCACATAAAAATACCATGATAATTTTTAATTTATAGGGGGTGACCAATTTGACTTGGGTTCATATTTGGTCAATATTCTTGGGATTCATAGGGGTAAGCATGCCTATAATGCTAATATAACTAGTAACCTTGCATGTCCATTGGGAAATAAAGTCTCTTTCACTTATTTATAAACCTTAAAAAACTTTTAATATGACTCAAAAAAATTATTAACCTTCACAACACAAAAAAAAAGACATAAAGAAAATCAAAACACACATATGTGCTCTTGAGCACTTAGGAAACACAATAACTTAAGTAAACTTTTACTATATACAAATAAACTTGAAATGAATTTTCTCATCCTAGATCAAAGGGGAAATTTTCACAATCCTTTCCTATATGAGATGAAATAAGGAATGAAACAAGTTGTCTCTTTAGCCTTGATCTTGATGTATTTAACTCATTCATGATTTCCACTCTCTTTGGCATGATATCCAATACAACAACAATAACTATAAACATATCACATATGAAGGTGAATTCCTCTTATGAATCAACTACAATCTTCTCATGGTTTTCTTTAATTACAACTTTGTTTAATGATGATTCATCTAAGCATGGCTCTTTGCATTTCATGGCATCTTTAATGACATTAGGCTTCCCATCAACTACTTAAAACTCATCAACCTCTTCAGGGAGCCTTGCATACTCAACCCAATCTTCATCAATGTATTTAATGAAGACATCCTAAACAATCTCTTTGTGAACATGATCTTAAACCTTGAAAAGGCATTCAAGATATTGGAAAAGTTCAATGTGCCACTACTAATCACCTTTGTTTTCTTTCTCTTACAAAACCACAACTTATTCAACTTCAACTTGCTTAATTAAAGAATCTTCAATCTCAAGGCTGGCTACAACTTCATCAAGTTTGGTACTTTGGAAGCTATCATATTTTCCTTCAAGAGGCCATGCATATTCAATAATGCATTCAAATTTACCAATAAATTATGTAGGCTTTTTAAAGGCATCAAATTCATCACATATGTCCTTGGATTTCTACCATAAGTCATCTTTATCTATGGGGCCAACAACATCTTCATCTTCTATTGGTGTTTCAAAACCAAACTCTTGATCGTGCACATGAGTCTCACCAAACTCAACTGATGTGATGTTATTTTAAAACACCTTCCCTTCCATGCCTTGAACAATCTCTTCATTAGCAGCTACAACTTCATCAAGATATTCTTTTTCATCACTCAAGAAGGTTAACTTGTGATTGTATTGACTAAAGGGAGTTCCTATATTGAACTCTTCATTATAAACACTTGAGTCATCTTCTTTATTAGCTACAAGTTTGGCTTGATCTATTCACTTATCTCCCATAGAATGGTTTATCCTTCAAGAAGGGATGAGGTGAGATGGTGATGAATAAGTTCAAGGGTTATGTTAAAGATCTAGATTGCACCCTAGATGGAAGTAGAAGTGTTCAAGTCCTACTTCTAAACCTAGCTCAACATGGTACTGACCTTAGGCTATGGGTATCTTATAATGGGGTCAGACCTCTAGGGTTTTTTATGAGGCTAACTCCTTTGATACATCATTTTATATCATTTCCACTACTAAAACCTAACCTACTATTGACTAGGTAAAAGTGAGAGAGAACATGAAACTGAAACCTAAGATAAAGATGGTGATACACCTAAATTATGTTTGATCCACTCTACTTGACTCTTAAAACACTAATGATACAATCACAAGGCTAGATCTAGGATTCTAAACATCTGTCATACATCAGTATTTCATGTAGAGGTTCACTAAATGACCAAAATCCAAGGGAAATGGAAAGGTCTAAAGCAAGACACTAACCAATCACAATATCCACATGTGGGATTCAATTAAAAGATGTATAACACTAAACATGACCTATATAATAAGATGACCTAGTAACTAGGTGAGATCATAACTTGATAAGGGAGATAATTATACCACATATGAAAATATGACATGTACACACTATTCCAAAACAATGAAATATAAAGAATAGTATTGTATTCATTTTAAGAGGTTACAAGCTCCATCTTGGAGATTTTAGTCATGCCCAAGAGAGGGAGTCGAGTTATACTAAGAGGATATAGAGGGATCCATTTTTTGGCTCAAAAACCTCTATATGCAGTAGAAAGGAAGAGAGAGATGGAAACCATGTGTAGGAGAGTGAAGAAAGGATCCTATTCATGTGGTGGTAGCTCATTTATTTATTTTTACATGTGTGCATTATTCTAATGAACTAGCCTTTTCTTGATCCAATAACCTTCAAAATCCTTTCATTGGCTAAGAGATCCCACTTAAAGATAAGGGTTTGTTATGCATGATGACAAAGTTTGTTTGAATGGAATCAATGCCCTTAACTACTTATCCAACTAGTAGCTTGTCACCTTGAAACTCGAAGTCCACTTGACATGTTTATAAACATCAAATCATTGAATCTTAAAATTGATAATTGTGTCATGCCTTGAGTGGAAAAGTACCTAATTTATTGAGGATGGAGCCACATTGATAGATGAGACCCTTTACATTAACCACCCATGTCTACCTCATGATCATAGGTCCACTATATATGAAAAACCAATCTAATATTATCGGTTTTCCTATAGTTTCTATATAAAGATAGATCTATAGACTATATGGCACCTTATAGATTCCCATTAGGTTTAAAAAGATCCATTCTATCTCTGTAGGGACCCAAAGTTCACCATGTACACGGATCCTTCTTATAATGGCAAACATAATTACAAAAAAAATCTTGCATGACATTATTTACAAACCAGAGGTCCGTATTTAGCCTTAATGGTGGTCCCTTTATGTTTTTTTATGACTTACTGCATGGTTATGTTTGTTTCATGGCATTGGTTTGAGCTCTAATGGCATAATGATGACCTTACAAGACCTTTATCTCGGTAAAAAATGTCTCCTTTAGTTTGACCTTATCCATTGAATATTTCTAGGGCCAATCAAATTGTTCCAACATATCTTCACTCCTATTGGCCTCATAGATCCATACTATCAGATCTTGACCTTTTTGACATCTTATGTGCCATAGGATCAAGTTTTAAAAATGAATGTGGGCCCTTGATTTCCTATTCTAAAGATCCTTTAACATGTTGAATTGTTCACATACCATTGGATCAAGATATACAAAGCAACACAAGCCTTTGATCTATTTGGGCCCACTTTCCTATCATTTCCTACACATCACTAGATCATTGGTATGATTCAGTGTTGCTCATTGATCTAGCTTGGATCCACCTTCTTATCAATGAACGTGTACCTTTAGATATTTATTAGATGAATCTGTGTCATTATATCTTGTCCAACTTGTAGCCTTTTAAGGGATTTTAACCTAGGGACCTTTTGACCTATTTGAACCAAGTGAAAACTATTAGATCTATGTTTTCAGTATGTGAGCTCACATAGATTGTTACATATTGATCAACTTTAAACATTATAAGTTCTTTTTAAATACAAATGGTCATTTTGTGAAGGTCAAACTTGACACTCATGCATATGTCTTTCTCTACAAGTTCCACTTTGAAAATCCATAACTTAGGCTAAAAATCTCACATAGACATGAAATTTGTAGGATATGATCCTAGCATGTAGAACAACATGGTGTTACAATATTTTGGTTCACATGTCTTCCTAAGGTGAATTTATGAAATTCTCAAATAATCTGGTCTATTTATTTTTAGAAGACACCCTAGTGATGGTCTAGTTCTTAAACTTTACCAAATTCATCTTTTGATCAATCGTTCAAGCTTATGATGATTCTCTGAGGCCTGTGTAACCTAGTTCATGCTCTTAAATGATTGAAACACATGAAAACCTAATGGACTTCTTAATTTTTCAATATTAGACCTATTTTAAACCTTTGGTCCATTTAATCCATCAAACCATGTTAAAGCTTTATATGTGGGCCAAATGTGGCCAACATCTTTGGTGACTCACAAGGGTTGCATGCCAATTTATGCAAGAGAACCCAAACCATTAGCCTTGTCTAGTCCATTGGGCATGGAGTCTTTATTTGGGTCTAACATATTAACCCAGATCCAACACTATTTAATCTTTCTCTAACCTCTCTTGAAACAATAGAAAGACCAAAAACATCAAAATAAGATAGAGTGCCCAGGGTAATTATTGAATGGAAATTAAACTAAAACAAAATGTACACAAAGGCACTTAGATAAAATCATGAACCTACTTTAATATATAAAATATTATACAATAATTCACAAGTACCTCTCTCCTAGGTCAAATGGAAAACTATGAGTATCATTCACTTGCAAAAAACCAAGATGAAAAATACCTTGCTTTGGAGGTATCAAAATTGGTGAACCAAGTATCTTGATGGTAAATCCTTTTGGTGTTCTCCCCAGTGGATAGAATGGAGGGAACATGTCTCCAATTTATACATCCTAGTCTAAGTCTTCCAAGCTTGGTTTATGTTGGACTATGGGAGAACTTGTTTCTTGTTGTTCATCACTCTTGAGAAAGTCTTACATGAAGACTTCATTTGGGCTCTTAGGAGAAACTACACTTGTTTCAATTGGTGGTTCAAAAATACCATATTCTTTTACCTTGTTTCTATCTAAATTAGGATTTATCATGATTATAGCAGCATGTTCATATATTTTTACAAGAAATCATATCACTCTTCCTATTCAAATTCTTTGGTTATGGCATTAAACCATTTCCATAACTCTTCAGGCTCTTCACTAGTATGCTCATCAAACCAAATCACTTGAGTACTTGAGATGTCTCCTTCATCAACCTCACTCAAGATTTCATCTTATTATTCAACTACAAATGAGGATTGATTTGACCATCCAAGGTTTAAAGTATCACACCTATTTTACTCAAGATCTAGTTTTCTTTCCTCTAGCTCCAACATATCAAGGCTATCTTTATTTGGTACCTCATCTTGAAGTGTACCCACCTTGGATACCTAGTCTTGATCCTCTTCTTGATATATGTATAATAGACCTTGAATGGTCCATTCAAAATCTACTCTATGTTCATCTTAAGGGTTGACCTCATCAAAATCCAGTTCATTTGTGTCAAATCCATTCCAAGAAGGCTGGTATAAACTTGACTTTCCACTTTTGGATGAAGTGGACTACTCATCATGATCTTTTCATCATAGACACTTGCATTATCCTCTTCAAGTTTACCTATGACTACAAGCTCCTCCTTTATCCTTTGTAAAATAGGCTCTTCCTTTATCATTTTAAAAATATGCTCCTCCTTGATGAGGGATATGGTGGGAGGGTGAAGAAGTTAACCTTGCTTGTAACTTAGGAGGGTATCCTTATAGCTAATTAATTTTAATGATCTTTTAGGTGGTTCTTGAACTAAGGAGGGAGAGTCTCAAAACTCTTATACAATAAGCTCATTGAGCTAAGCTATGGTTGCTTGATTCATTTTTTGTAAAACTAACCTTTCCTCTACTAGGATTGGTTCTTGAATTGTCTCAACTAACACTTACCTTTCCTTCTTTCTTCCCTCAATTGATTTTCATGATGGTAATGCGTAACTCTTTTCCTGAATTGGTGTGGGAGAGGGTGGTTTCACAAGAGAGGGTATGAAATAGTTAGGGTCATAGGAGAGGATCCAAGATGGAATAGCTTCATGCTCTTGAGTGAGAATGGGCATAGGGGTAGGAGATGGAAAACTAATTAGTTTAGGCTTAACATACTCCTCCCATTACTCAAACACTTATTCAATGGACAATACTCACCCTTTCATCTCTTGTTTCTCAACATGTGCAGTTAGTTTCTTTAATGGATACCCATACATTCCAAAACTCTTGAAATAAGATCTTTATACCCTCCATGGCATGAATAGGGAATTATTGTCCAAGCTTAACCCCTTCACTTATCTTCATGATTTTTCTTCCTTGGTCTAATATTGACTCTTTGAGTTTTAACAAGGATGGACTTTTACAAGGTTAACTAAGGGGTTGATCAAGGACTCTTAAAGGTTGATCTTGAGGCTCTTGAAGGGGAGAGGGGACATAAGGCTAGTAAAAATAAGCCTACTACTCTTCATAAACTACTAGCATACTATCTACATTTTGGACTATGTTTTTTTATCATTATTATGTTTTCATTCCTAAAATATGACCATTGTTCACTTTCACAAACTAACCATCTATTCTTCACTAACAGAAGAGTACTCACCTTTTGTAGAGCATGGATAAGGATGACTAGAGAAAACTCCAAAACCTTAAAAATATCCCTTATCAACTCAATATAATATTCTAAATTATTTCTTTACTCCTGACAAGGATGCAATAGGGTAATCTTGGTCTTGACAAGGGGAAGTGGAGGACTAATTTAAATGCAAATGAGGCTAACCTTGGTCATATGCAGGGGTAGAAGGAGGATAAAGGCCATGATAGGGTTAATAGAATGTTTTAGGTCCACTTGGGGGGAACACATACACATTATTTTCTTGATAAGTGTGATGGTAAGGTATAAGATAAACATATTGATCAAAATATGAATGATTATACATACTAGATTATGATGATTAAGCACTTAGTTAGGATACTAAACTAACTGATAGACGCTCATAGTTGCCATTGATGTTTTTGGAATGCCTTTAAAGGCTGACATGTAGAAGAAAAAAACAAAAAATCCTTCCAATACTTTGGACCTTAGTCCTATTGAGCATGCTAGAATTATTAGAGATCTAGATTACACCCTAGCTGGAAGTAAAAGTGTTCATGTCCTACTTCAAAACCTAGATCAACATAGTATTGACCATAGGATGTGGGTATCCTATAATGGGGTTAGACCTCTAGGGTTTTTAATGAGGATTTCTCCTCTGATGAATCATTTTAGTTCATTTCCACTACTTACACCTAGCCTACTTTTGACCAAGGAAAAGGGATTGAGAGAACATGAGAAGGAAATTTAAGTTAAAGATGGTGATGCACCTAAATATGGTTGATCTAATATACTTGAATCTTAAAACACTAATGAGATAAGTACAAGTATATATCTATGATTCCAAACATCATTGATACATTATTATTTCATGTAGAGGTTCACCAAATAACCAAAAGCTAAGGGAAATGAAGGAAACATCTAAAGTAAGATAGTAACTAGTCACAATATCCACATGCGGGTTTCAATAAAAAGATGTAGAACACTAAACATTACCTACATAGAAAGATGAACTAGTAACTATGTGAGATCATAACTTAACAAGGGAGAGAATTCTACCACATATGCAAATCTAACATGTACACACTATACTAGAACAATGAAATCTAAAGAACAGTCTTGTATTCATTTCAAGAGGTTATAAGTTCCATCTTGGTAGAGTTTAGTTATACCCAAGAGAGGGAGTAGAGTGATACCAAGAAGATATATATGGTCCATTTTTTTTTCTCAAAATCCTCTATATATAATAAAAAGGGAGAGAGAGAGATGGGAACCATGCATAGGAGGGTGAAGAAAGGATCCTAGTCATATGGTGGTAATTCATTGATTATTTTCTACATGTGTGCCTTCTTCAAATGAACTAGCCTTTTCTTACTCCAATAACCTTTGATATCCTTTCATTGGATAAGATATCCCATTATAAGACAAGGTTTTGTTATGCATGATGAAAAATTCCATTTGAATGGAATCAATGACCTTAATTACTTCTCTCACTACCATCTTGCCACCTTGAGACCCTAAGTGTACTTAACATTTTCATTAGGATCAAATCCTAGAATATTGAAACTTAAAATCATGCCATGCCTTAAGTGGTGAAGTACCTACTTTTTCAAGGATAGATCCTCATCAATAGATGACACCCTTTGCATTAATCACCCATATCTACCCTATGATCATAGGTTCACTATAGATGGAAAACTAATATAAGATTATTGGTTTTCCTATAGTCTTTATATTAATATATATATCTATAGACTATATGGCCCTTTCTAGACTCCCATTATGTATAAAAAGACCCATTTTATCTCTATAGGGACCAAAAGTTCACCATGTACATGAATCCTTCTTAGAATGGAGAACACAATTGCAAAAATAACCCTACATGACATAAATTTATGAACCAGAGGTCCATATTTAGCCTTAATAGTGGTCCTTTTATGTTATTTATACCTTAATGCATGGATATGTTTGCTCCATGTTTTTGGATCAAGTTATAATGGTGGAATGATGACCCTATAAGATCTTGTTTGTCTTAGTCAAAAATGGATCCTTTGGTTTGACCTTTTTCATCAAATATTGCTAGGACCAATCAAAGTAATCCAACCTTTATTCATTCCTATTGGCCTTGTAGATATTTTCTATCATATATTGACCTTTTTGACCTCCTTCACACCATAGGATCAAGATTTATGAATGAATGTGGGCCCTTGATTTCTTACTATGAAGAAACTTTGATATGTTGACTTGTTCACATACTATTGGATCAAGATGTACAAAGCAATGTAAGCTTTTGATCTATCTGGGCCCACTTTTTTGTCAATTATTGCACACCATTAAATCATTGGTATGATTGACAACTGATCATTGATTTAGCTTAGACCCACCTTCTTATCAGTGAACACACATGATTAGATCTATAATTGATGAATCTACACCATTAGATCTTATCCAACCTATAACCTTTTAAGGGATTTTAACCTAGGGACATTTTGAAATGTTTGACCCAAGTGTGAACCATTAGATATATGTTTTCAGTATGCAAGATCATGTGAACTATTAGATCTTGATCAACTTTAAACCTTTTAAAGACTTTTAGAATCCAAATGGTCATTTTTTGAATGTCAAACTTCACATTGATGCAGACGTCTTGCTTTGTAGGTTCCACTTTGAAACTCCATAGCTTAGGCTAGAAAGCTCACACATACATGAAATTTGTAGGATATGATCTTGGCATGTAGAACAATATGGCACTATAATATTTTGGCTCATGTGACTTTCTTAGGTTCATTTATTATATTCTCAAACAAGTTGGTCCATTTATTTTTTTAAGACATCTTGATGATGGTCTAGTTCTTAAACTTCATGAAAGTTATACTTTGATCAATATTTCAAGGTTTTGATGATTATCTAAGGCTTGTGCAACCTGGTTCATGCTCTTGAATGCTTGAAACACATGAAAACCTATTAATATTTTTCATTTTGCAATTTTAGACTTATTTCAAACCTTTGGTCCATTCATTCCATCAAACCATACAAAAGCTTTATATGTGCACCAAATTTGGCCAACAGACTAGAGAGAGAGTACGAAGTGTGGTGGATGGCTTGTGAATGGGCTTGGGAATGGATTTTTATTGAATTAATTCTTGGGGAGATCACAATTTAGGTTGGGAAATGAGAGAGGTATCTTCTTCAACAAGATTTTTTCTTTGCTCATAGCCTTCTTGAGGCTCTTTAATAGTTGAAATTTGATCTTCAACCTATTGGTTTTTTCACCTTTCTAATAAATCTAACCATCATTGAATATATCATCTCATTAATGCAAATAATCATTGATGACATATTTGGCTTCCTTTTCAACTAACCTTTACTTAAACATAAATAATTTAATTGACTTCCTCAACTTCTATATGAGATGAATAGCGATAACATCAAGTTCCTTATCCCATTTTATCAACATTTTTTTTGATTTTAACACATTTGGCATGAGTTCCAATAAGTATTTGGCTTGAGGTGGAATTTAAGTAAGAGGAGGGTAATAGTGGGGGTTTTGGTAAACTTAAACATGTTGATTTAATTTCCTAATTTGAGCATCTAAGGCCTTAAATATTTATTCAAAATCCATGGTATCATCTAATTATTCATGAAAAGGCTAATAATAATCATGTTAAAGTTGATATCGGTCATATTGAGGATAATAGGGAGACACTTCTTCGTAATCTTCTTTTTAGCCTTCCTCATAGGCTTCATCATAGGGTTGCTCAACAACATCAAGGTCATATGAAAGGGAAGTATGATGACCATAGGACTATCATGAATCATAGGGATGATAACAATATTTATAATGCTATTTAGACACATAAATAGGACCATGAAAAGGTTTGTAGGGAGATGTTAGAAAGTTTCATCATATCTAGCCATTCCAACCTCATTAGTCAAATGAAAAAACAAGATATGATCAAATTCTTGCATAATATTTACCTAGGTTTCTTATAACTAGTTTATTGAATTTAGAGTCACCATTTTTGTTTGATTAATGCCTCCAAAGGTTGATCGGAGGAAGAATACACCAAAAATTCTTCCACTCCCTTGGACTAAAATCCCACTAGGCATGACAAAACTATTGTCACTCAATTTTGTACCCTTGCAGAGGTAGTTAAATCCATCTCCAAATTTAGTGGAATATGGGATTAACTATAGGCCTATGGATTTCCCATATTAGAGGTAAGCTTATATATTGAAGGGCTAGCTCCCTTGGTTTGTTTATTGAATCTCATCACCTAAACTACTATCTTGTTTGGATGAAAAGGGAGAGTGAATATATAAAGTAAAGTATAATAAAAATATAAGAGCACCAATCCAATGACAAATGAAATAAATTGGAAACCCATAGTGGTTCTAAACTTTGGAAAAAATATCAGCCCCTAACTCTACTTGTATGACCTGGACCATTTGATTGAAATCTACCTTCACTAGCTTGTGAATGAAGTGATGGAGGAGAGAATTGGTTTTCTAATTTTTTTGGATCTAAAAATTCCTTCCAAGATTTTTTCTATCCTAAAGGATATTAAAAGACACCTATACACCATTTTCACTTGCACATGACTTCAACAATTTTATATAACTTCCTCTAATTCCTCAAACTAGCATTGAAATCTAAGAATTTGACTTTTAACTGATAAGCTAATAGGTGTATCAATTGTTTAATTTCTCCAAGGACCTTATAATGTGTATGGTATGAATTTTGAAGTTATTAAATGTTGACATACACTTGAGTTATCCAAAGATCACATTTTTCATGCATTTTCAACATCTTAGAGCTAACAAATGATCCTCAAACTTTCTAAAACCTCATGAAATGTTGTTAGAAGATGTTTAGGACATAAAATGACATTAATAAACACATAATCACATCTTAAATAAATTAACTATGCCTTATCTCTCCATGACAACCCTAGACCACTCTATGACCATAACATGAAATTAACTTAACTTCTACAAATTAACCTTAAACCATGATAACAAGGTTAAATGAAGACTATAAGGACCATATAGGGTATGACATGACCACATCACAAGACCATGAAAAGTTTGAGCTTATAAGGGGGTGACCAATTTCACTTGGATTCAAAGTTGGTCAATAAGTTCTTTTGGATTTTTAGAGATAGAATCAAATATTAGAGCTTATCTCTCTCATTATGCTCATGTGGTTGTAGGCATAGAAAGGAATAGAACTACAAGCTCTAATACTAATGATCTACACAATGAGTCTTAGGACCAAGTGTACATGGCATAATTGAGTTTGGTTATGTAAAGTGAATACACTAAGATGTATTCAAATAGAATAATCAAAATGTATTCAATGGATTGTAAGTATTATTTTTAGGAAATAAAACTTATATTTAATAATAAATAATAGGTAAGACTATTACAATGTGTTATAGTGTGTGTTATAACATAGATATGTGGAGCATGCTATCTATGTTATGAATATGTGTGGCATCAACCTAACTATCTATGTTTATATGTTACATATTTAACATGCATGAGTAAAAGGGTAGTAAAAAAAACTACTATATAATAAAATTAAGGAAGAATTAACAAGTCTCACCCTCTTTTCATAGTGATGGTAGAGTTCCCAACTAGGCAATGACCACTAATTTAGTCATGCAATTTCTAATTGTTCACTAATGGTCATGATCCTAAGAATATTGAATGATATATAATGGTAATAAATCTTAATATTTTAGACTAATCTTGAGCCACTAGTTTAGGCACACAATTGGGGTAGGCCTTCACATGGTTATGATGAAGTTGGGACTGATGGAGTAGGCTAGTCTATGAGAAAATGTCAGTAAGGCACACAAGACTACAAGTTGAGGAGTGTACAATGAGATGCTTAGGATACAATCTAAGGTGATAATTGCATGAACGTATATGATCAAGTGTAAGACATATGTGCATATGTATGATAAATATTCATGTAAATGAGTGTGGATGATTTCATGAGAGGTGTGAGCTATGTGCAAAATAATAAAGGAGAAGTGTGTTCAGTTATGTAAAGGATGTTCATGGATCAGGTTAACTCATGGTAATGAATTAAATATATTACCATTTTATAAAATGTTCCTTAGGGAGAGGTTGGAACAATTTGTTACAAATTTCCACCTCCACACCTTGATATATAAAGGATTTTACCCTTTGGTAATTCACCATGGTTTGATAATTATTTATCACGACATTTTAATATTTATGTGTGGGAAATATCATTATGAAAGTTTTGTGAAGATTTTTTAGTGGATAAGTGAGAAGAGAAAGGATTATGTATTGGATGAAATTTTCTCAAATATATTGAATATATAAACCCATGGTTTTTACGTCTTTAAGGTTTTCCATGTTAAATCTTTGTGTCAATATTGATCTATGTGTCTTTGCTTATTATTTATATCACTAGATATTCTATGTTCGTATTGCATATAAATCCATATTTTTGACCACAATGGAACTCACACAAATAAGGAGGTTTTTTATTACTCTAAAATGGTTATTTCATCCCATTTGGTGGGTTTTTCACTAGGACAAGTGGTTGCATAACCACCCCTATAAATAAGGGCAGTTTTGTCATCTTTGGTCCATATTCTAATTTTATCTTCTAGAAATCAAGATTTCACATGATTTTCATGATTATTATTATATTTATTATTATTTTCTCTTTTATTTCACCTTCATTCTATCCCAACTCACTTACTCTTATATTTTTAATTAGTTTTAAGTCTCTCCCAAGTTTTACTCTAAGTTTAACTCAGTTAAACTCACTTTTGCAACTTCCATTCCTCTCTTACAAATATTCCATTTTAGATGATTTTTATATCTAAAAATTGGTATTAGAGATTGAATTTTTTAACCTTTATACAACCATATCCTATGTACCCTTTTTTTATCTTTGAATTTTTCATTTTTTGTGTTAGACTACATAATTTCAAGTAAGGAAGGTCATTGAATTTGTAACCAGATATTTACAATCAATACACTAACCAATAATAATCAGTTGTCATTTTTTTTGGATTTGTGTTCATATCATATTATTATTATGTTAATAATATTATTTTATAATTTTTATTAGTTATATAGTTCTTGAAATAATTATTTTGAGTGAAGGATCTAACACATTGAGGATCATATCACAAATACATCTTTTGTTTCCAGTTGGTTTAAATATTGATTAGGTTGGGGGTTTATAGTTTTATTTTTATTTATTTATTTATTATATTATATTATATTAGTTTAATTTCTTTAATTATATTATATCTCTATTTTTAAAAGGAAAATAGATAGGAAAAAAGAATTCTCCTCTCTTCCCATCTCTATACCAAAAACATTAGTTAGTTTCCTTATTATTTTCATCCATTTAATCGATCATTTTAAATCATATATATTTTAATAATAACTTATTTAAATATTATAAAATATAATATAACACTTTTAGCTTCAAAAAAAATCAGTTTTTAGTTTAAAAAAAACTCTTGTTTATGCGCAAACAAACACACTAACAAGTAGAAAAACTCTAACCAAGCCTACGAGAGTGAAAGGTAACATCTTGAGTTTGATTTTCCTTATTTAAATAAATTATTATTATTTTTTTAGTTATCAAATGAAAAAATCATAACTTATATATTTTAATTCATGATATAAATCATTAAAAATTAGTGTACATTTGTCTAGAAATAGTAAAAACTATTATTAGCTTGCATATGCAAAAGAACATTTAAATACTCAATAATATTGCTACTTAGGATATATATCTAATTTTTTATTTAATTGAATGTTATAAAATATAAGTTTTGATTATATATTAATTCATTTATAATTTGAAAACACAATAAGAATTTCATTTAATTCACACTTATAAATATAGAAATCAGTGTTTGGATTATTACCCTAGATTTTTATTTCTTATATCACATGTATTGAAAAATGAATTAAAAGATAAAATAAATAAATTTTTTAGTTTATATATATATATAATTATTTGTTTAATTTTAATCATTTACCTTTATAAATTAGTAAGTTTTATTTTCAAACAAAACATTACCAAAAACCAAAAACAAATGAACAACCAAAGCCTTGTACTAATGAATATGAGCATTCATAAAACCTTTCTTATAATAAAATAGTAAGTCTAGACACATACCATATTCATAAAAATATATTAAATTTATACATTTCCACACCTATCCTCTCAGATGATACTCCTTGAGCATCTATAACTCAATAAAGTAGCTTTTTTTACCAAAGTTAAAGCATCAGGTCCTACTATCAACACCCACTTAGATATTAATGTTGAGATTATAATTGAGGATTTCCATTCCACACCCATAAATCATCTCATTTATAACACTCTTAGTGATAGAGGAATAATAATAGTTCCCCTATCCAGCCATCATAATCCTCCCCCAAAACTAATGTCATTAGTACAACATAATCTAGGCCTAGATTCTAATCTCCATCCCCTTTATTCTCATTGGGTTTACCCTTATCATATATCAATAAAATTTGTGTTTGAAATTGAAATTATATAAACATCATAATTTATTTGACCAAATTACTTGAGCCATCCAAAAAACCATTCTTACCTTGACATTTGTAGCATTGATCAAGACCTTCACCTCCTAGACATCACTAATACCAAGGGACCTTGGATTTCTATTTCTATTTCTATTCAGTTGGACACTTTTAATGAGAAATATAATATATACATACATATATATATATATATATATATATATATATATATATATATATATATATATATATATTAGTTCCATAATTAGCATCCCTAGCACTTATCATCCCAAATCTCATTCCACCCAATAATTATCCCAATCTATATTTCTACCCATCATCCATTCATTACATCAGTTATCTCAACCATACCTCAAGAATTCAAGTGCACCTTAGAGTATCTATTATTCATGTGCATATAAATTGGTAAAACTAAAATGAAATAATTTCATATTTTTTGTTCCCCTTTTCTTATTCTTCTTCTCTATCCATTCTCTATATTCCTCTCTCCTTCCATTTATTCTATGGGTATCTATATACCCTAAGAATATGTCTAGATAGGATATAAGTGGATGTATTGGCATGGAGGGATATAGAAAGACAAAAATTAACTCTAGTGAGGTTTTATTGGTAATTTATAAAAACCCTAATTTTGACACCAAAGTATATTATAAAATCCTATGATTATTCTCATCTAATACTCAAACTAAGAGTGGAGTCCCTATTCATGAGGTGTGGGATGTATCTAAAATCATTATCAATAATCATAAATCTAATGTTATGATTCTCACCATAGGTAGTGAAACCAAACCTCATAGGGATACCAGACCATTGATTAACATATATAACCTTGATATATAAATTTGTTATATATATGACCAATATCTAAGTAAGATCTATTATTTGGAGGATGATGTTAACCACATGTAAGTAGATACACAACATTATAACATGAATCAAAATGCCTATAACACACTAGTAAAAAACCTAACACAACCCTTAAGGATCCCACTCTAAATAAATCAATTCACAATATCCACTCTATCACCCATACCCTTATAGTATAAGAAGCTCCTAAACCTAGTTCTACCACTATCTCAAATGACATCATCGATACCTTAGTGGGTCACAATCATGTTTTAGAGAAAAAACAATCTCTAAATCAAGGAGTGAACTTTAATCCTCATACTTAGGTTCATTCATCTTTTAATCATTCCCAAATAATATTTTACTAACCATTTAAATAAAAATCTTACATGATTCCATCATAACAAGATCATACACCCTCACCAAGTTATACCTTTAACCAACCCCTTAGGGACATCCTTACTCATGGAGTCCCTAACCTAGAAACCTCCAAAATTATTCAACCCTACTAATATCTTAGCCAAACCTTGATTGGAAGTGTATTCAATTTCACTCTACCCTTGAAAACCAATGTGGTGACTAACACGATTACTCTTTACCCCTCTAAGTTATATACCTCCCATTTACACTCCTCCATAGACTACCCATGTTCCACCCTAAGTTCCTTTAGGATATTTACAAACTACATACGCTCCTCCTTAAAAAATCACCAACCCTTAAACATATAAAAATATTCCTCCCTAATTCCATATGTTATCCAAGCCTACTCAGTCTAATAGTTATTATATAGCTTTTTCCACTTCACCATATCAAGCTTCTTCCATTCTTCTTAGTGATTCTTTTAGAAAATCCTATGTGATCCCACCTATCTAGTTTAATTTTAACATGTTAATAACCAAAATTAACTAAATGGGGACCTATGATGAGTATCTCAAATAACCCCTTGATATCAACATATGAAGACTCTTTCTTCAACATACCTATTGACCATTTTGACCACAAGTCAAAATGAGTCAACCCCCATATAGTCAAAAACTTACATAGGGGTATAATATTTTACCATAGGGTGTGTTATAGTTTATTTTATGTATCTTAATGCCATTTTAGACTTGGTAATAGTTTAGTTTAATCCTTGTGTCATTTGATGTCTTAGAGGTCATTTTAGAGAATTAAACACAAGTAGTAGGTTTTCATGGTGTTTGAGTAGTTTAGAATCATGGATGAAGTTTTCATATGCCTTAAGAACTTATTTTAGCTATATAATATTAAGAAAAATATCATAACACAACTCTAATTAGACCAAACCATCATGGGATGCCATGCAGAAATAGATGAGTTAGCTCGCTTATGCATATTATAAATATGCGTAGAAAGCCTTTCATGGCCAAAAGATCACATGTAATCAATACACTTATTACTAAAAACATCCTCTACAAATATGGTGTCTTGAAAATCTCTAAATTTTGAGATATAAATATTTAAATTTAAACAAGCATATAGTGATGGTCACGTGGAAGTCAAAATAAAGATTGGTAATTAACCATTGGGGTTTTAATTGTGATGGGTACATAGACATCAATGATGATCATGTGAACATAAATTATGATCATGTAGATGTCAATTATGAGTGTTTGGATGTCAAAATAAAGTATCATAAAATATCCATTTGAGTTCAAAAGGAGGTAGATCTAATAGTTGGTGTTTCAATGTATATCTAGATCCAATAGTGCAAGGACAACCTGATAGAGTTAGTGGGTCTAGGAAAAATCAATGGTACATGTTCAATTTTACCAAGTAGATCAATGGTAAGAGTCAGAGTCAAAGGTCAAGGAGATAAAATAGAACACAATGTTATCAGATGTCATAATCTCAAGACCCTAGATCAATGATCAATGGCCAGTGTTGAAGGTTGAATCAAAGAGACTCCAGATGAGATTGATATAGAACATTTGACTGAATTCTAAATGGACAAGATGAGGCTATATGTCCAAACAAAAATATGCATATTTTAAAATGGAATGAAAAACATGGAAAGGGAATGCTACATGTGTAGATATGTAGTATTAGGGATTATGTAGAAAAGCAAGCTCTTTAGACTCATATGCCACTATGAAAGCTCAATCAAAGACCTAAGATGAATAGTGACTACCAAATATGAAGAATGAAGTCTAGGAAAGTAATGAATGATTGTAAATTGTGAATACAAGTGTCTAAAATGTAGATATTAGTTAGGAACACATATTATGACTATCATAGCATGTTTCAACCTCCCTCAAATAGTACATATGTGTAAACTCTCTCCAATTTAGTTTCAAATGCTCAAGAGATGATCCATGATGAAGTTAGTTCCACAAAGGTTAGTTGAAGAGTATTTACACTATTTTGGAGAGTTTTTCATGGTCTTATAGAAATTTATATTAGGAGATATTCAACCTATTATTTCACACTCTAGTCTCATGTAATGTAACTGGTTATCAATTAGACATGTGTTATAGTGACCTTTAAACTTCATTTTTTCTCCCCTCTCTAAAATTATATAAGTAGCTACCGTTTTGGCCTTTGTAAAATAATTCCACTCCATGTATGGTGAAGCCCTATTGGAATGAAATTGTATTTTTCCTTTGAAAAATTAATGGAAGTTTGGTTTTGAGTTCATGAATATTTGTCTAAGTGTGCAAAGTGATGTATAGTGATGTCAAGTGATAATATCTATCCTTTCTTCCCTTATCCTCTCATGTTTATGAAAAAGTTCCTATTATAGTAGGTCATATGAAGTGTGATCAAGTTTATGGGTCTATATTTTAAGTGTAAAATGAGAATTAGTGTCTACAATTATTCTATGGTTCATTTACCTTAGATAGCTTTCCTAGATTGCACCTCCATATTGAAACACTCATGTTAGAATATCTCTGGACTTAGAAGTTAGATTGTATGCCTTATTTCTTAGTGTAGGAAATATGATGGTCATATGGAAAATGTCTTCGTGTATGACCCCCTAGAATAGGTTTAATTCATGCAATATCTAACCTTTTTCCCCATAAAAAAACATTAGATAGGTGATTATACTTTCAAGATACATTCAAGGAGTTAGACATTAAATCTAGAGGTTCACTTTCACTATAGATACACTCACATACCTTGAATTTTTCCCATGTTTCCAAAATATGGAAGAGGCTTAAATACCCTCTTCTAGGGTGGAATATTTGGTGATAATAGTTCTAGCACACCCAGTGGGACCAAAGCCCAAGAGAGTGGAAAGATTGTTGGTATGTCTTTCCTCGAATCATATTTTGGAAGCAAGAAATTTAGCACCAATGGTGACTCTGAATGATAAATTTTTATTTTAAGTAGCCTAGGTATATCTCATTTAATATTTGGATTATTTTGTGTATCTCATCTAACATATGAGGTTGATATGAATAGTTGTGGTGAATATTGCTATCATGAACCTCCCTATCAGCCTTACTATGAACCACATTTTACTCCTCAACAGTACTATTAAAATGGATATCAATCCTATGATCCATGCCAGCCCTATAGTTCTCAATTTACCTCTCCATATGGACACAATGTTATTGGACAACCCTATGAGGAAGGCTACTAAGAAAGATATCAAGAAATGCCTTCCTACCAATACAAATATGAGTCCTACCAACCATATCATGATGCCTACGAACCTCAAGAGTACTCCTATGAGTCTTATTATGAGGAATAAAATTTTTACATGGATTTTACACAAATATATTACAAGGTAAAATGTGGATTATTTTAGGCTATAATGTGACAAGCTGAAGCTAGTATTGATCCCCATCATTACCCTCCCCCTCCTTAATTATTTACATCTTATATCAAGTCCTTATTGGCATCCATACCATATTTAATAGTTAATGAAGATGATATGAGAATATTGGATGATGAGTATGATGTACTCCTTAATCATCTCATGGAATGGTTAAGAGGTGCTACCTAAAGTTATATGCAGAGGTTGAAGATGTTTGAAGATCGAGAAAGAACTCAATGTGATCCTAAAGAACAAATAGACTTGGTGAAGAATTGTCTGCAATGTTCAATAGATAGGCTAAGTATGTGGGAGGATAAATAGATAAAAACAAATATTTTATTGTTGAATACACTCAAGGAAACTATTGGAAAGATGTAAATCCTACTTATGTAGATGTTTTTCCTTCTAATAAACCCAAAAAGTCACTTCCCTAAGAGATTATTAGTGTAATCCTATTTCCTAAATCCATTAACAATCCCTCTACTACCCCTCACACTCCACTTTACATTCATAATCCCTCCACTACACCCCATTATCCATTTCCATCTCATGATACTATCCATCAAACTTCCACCTCACCCCTTCTTGAAGAGGAGCCCATCTTGAGATAAGTGAATGAAGAGGAAAAATCTCAAGCCATAGCTACCGAAGAAGATGTCATGAGTGACTATGATGAATAAATCACCATAAGGGCTCTCCTTGGTGAAAATAAATGTAAATCTACTTTCTTAAATGAGGAGAAAGACATTGAATATTTAGTTATAGATATATATGAGGAATTTGGTTAAAGCATGAAGGGAGAAGTGTTTGTGAAAGAATCCATATCTATTGAGTTAGTTGATGTCCATGATGAAAGAATCTTTGAACATGATATTCATGAGGAGGAAGATGACCTATGAAAGAAGTTCAATGCCATAAGTCAAGAATTTGAGAAATTTATTGAGTGTCCTATGATGAATGAATATGAACACCAATATTCCATCCAAGAAGATGTAGTCAATGAAGCTACTGTCAAAGAGGTTGCATTTATGGATGACTCTCATGAATCCAAGGAAAAAGATTTTGAGCTTTAATAATAGCTATCATGAAAACTTGATGTTGATACACTCTCAAATGTATTATAGTATAAGGAAGACAAGCTTGATGACCTCATACATCAAGAACATCAATACCAAGAAGATAAAGTTAAAAAGGTGGTGGTTCTCAAAACCAAGGAGAATAAGGATAATTGGTAGCTACAGATGAATCTCTTTCAAGAGCTTAAATATCTTTAAAAAGTTGAGGAGTCATATAGTAAAGTTGAGGTTATTTGAATGTAATAAGATTTCATATCTACAGCCAATATATTTAGAGTTTCTTTATTTTCATTGAACATCATGCCAATGAAGTTGGAAAACACCATGAATAAGATGGAGGCATCAATGTCAAGGGTCAAAAGGCTACATGCCTCATTCAATACTTTATGTCATTAAATAAGAGATGTTTCAAAATTACCCTTTGATATTAGAGGAATTTTTCATCTTAGATTAGTTTGTGTTTGATTTAATTATTAACTTTTTTTTGTGTGTGTGTGTTACATAAGTGCTCATGAAGCACAAGAGTGACTTTGTTTAGTTTCTTGTCTCATGTGTTGTTTATTGTTGGTTTTCTATTATTTGGTGTGTTTTTAGAGAAATTTTTTGTGTCAAACATATTGTACATTTAACTTCATGACCTAATGGATAGGATTAGGCAATTGGTCATGGCATATAAAGCATCCCACCCTTGGGAAATTGCTAAAGATGTTGACCATTTTGACCACAAGTCAAATTTGGGTCAACCCCCTATAGTAAAAAACTTACATAGGGGTATAATATTTTATCATAGGGTGTGTTATAGTCTATTTTATGTATTTTAATTCCATTTTATCCCTGGTCATAGTCTAGTTTAGTTTTTATGTCATTTGATGTCTTAGGGTTCATTTTAGAGCATTAAATGCAAGTAATTGGTTTTCATGGTGGCTGAGTAGTTTAGAGTCATGGGAAAATTTTGAATATACCTTAGTAACTTATTAGAATTATATAGGATTAAGTAAAATATCATAACATAAATCTAATTGGATCAGATCGTTATGAGATATCATGTAGAAATAGATGGGTCAACTCACTTGTGCATATTATAAATGTGCTCAAAAAGCCTCATGTGGCCAAAAGATCACATGAGATCAATGACCTTAGTGCTAAGATCATCCCCTAAAAATATAGTTTCTTGAAAAGTTATCCATTTTGAAATATAAATCTTTAAAGTTGAACAAGAAAATAATGATGGTCACGTGGATGTCAAAATAAATCTTGATAATTAACCATTGGGGTTCAAATTATGATAATCATGTAGAATTCAATGAAATTCAAGTGGATGTCAAAGATAGGCACATAGATGTCAAAATAAAGTCTAATAAAATATATATTTTATTTCAAATGGAGACAAATCTAATGTTTAACATTTGAACATATATCTAGATCCAACAGTGTAAGGACAACTTGACAAAGTTAGTGGGTCTAGGCAAAATCAATGGTATACATTCAATTGTACCAAATAGATCAATGGTGTAAGTGAGATTCAAAGGTCAAGGAGATCAGATTGAACTTAATGCTTCTATATGTCATACTATTAGGACCTTAAATTAATGATCAATATCTAGTATTGAAGGTCAAAGCAAAGAGACTCTAGACAAGATTGACAAAGCAAATTTGATCAGATTCTAGATGGGAAAGATGAGGCTATGTGTCCAAATGACAATAGGCATATTTTAAAATGTAATGAATAATGTGGAAAGGGAATGACACATGGGTAGCTATGTAGGATCAAAGTCTCTATAGTAAATCAAGATCTTCAAATTCATATGCCTCCATGAAAGCTCAATCAAAGACCCAAGATGAACAATGAATACCACATGTGAAGAACGAAGTCTAGGAAAGTAATAAATGAGTGTAAATGATGAATATAGGTGTCTAGAAGATAACTAGTGGTTAGGAAAACATATTATGAATATCATGTCATGTTTTAACCTCCCTTGGATAGTATATATGTGTGAAATCTCTCTAATTTAGTTTCAAATACTTGAGAGATGATCCATGATGAAGGCAGTTTCACAAAGATTAGTTGAAGAGTCTCTGCACCATTTTAGAGAGTTTGTCATGATCATATGGACATTTGTCATAGGATACATTCATGGTATATTTCACACTCCAATCTCCTAAAATGTAACAAGTTATCAATTGGACATGTGCTCTAGTGACCTTTAAATTTCATTATTTCTCCTCTCTCAAAAATTCTATAAGTAACAACCATTTTGGCCTTTGTAAAATAATTCCACTCCATGTATGGTGAAGCCTTGCTGGAATGACATTGTATTTTTCCTTTCAATAATTAATGAAATTTTTGTTTTGAGTTCATGATAATTTGTCTAATTGTGTAAAGTGATGTATGGTGTTGCAAAGTGATAATTGTATATCCTTTCTTCCCTTATCCTCCCATGTTTATGTAAAATTTCCTATCCTTGAAGGTCATATGAAGTGTGTTTAAGTGTATGGGTTTACATTTTAAGTGTAAAATGAGTCTTAGTGTATGAAATTAGCCTATGGTTCACTTACCTTGGATAACTTTCCTACATCTCACCTCCACATTAAAACACTCATGTTAGAATCTCTTAAGACTTGGAACTTAGCTTGTATGCCTTGTTTCTTAGTGCAGGAAGTATGATGGTTATATGGAAAACATCTTGGTATATGAACCCATAAAATAGTTTCAATTCATGAAATCTCTAACCCTTTTCCCCAAAAACAAGCATTACATATGTGATAATCATTTCAAGATACATTTAGGGAGCCAACCCTTAAGTCTAAAGGATCACTTCCACTATAGGTACACCCACATACCTGGAAGTGTTCCCATGTTGCCTAAATCTAGAAGAGGATTGAACACCCTCTTCTAGGGTATAAGATTTGGTAACAACAATACCCTACCAAACCTTCCTAAGTTTAAAGGGGATGGGGATGACAATACACACATAAAGGATTATGCCATGTATATCAAAGAAATATTACCTTGGGATGTCGTTTGTTTTAATATTTTCCTAAAAATTCTAGAAGGAATCACTCTTGTTTGGTATTATGCCTCCCTAAGGGGTACATTCATTCATTTAGACAATTGATGGCTTAATTAATGTATACCTTTGATATAAACAATCTTATCAAGACTAGCGTTTGAGAATTCCTTCATATTAAACAAGAACACAATGAATTAACCTCATCACAAGATGATGACATGTTCTATATTCATCTGCTAGTGTACCTCACATGGACCAAAGGAAATTATGTGACATTTTCCTTCATTCCCTTAACAAGGAGACAAGGGAATAAATCCAAAAGTTTCCCTATCACTCTTATGAATAAAATCTTGAAATTGATTTATGTATTGGTCATGTGGCCATTGATAAATTTCATCATACCTATGGGGCTAATTATTTCATTATCACCTTGAACCAAAATAATGGGAATTTCAAAATGCAAGTCAAAATAACATCAGTAATCAAGGCCAAAAAATTATTAATTGAAATAGAAATTATACCATCAATAACATGACCAATCAAATAAAGAATCCAAATACAATAAATAATAATTAGTCTCTACCCTTGAAAAATACCAACACAAATAATAATATAGGTGATAGGAACCAAAACCCTTCACCTACAATTCATGCAATTGACTTAAACCAACCTCCAACCCATAACATTCAATATCAAACCAAAATTATAATGAGTTTCAACATGTTAAACATTTTATATAGTTCCAAAACCAACCTATTATCAAAGGAATAATCAACAAGGGTTTGGTTAATAAGGATAAAATTAGAGGCCTATTGAACATGATCCCAATATCTACTATCTCTTCCACCAACTTATTGATCATAATACTCAAAACTATAGGGAGTATAAAAAATTCATCCAAAGACACCCTTAGGCTCAAAGGCAAACTTTCATACATATGTTCTTAAGGAATGTAGGTGAAATACCTCAAGCCCTTTAGAAAGGTCCTATTATGCTATAGAACCTAAATCTATATATTTACCTAAATCCTTTTGTGAATAACCAATTATTAAATACCTTGAATCAAACTCAAGGTAACTTATAGAATCAAGTGGTTTAACATAATCGGCCTACACAATTTTGTACCAATGATACTGAGGCTTTCAATTTTGGAACTATCAATTACCAATGCCACTCCCCAGTTGGGATTACATGATAAAATCATAAGGATAGGGTTATATATTTTGAAGTCAAAGATGAAATTAAAATAATAACTTGCATCAGGTAGTATTAGCCCATGACTCCTCACCCTTCAAACATTATGATACTCAGACCATCCCTAAGCCTATGGGGACTTATGATTTGATCTTAGATATTACCAAAAACTATCCCAATTTCCTTTCTTGACTCTATTAATAAATAACCTACCCATTATTTGGCATTTCTTGATGATTTATGATTGTGGCATTTATATAGTGTAACTCACCTATTATATCCCTAGATCAATCACATTGATCTATATATGTTTCCACATAGACAAGATTCTTTGGACATTAGTTATTATTCGACCTTAGTAGTCTCCCTATTGATTCTAAGTTATTAAAGAGGGGGATATAACCTTGTTTTTATAAGTATTTATCTATAATAACTATGTAAAGAAATCCATGGTTAATAATAGAGTAGCCATAAACATTGTCCCCTTCTATTTCTTGTAGAAACTTGGTTACAGGGAAACTTACTATTTCAAAACTCACAATAACTTGTGAGGTTAAGATAGTCTTAAGTCTACCTCTATAGGAACCATTATGGTTATAATCACTCTAGGCCCTAATACTATGTTAACATAATTTTACATTATTGACAAGGATACAAATTATAGCACGATCTTGAGAAAACCTTATATTCATAAGATAAAGGCCATCCCTTCAACCTTGTTATAACAAATTATGTTCTTCCATTTAGGTAAGGTTTTTGTGGCCTAAGGGGATCCCAAACATTTTTACATGCTTCAAATGACCATGTGAAATAAACTAATTTTGCACATTGACTATCACTTACATACCAATAAGGTCATAAAACCATAAATTTGGTTGATGTTATAGAGCTTGTAAAGCCTAAAGTGGTTATTTTAAGTAAAGGGGTAAAGATTCCTCAAGCCTTACTAAAGGAAAAACCTAAATAAAATGGATTTAAGATAATAAATATAATAAGTGAATAATATCCCTTGACCATAACATCTATCTTGACCAAATCTATGGTGGAAATTATTAGTATCTTAGAAAGAGACAAACCAATTACACTTCCATTTTATCATGATATGATTGGAACTTATACTCCTCACATCCCCCTGAGCTTAGAGCCTTTTAACCATAACATTATGGACACCATGTTGGTATGGTATAAGTCTTAGGGAATTAATAAAATACCCCAAAAGATTCTTATGATCCAAACATATAGCATAGTCACCCTATGCCTTATCATCTTAGGGAAAATAGTAGTTTAGATCATAATTTAGACTTTAAGATAGATAACCAAACCATTCATCCTTTCCTAGCCACAACAATGCTTTAGGGAAATATTTTTAAGTTAACCATGGGTAGCATATAAATTAACATCGATTCCAATGATTACCCAAAAATCCCCAATGTCAGATCCTCTTTCCATTATGTAAGATAAGAATACTATATAAATCCATTCACTAAGATCTCTCAAACCCTCTCAAGTGTGACAATAGAAAAAAAATGTATACCATGTTTTATCAGTAGTAATATGAGCACCAATATGAATTAAAGCCCAATAATGGTAATTAGGATAAAAATATGAAAGGTATTGTTATGGAGAAACATGAGTCTTAGGTTACTCAACAAATTGAAATGACATTTAAGAGAATGATAGAAAATTGGGATAAATCATATGAGGCATAAAAGTGTCTGGGGTGTTAGTTTCATGTTGTTATTTTTTAGATATTTTGTGTTGTTTATTTAGTGTGTTATTGTATTTTGGTCTCTTTGGTAGACTATTATGTGCTTACACTTTTTTTTGACCATGATTGCATATTTAGTTTAAAGGTTAGGGTCCCTATTTAAAAACCTTTTTACCAATAATAAAAAATATGACCATAATCGTCCTACACAAAAAATAGACTATAGTGAACTTCCCTTCTCCACACATTATGACAATATAAATAAAGTTAATCATTCCCTATCAATGGTATTATGAACCTAAAAATTATGATCTCAAACGTTCTATACATGTATGAGACATTGTCCTTAGGATTGACAACCACATTGATAAGAAGAAAGGAGAAGGTCAGAAGTTTATCAAGAATTACTTTTCCCCCTTTACTCCTAAGGATTAGGTCTATTTCATTTTCCTCTAAAATTTTTATTGATGGTTTTCATACTTTATAATCTTACATTTATCCTATCTCCCTTTTCATTCCCCTATTACAAATTGGAAGTTATGTGTCATGTGTAAAAAAATATATAGGTAATCACCTACAAAACAAGTTTTATCACATGCATACTTTCATATAGATATCCATCATATTACATAATTTGAATACATTTTTTCTACATATATAAGCATTATCCATAAAATTTTATCAAAAATAGAGAGATAGATAGAAATAAAAATGGAAATTAAAGTCCATAACACATAATGACAAGTCAATAAAATTTCAAGAATATATCCATATATATCATAATAATTTTCAAGTTTGTACAAGAATAATATCCATTATAATCACCTATATAGAGGACCAATGTCTTAAGATATAAAAAATTACAAATAAAAGTGTAAAATATGTATCAATATGTACAATAACTTAAGATCACATACTCCTCCTTTAAGAGGGACTTGATGTAGTATAATTATGGGGGTTATGGATTCTATGGAATCTCCTACTAAAACCACCTTGAGAAAATGTCTCTCTAACCCAAGGACTCCTATCTCTCTAACTCAATGGCTCCTATCTCTCCTCTCTATGGCACCTCCCTACAAGATCATGCCTCCTATCTATTAAATAGAAGAATATAAACCTCCTCTAGATACCATTGTGTCCATTAGGGATTCTAATCTATTGGCTCTTACCTTTATAGTAGTGTTCTCCACTATCAATCTAGTTAGTGTCATAGATGCATGGTAGGCTAGAGTGAAGACATTAGTATGTTGACATATCATGGAAGGAAATTTGGGATTTGATAGGAGCTCATATTTAATTATTTTAGTACCCAACTAAAAAAGGTTGATTAGGGTGTCCCTAATCATGGTCCTCCATTTAGTTTAGGTATCTACAATCACAAAATAGAGTAATCAATGTCAAATCTAGCTGTATAAAAATTAAAGTAGTAAATCAACTAATTAATCAAGCCTAAAAACAAAATATGAGTTATAAGCTGAAATATGTAAATTAAGAGTAGTGGTTACATATATGTCATGGTTGTTATATCACTGCGAAGATTGGTGATTTTTTCCCTGATGTGGTGGTTCCATCTATCAATTGCATCCTTTCAAAAACCCCCCAAAACCATCAAACTTTCACTCAAAAAATATTTTTTTGAAAAATTCCTAATCTAACCTGCCCCAAAAATATTTTTAAAACTAAAACTTTCCAAAATTACTATAATTTTATTGTGTTTTAAGTAAAATTGAAAAACTAGGAAAAAATAAGAAAAACTACAAAAAACCTACCTATCCTTGCATTACTCCACATGCCACTGGTATATTATCCATCCTCATATCATGCTTATTTTGACTACTTTCTCACTCAAAACCATCATAGGTAATATAGAGCTCAAAATTTCACAAGTTAATTAGAACAAATGAGGTTGTTTTTGGCAAGTTTTAAATATAATAGGCCCCCAAACTAGGCATTTTCATTTGAAAACTTTATAATTTTGATATATTATCTCATTAAAACTTAATTTCATGATAAAAAGTCATATTATTGATATATTTTATGAATCATGCTTTAAAACTAAAAATTTAATGGATTTCTATCTTTTATAATATGTTCTACAATTTTACAGATAAATGAACCTGGTGACAAGTTCAGTCCCTCAAAAGGATGCTTAAAGTAGTATGATTCCTCACATAGATGGTAAAATATCTTGTATATGGTATTAAAATGTAGTGTGTTTTTTGATCTTTCATTAAATTTCACTTAATTCCCATCTTTTGTCTATAGATTTCACGAAGTCTTGACTAGATTTATTCCACCAATTAGGTAATTCAAGTAAGTATTTATAGCCTCATATTTCCATTTTTAATTCCAATGCTTAGGACCACACCCTATTAAATTCATGATGAGGCAACATTTTGAGGGGGTAATATGTATACACCCAAAATTTGCATGGTGTGGCATTCCTAGTTATCAAGATGAGTTTCAAGAATGCTAATCCACATGAATGCACTAATTCAAGATGCAATGTAAGAAACATATTATTGAAGACAATACAAAGCAAACACACATAGATATAATAATGAAATAAAAGAAAAACAATTTCATCAAGACATGAAAGCTCCAATAATCCACATAATACACTACATTGGAAATATGAAGGTAAAAAGGTGAATATATATGTTGGAGAGAGAAAGATACCACACATTCTAGTAAATGTGGGAATAATCTTCTCAAGTAACACAAATGACCTCTAGAGACCTAAGCAAGCTAATATAAACATGTAGGCAAAACCCAGTGGGAAAAAAACCTACACTAACACCAGTATGATGTCTTATGATGATGTAATAATCTCCTATATTATGTTCAACATAGGTTATTTATAACACTCTAGCCTTATTACTTCCCTATTCCTCTCCTAGACCCATAAAACCCTAGTTTCCTTGGACTTTTAATCTTCTCTTTACTTGTTTTCAAAAGGATTCAATTTGTTATAGAACTACCCTATTGATTGATGAAACTACCCTGTATGTGATAAGATCATCATAGTAGTTATATAAACCACCCTGACATAACTATCATTTCTAGGTTGTTTGCATATTACTTTAATATAATTCCATGTGGTGATTTTATCACTAGGATTATTGGTTGCATAACCATCCCTACAACCATGGAGATTTCTATCACCTTTGGTCTATGTTCTAATTTTAACTTTTAAAACTCAATATTTCATGTGTTTTACATTCTTATTAGTATGTTTCTTATTCTATTCACCTTTATTTCACCTCCATGATAGCCTATCTCACTCCCTCTTCTATTTTTAATAATGTTTTAAGTCTTTCTTAATTTTTACTCTTTGTTCAACTTAGTTAAACTCACCCTTCAACTTCTATTCCTCTTCTACAAGTACTTCATTTTAGATTATTTTCAAATACAAAAACTGGCATTGGAGGTTGAATTTTTGAACGTTTCCATAGCCATAAATTGATTACCACTATTTTTATCTTTTACTTTGATCAATTTTCATGTTACACTATATAATTTCAAGTAAGGAGGGTTATTGAATTTGCAACCAAATATTTATAGTCAATACATTAACTAGCCACAATCAATTCTTCTTTTGTTTGGAGTTCTCTCCTCTCATCTTTTTCCTTTACTAATGTTATTTATTTATTCTCCTTAGTCATATATTTTATGTAATTATTGTTTTGAGTGGAATATTTTCCATACTAAGGACCATATCATAAATACATCTTTTGCTTCTAACTAGTCTACATCTTGGTTAGGTTGGGGGTTTCTAATTTTAGTTTTATTTATTTTTCTAGTATTTTAGATAATAATATTTTATTTTATTTCATTATATTATATCTCTATTTTAAATATTAAAATAGATATGAAAAAATAATTCTTCTCTTTTCCCGTCTTTGCACCAAAAATATTAGTTAGTTTAGATGAGTTTCAAATACAAAAATTGGCATTGGAGGTTGAATTTATGAATGTTTATATTGCCATAAATTGATTACCATTATTTTGATCTTTGAATTTGATCGATTTTCATGTTACACTATATAATTTCAAGTAAGGAGGGTTATTGAATTTGCAACCAAATATTTATAGTCAATACATTAACTAGCCACAATCAATTCCTCTTTTTTTTGGAGTTCTCTCCTCTCATCTTTTTCCTTTACTAATGTTATTTATTTATTCTCCTTAGTCATATATTTCATGTAATTATTGTTTTGAGTGGAATATTTTCCATGCTGAGGACCATATCATAAATACATCTTTTGCTTCTAATTGGTCTACGTCTTGGTTAGGTTGGGGGTTTCTAATTTTAGTTTTATTTATTTTTCCAGTAGTTTAGATAATATTATTTTATTTTCTTGCATTATATTATATTTCTATTTTAAAAAGTAAAATAGATATGAAAAAATAATTCTTCTCTTTTCCCGTCTTTGCACCAAAAATATTAGTTAGTTTATATGATTTTCAAATAAAAAAATTGGCATTGGAGGTTGAATTTTTGAATGTTTCTATAGCCATAAATTGATTACCATTATTTTGATCTTTGACTTTGATAAATTTCCATGTTACACTATATAATTTCAAATAAGGAGGGTTATTGAATTTGCAACCAAATATTTATAGTCAATACATTAACTAGCCACAATCAATTCTTCTTTTGTTTGGAGTTTTCTCCTCTCATCTTTTTCATTTACTAATGTTATTTATTTATTCTCCTTAGTCATATATTTCATGTAATTATTATTTTGAGTGGAAGATTTGCCATACTGAGGACCATATCATAAATACATCTTTTGCTTCTAACTAGTCTACATCTTGGTTAGGTTGGGGGTTTCTAATTTTAGTTTTATTTATTTTTCCAGTATTTTAGATAATATTATTTTATTTTCTTGCATTATATTATATATCTATTTTAGAAAGTAAAATAGATATGAAAAAATAATTCTTCTCTTTTCCCGTCTTTGCACCAAAAATATTAGTTAGTTTCCTTAATTTTTATAACTACATAATAGATAATTTAAAATCACATATATCTATATTAAAACTTTAGGTAAATAATATAAAATAAAACAAAGCACTTTTATCTTCAACGAAAATTCATTTTTTTAAAAAAATAAGCTCTTATTCATGCACAAACAAGCACACTAGCAAGTGGAAAAACTATAGCCAAGCCCAGGAGAGCGAAATTTAGCATCTTGATTTTGATTTCTATTGTTTGTGTAGATTCAAAATATAATTTTAGTTTATTAAATCTGAAAATAAGAACTTGAATATTTACTTTCATTTGATATAAATCATTTAAACTTACTGTACATTCATTTTTAGCCTAGATTTTGCTTTCTAATATCACATGCATTGAAAAATAACAAAAAGAATAATTATTTCATTTATTTATATCTATACATTGTTATTTACTTTTAATCATTTACCTTGAACAAGTAGTTAGTTTTATTTTCACTCAAAACATTACCAAAAACCAAAAACTAAATCAACCACTAAATCCATGTACCAATGAGCATGAACATTATTAAAACCTTTCTTATAACATAATAACAAGTGAAAACACATAAAAAAATTTAAAAAATCTCTTACACTTGTAAATTTACACACCTAGTCTCTTAGATGACATTCCTTGAGCATCCATACCTCTATAGAGTGGGTCTTTTCCTAGAGTTAGAGAAGCAATTCCTACTATCAACACCTAATAAAATATCAATGTTGAGATTAGAATTGAGGATTTACATTCCAAACCCATCCCTCACATAATTTTAAATGCTATTAGTACCATAAAGTAATAATATTATATCCTTGATCCACCCATCATCATCCTCATCCAAAATTGAGGTCATTAGTACAACATATTCCAGGCCTTAATTCTCATCTCCATCCCATTTATTATTCTTAGGTCTAGCCTCATCATATATCATTCACATTTGTATATGATATTGGTAAGGCATAGATATCTGAATAGATTTCACTAAATTCCCTGAGTCATCTAACCAAACCATTCCCACCTTGACAATCCAAACATTGATTAGGAGCTTTACCTTCTCATCATCACCAATATTTAGGGACCTTGGATTTTTATTTCCACTTAGTTGGACACTCTTAAAAATCAATGTGATGTAGTGTAACTATTTTAGTTCCATCATGATCATCCATTTCCACTAATAATCCTAAATCCCATTCTACCAAACAATCATCTCAATCTGTAGTTCCACCCATTATCCATTCATTGTGTTGGTTATCTTGGCCATAACTTGAGAAGTTGGTTGTATAGTTTATCATGTGTTATTCACATGCATTATACTACCAAATCGCTATAAGAGAAACAAAGGTTGAAATTAAAGTGATACAATGCTGAAAAGTAAAGTATTGAAAAAGTGTATCTTCATTAATGTGCATAATTATTTCCTTATAATTTAATTTAATTAATTGAGAAAAAATGTAGATTGTTGTGCATCCTTATACTTATAGGGATTTATACCCAAGATTTTTTATGATTGGCTAGGAGGGTAATATAATCTTATGCCCTCTATCAAGGCTATCATGTTCACAATAGGATGAGAAGGGTTATGGTAGTAGGGTTAGTTGATTAGAAACATCGATAGGTGGGAGGGAAGTGATGGCCAATGTTATAGAGGTTGGGGAAAGAAGGGAGCCATGGAAAGTAACTGTGATGGCTAGAAAAAAAGATCTGGGGTAGTTGTTTACTCTTTCCTAGGTATAACTAAAAGCAACTGGTCAATCAAATATCTAATCAATTTATTAGAGGAAGTAGTCAAGAGCCCTAAGTGTGGTAAAATCTATGATAGTTATTATTTTTAAGAAGGAGGATCTGGAGGAAATATTAAAAATGAATATGGGTATTTGGAAAGGGGTTTAGTTTACAAGATTGAAAAGTTTTGGCTTTCCCTTTGTAGCCTTCATCAGTGGATTTGTATTTTATGGTGTTCGATGTTGGAAGGCTATTTGGAATTGTATCCATGTCTTAGATGGTTATTTATTATGGTTTTTGAATCTATTTTAGATAATAATAAGATCTTATAGTCTAAATATTATAGATGTGATCATCATGTTCTTCTTTTGAAACCCTAGTTCCTAAATTTTAACCCTTTAACTAAAAATATCTCTTTCAAACCAATTTGGGTGTAGTTGCATTATCTTCCTCTCTAGTTTTGGTCAGAGTCTAGGTTATAAAATATTGGGAAAAATCTATGGAATTTGTTATAAATTGATGCATCTTATTTGAATTTTTCCTAAATAACCTTTGTTAGGGTTCTTTTCTATTTGGATATTTCCTAGGCCTTGCCATATATGATTGAGTTGAGAGTTAAAGATAGATGCTAGTCACAAACCCTTGATTATGAGGGCCTCCCCTTTAGGTGTAGGAATTACTTCAAAATTGGTCATCTTGCAAATTTTTGTCTAAGTTATAAGCATAAAGTGACATCTTCATGGTGGAAGGGGGTAATTGAAGAGTTTTACATACTTTTTTTAGATAATGATCCTATTTTATCCTAATAACTATTATAAAACTCTATAAGGAGGAGGAATCTAAAGCAGGGTTGGCTAATGTTGTTTCATCACCTTAGTTTTCAAAGGTTGTTGGATTAGTTGTGAAGAGTAATAGGGATTTAGATAGTAGAAATATGGTTGGTAGAAGATCGTTGGTGGAAAGGTATATCTCCCCAAGTTTGGATACATGTTCTTTGAGTAAATAAAAAGAATGGATGATATTAATAAATGATAAAAGAGGACATTTTATAGCTAACCCTACTTCTAGGATACTTCACTCTTATAGTAAATAAAATAGGGGTGAAATGTAGTAATTTTAGTTTAATTTTTTTGTAAATCTTGTTCCTTATTGATAAGTTGAAGTAATTTTTAATACTTTGGGTAGTTGGTTTGGAATGAATTATATTGGCCAGATGCCTTGATAGTTTTGCTATTAATCCAAGCATAATTAGTTTTCTGATTAAATTTGTTATTAGGAAAGTGCCCTATTATCCCTAAAATTGATAAAAAAAAGTATTGAAAAATAAATGAGAATCATGATATAAGTGAGATATGTACAATAAGCATTATAAATGCTAATATTAATAAACATGAAATCCACTCATATGATAATGTGAATAATAATATGATATGACTTGAATATGTGATTAAAAATTTCAAGATATATCTTGACATACATCATCAATAGAATTTGATAAATCTCATTATAATTGGTATCTAGATAACCATAGTCTCTTATACTCTCACAAAAATTCATGCAAGGATTGCTAGAAAATGAGATATATGGATAAAGTAGGAAAATTATAATGAGGAGATCATGGTTCCTCCTCTGAAGAGTACTTGATTTGAGGAACTTGTTACATCAAGTTGTTGATATCATGTGATCTAAAGGAATGATCTAGTCAAGGAGA
This sequence comes from Torreya grandis, assembly GCA_037957365.1. Classification (NCBI taxonomy): domain Eukaryota; kingdom Viridiplantae; phylum Streptophyta; class Pinopsida; order Cupressales; family Taxaceae; genus Torreya; species Torreya grandis. Next base: position 1,225,409 of record JARHVA010003059.1, on the reverse strand, counting down.
AGGTTGTTCCTTCATTAGATAATGATCTTATGATTGTTGTTAAGAAGGCTAAGGTTTGAGACTTGAAAATTCAAAATTTTTTTATTGGAGTGATCTACATTTGTCTGTATGACATGTAGTGCATTTATTCAAAAAAAATAGGATTTCCCTTTCTTAAGGATGTAATCTAGAGATATATTTGTAAATAACATGTTTGGGACATAGGAAGATTGGGTTACTTTATGATGAAGCACATATAAGTAATATAATGAAGGGGTCAACAATAGGTTGAAGAGTGCATGTTTGTACCATGAAATCAAGTGCCTAGAAGTAGATAATAGATGTGGTTATCAATGTGAGTGAAGAACTGAGACTTAAAATTTATGTTGTGTTAATAATCTTTGGTATGCTTAACAATCTCTGGTCTAATGACTAGATACCTTATGAATCTCATAGTATAGATCTTAAACTTGGGTGGGTAGGAAGAAACCACATCTAACCTAGGTGGAGAATCATACTAGGGCCTATATAAAACCTCATTAAATAATTCATAATTATTGAAGCATCTAAGGGTGTGTTGTATCTACTTATTTAAGAGTTTGCCTCAATAAGTGTGCTTGAAAGATCATAAATTATATAAAATTGGTAGGGTCTTATCATAGAATGACCAAGGAGAATACTCCAAAGATGCTTAGAAGTAACTTGGACATGATGCAAAAAAAAAGGGAACATGCTCCATCTTTGGCCTATGAATAATCAAAGAAGGAATAAAATCATATAAATTAGGAGAGTGAATAAGATTAGCTAAATTAATACAATGAGAAGATAAATATAGCTTTTAGGAGTATGAAAGGGAGAATCTATTACATAATATTTAAACATATTTAGGTGTATGAAGATAAACATGAAGGGATTCAACTAGTATTTCACTAAAGGAAAAGAGAGAAGCATGCTTTTTAGGAATTGCCATAAAAGAGGGAAACTCCTCAATTGTCTTCTTACATGAACAAGGTCACAAAGAAGGAAGTAATTGAGCTATGATTATATAATGGAGGCTTGATTTTTTGATCTTAAAGTTGATCTCATTGAGCTCATTATCATTAGAATCTACTAGGTTAGGTAGTATGTTTCCCATAAGTTTGGGGTTACCATTATAATCTCAACTAGAATTAATATGATAATTAAAGCATTGATATTCTCAAAATGGAATGTTAGGAAAAGGTTCAAGGATAGGTATTTTAAAGATGCCACATTCTTGAAATTATTTGAAATTCTAAGGGTTAGTGTCATGTTTAATCTTGAATATAAAACATTTATGGGGAAAATTCACACACTAACTTGAATATGAGGCCATTTCCCTTAATAGATGTGGCTAGGGTTGACTATGCAAAATTTTATAAGATAATGGAAAGTAAAATATCATAACCTTATCTCTAAATATGATAGGAGGAACTTTGATAGGAAGCCAAACATAACCTTGAGGAGACATTTGTATTTTATCATAACTTTGACATATGTTTTGGGTAGAGTTAATGTTATATTTCAAGTATTCACATATTTTTATGAACTCAAGGGAGGTGACACAAGTGTCATACCCTTCATATATCAAGGAACACTTGACTTGAATGTCAAAAAATTAGAAACTAATGAAAATATGATGTTTATTCATATAAAGTAATATTTATTTTGGGATCATATAAGTAATAGGAAACTTAAGTGAGAGATAAACATCTAAATTTTATTCAACTTGAATATACATTTAATCACATTATTGTAAGATAATACTCTTAGACCTAAACAAGGTAGCTTATTTACCAATAGGTGTTTATTGAGTAATATTAATTTCAAATAGAAGATGCATCAATAATTTTTTATGATGCATAAAAGTAATCATGAGATCGATAAAAATAATTTGAGAAGGAAACTTAAAAAGTTATTCAATGGGATCCCATTCATAAAATATAAGGTGAATTAGAAGTTTTAATTAGATATTAAAAGTGGGGGTGGGGGTGAATAATTTTCACAAAAAAACATATTTAATTCCAAACACCATTCCATGAAGCATACATAAGAGATCAATTCATAAGAAAATAATCACACGAGTACATCACAAGATAACACAAGATATTATGTGGGAAACCCTATTGGGAAATAAAAACCACTAATACATGAAAATTTAATACTATAATATAATGGTAAGATTCAAAATTTATTGAATCACCCAATTCACAAGGAGCATCAACCCCTACCTAGTTGAACACCCACTCAACTAGTCTTCAACAAGCTCTAACTTGCAAGGAGGATCCAACCCCATAGACAACCAAGCACCAAATTATATACAATAAATATTTGATCATATTGAAAACATAGTTATTAATCTTTAACTGATGGTGTCCTCATTTTTCTGCACTCTTTCCCTTCACTCTCACTCAAATAGACGTTAGGGTTCACTCGCTCAACATGCCTCATCTAGGCTCATTAGGTCCAATAACCTATGTGTCCACATAAATGAAATTGATAAGATATGAATGAATGATATTATTAACCATTTTATTCTAATAAATTTCCTATCTCTATTCCTTTATTGATATCTTCCTTCACTTAAGTCCACACACCCATAATTAGTCCAAATAGGCCTATGAGGCCTTGCCTTTATACCACATTCTTCCTTTCACCCATATTGATCAGACAAGATGATTAAAATAATTTATTTACACTTACAATATGTATACACACAAGTTTAAATGGGTGATGCAACCACTCCATAGGTCTTACATTTCCCTCAAGACCCAAATCCTCCATTAGGCCTTAATGAGACCTAAAGCCATTAGGCCTTCTTTAAGGCACGTTACACTCAGATATCTTAAAACATCTTAGGGATGTTAAAATGATTGATTTTTTTTTAATATAAAAATAAAATATCCATTATATCATCCATATGGGTCCATACCACCTGGAAGTGAAACTCATCACCTAAACTAAGCCATTTAGCCTATTTTCCATTAGGCCTTATAACTGCCTAAAAGTCTATCTCTTAGAATTGAAGCATATATTCAATTTTATCACACAAACCACTAAAAAAAATTTCATTAATATATCATTAATGACATCAAAAACATCACCTTATCCATTTTTCATCACCACTCAAGATCCAAGCATCCAAAACCACCTCTATAATAGGACCACTCAGACTGGTTAAACAAAGTCAAAGTATAGTCAAGCAACTTTGGAATTTGTAATTGAAAGGACACTTTAATGATAAATAATCCAAATAAATTGTTACTATAAGGTATATATATCATTATACACTAGTTATATCTCTTTTATTTATATCTATCATTGGTCTAACATACCAATCTCTCATGCCACTCTCACACTGTGCATACATAGCTACACAATCATTTTTGGCTTTGATAATTCAACTCCTCTAAATATATATCTACATTATAAAAGTATTTTATAGTTAATTTATGTCTCAAAACATAACATAATATCAATTTTATTCATCACATCCTTCCATAAAGACTCAAACACCTCACTTACCTTAACACACCTGGAACTGTCAGCTTGGCTCAAAAACATAGTCATAGTGAACATAACTACTAAAACCTATAATATCACTTAATTTAAATAAAAATTAATTCAAGAGATACATATATACCTTCATATCAACTCCCATCACAAATATTTGGAGGTATAATAAAACATAAAGAATATATAGATCATTCTATAAGACATATACCTTCACTATCTTGACTTACATAGATAAGTCTCTTTGGAGAACCTTATAGCCTATGTATGATAAAAAAAAACACTTAATAACCAAGGTAAAATAATTAATATGTATTAAAAAATACCCCAAATCATTTTATCCATCCCTAATCACCTATAACTCTTCCCTAATCATATTTTCACTCTACCTGGTTATTTCTCATTATTTTCACTATTTACAGTCAGTGATAGGACATTTTTATTAACCAAAATTATTAACACAAATAAAATATATTTCCAAAATAACTCCATGGGTCTCAATAATAATACCTTGAATTCAAAATTAATCAACTTGTATGTGTTGACTCAGTCAATTCTTCCTATAATAACAAAATCTCTATAAATAATCACTTTTATGTACCTTATACTTGCTACCTTGACACACCACTACCACCTAGAGGTGACTGTAGGATTATTATACAACATAAAATCATAAAAATTGATCAAAAATACATTTTGGGAAAAAACCATTCACATCTTTCCAATCACTTCACTATGAGGGTTTGTAAGCACAAAAAAATCCTTACCTTCTTAACATTTGTTCATAGAGATGAAGGCTTAGTTTCTCTACAAAATGCTTCTAAAATATTATTATGACCCTTCAAAAACTACTCCAAAAGCCTCAGTTCACCATGAAAACTCTATGTATGCCAATGATCATCTCAAATTCCTTCTCAAGATTAAAACCCTCACATTGCATGTATAAGAGACCTTCTAATGTGATATCTTGATTTTTCTTCTTCCTCAAGACTTAAAAATTGGTAAACACATTTGACCCACCCTATTACACTTCAATACATGATCACATGAGATTCAACACCTTAGAAACTCAATTTTACTCTTCATTTGTACCTCACTAGGTCTCTATGTATATTGGGTCTAAAACCATCAGTAAAACATGGATATTGAAATCAATTAGATCCTTCTTATATTGATCTAAAATCATCATCATGTCATATACACCCATGACATGTTATTAAGCCTCCCTCCATGTTCACATAGGTCACATGCTTCTTAGTTCAACAAACTACCAATATTTAGCCTTCACACTATGTCTCTCATGACTGAACTAGACTTCTTAAATCATTCTTGTCACTTTATGATATCATCCTTCATCAATGACATCACCACTTTGTCATTACATTTTACATCAATGACACTTTTTCCAAAAATCTCCACCTTTATCATTGATGAAAATAACTTCACTTTCTCCACCTTTGACATTAATGGCAAAGTGGGCTCTAGAACCTAGAAAGCTTAAACATACTAGCTCCCACTATCACCATGCATTCCTTAAAAAAAATTCAGACAACATAAGCATACCTCTTTCAATAATTTTCAATACTCAAAGGTTACATAAACTTCTCATGAGGTCATCTACACAATTATTTGATCCTAGGACCTAACCAAGCAATCTATGCCTTTATCCATGCATACTTAAAACAAGCTCCATAGATATTCAAACAAACTCCTCAATTCTTTCATGTTTGATATAGCACATGGTAACTTTAAATAGAACATCTCAACCACTAGGTATGCATATTACTTTCTAGGCATTTTTCCTTTCCACTTGATCCTTGGTCTTTAGGATCAAATCTACTGAATTAGACAACTTCTTACTCATGGTGTAGCAATGCTCCCCCTATGATCATGATCTTATTTTAAGTTTTCATAACACATCATTATCACATACTAGGCATGTCATTGTTTGTAATTTTAGTGTTTCATCATGGCTCAGACCATCTCTTTGAATAATATCTAGTCATGCTTGATCTTTGAATATACTTCACTTTATCTCTTTTCAACACTAATATCCATTTATAATGCACCATAAGGCCTCATAAAACTAGTAGGTCTCATGGAGACCTAATCAACATGGATCCATTCCTTCTTACTTATTATTAACCTCTTGAGTCAATATAACTAACTCAGACAGGCATGAACAAATTAAAAACATGGTAAAACAACTCCTCATAGTATCAACCTAAAGTATTAAATGATCCTCAAATAATTCTCTCTTTTTAAAATAACTCATCTACAAGGCATAGACCCAAAGGAAACTCTTGAAAATAACTCAAACTCTATCTTCATACAAACTCAGAACTTCTTGTCAATATCAGATCATAGAATATATTGATAGATTTTGATATGTCAACATATCATCTTATGAAATTATAAGGTCACCATGACATCAAGGAACACTCAACATAATGAAACAACTCTGATGAATTACTATAACAACCTCCCTATAACAACCTCCTTCATGCAAGTTTACTTAAAAACATGATGTTATAGGAAACTCTCACCTTCAAAACACTATGAAATCCTTCATGGTTTCTTCAAGGAATATATAACATGTTCACAATAAATACATGATCCTAAGATCATAATTATTCTCACTAAGCATCTCATATTTATGGCAAAGAATAGTAAGCCAACCTACATACAACATTCTTCAAACTCTATCTACACATAGTCAAGATTTTGAATGAGAAACCTAGAACATCAATCACCTTCAAACCACTATTATATTAATGGCATACATAACTTGTCATCTTATTATTAGAACACCATAGGAAAAAAAAATCAACCATAATGGCATTGGTCTTGAAGACAATAATCAACTCACAAACCCTTATTTTGAACTTGTCATCTTGGACACTACGTTGCACTCAAACATGCATAACAAGCATGATTTTTTTTTAGGAAACATTACATAACATTCACCTAAACAAAACATAGTCCCATATGTCATAACTAAGTTATTATCAACATGAACATTTTTGTTAGGGTCTGTAGACACCAAACCTTTATATCACTATCTTTCAAGAATTACACCTATTCTTCATATCAAAGACCAAAATGATCTTGCAAAAAGAATATTAAGGAGCTATATGACCTTGAGGTTAGTCTAAAAAACTTTGAACAAAAAACATGAGTGTCAAATAGAACCACTCAACACACTAAGTTACCCTTATCTACCATTATCAAGACTTTTAAACTTAGTCAACTTACATGATGATTTCTTTCATAAATGCATACTTTTAGCTCTCTCTCAATGAACTAGACCTTGTCATAGATTTGTTTATATTTTTTATGAGTCTTTTATACATTCATAGATATACACATACCATTCAATTTAATTTATAAAGCTCATTATCTCTCATAACTTTATTAGGTCTCATGGAGACCTAAAATAACTCATGTGCCTTCTCATAATTGCTCTGTTGGATCTTGTCAACTCAAAGTATGTATGTCTAACAATTAAAAATAAGAAAACATTATCATACCTTTTTACTTTATTAAGATTCATATAGACCTCACTTAGGTCTCATACTCTATTCTTCTAATCAAACCATTGCCTATCTTTCTTCTATCATGTTAGCTAATCAAATATACCATCTTCAATAAGCTCTATCATTCAACTTAGGTTTGATCTTGGAATTATATTCAATATAGTAATTATTATTAAATATTACTAACACCATCATGAATACTTATATGAAAACCTTAACCATGATCTTCACAAACTTATCCATTACTATAAACAAGATGAACATTGTCTTTATCATGCTTTAAGATACTTATGATCACCTGTAGGCTATAAGCCTCCTTCAAAGGTCTTGATATGATACTAATTATTATAAGTATCTAATGGGGTGGGGGTGAATAATTTTCACAACAATTCATATTCAATTATAAAAATCATTCTATAAAGCATACATAAAATATCATTGAATAAGCAAACAATCACATAGGTACATCACAAGAAAACACAAGATATTATCTGGAAAACCCTCTTGGGGAATAAAAACCACTAAACCATGCACATGGAATAATATCCTATAATGTAAATATTTAACATTTATTGAATCAACCACTTCACAAAGATCACCAACCCCTACCTAGTTGAACACCCACTCAACTAGTCTTCAACAAGCTCTAACTTGCATGGAGGCTCCAACCCCCTAGGAAACCAAAAACTAAATCAGATACCTTCAATATATAATTATCTTGAACACATATTTATAACTCTTCAATATATTATGACCTCCTTTATCTTCACTCTTTCCCTTCACTCTCACTCAAACAACCTCTAGGTCTCACTCGCTTAATATGCCTCTTCTAAGCTCATTAGGTCCAATGATTTGTGTGTCCAACTATATCAAATTGATTAGATATGCATTAATTATATTCTTCACCCTCTTATGGTCCTATTGTTAACAAATTATGCACCCTAGGACATTCTATTAAATTCCTTCAATTTGATGCAACATTGAATCATTCCTCAAGTTTGTGGGAAATTATAAGAGAGATGAGTCTCTATGATTGAAAATGTCTAGCTCCTTGAATTTCTAAGTGTCTATCACCTAATATAATTTTTGTTCATCAAAAGAGTCGAGAGTTTTCATAAAATATAAAACTATACTAAAGAGGTGATCCACCAAGAATTTATCCCACTGACTATCACACTTTTACTAAATAACAATGGTTTCCAAGACTAATTCCATACATTGAAAGATACTAAGATAGTGTTTCAATGTGAAGGTAACATGTTTGAAAAAATAAACAAGATACTTGACCTAAGGGTAAGATTACACACCTTAGGTAAAATTACATACTTGAAAGAGAGTTCAATACATTCAACACACTTCACATGACCTGTTAACATCAGAAACTTTATTCAAACATGAAGGATAAAGGGAGTAAGGATGATGCTATCACTTGGCTCCACTATACATCACTCACATAATCAGATAGAAGTTCACAACTTATAATTAGTCTTGTATTCAATGTTAAAAATCAAAGTGCAATGTCATTTTAGTAGGGCTTCATCATACCAAAAATGTGGTCTCCCTACAATAGCCAAAATGTCTCAATTTATATAAATTTGAAGAAGAGGTAGAGAAGATAAGTTGAAGAGGCATAAGGACATGCATCATTAGTATGAATATAAATTAAAAATACATTAGAGAGATGGATGGGGTGATCCATGTCATGCCAAGAGGTTTACTTGTCTAAAATAAGTCATGAAAAGGGTGGAAAGTGGCATAAAACCTTTAAGAGTGGCATAGGAAACTGCTTCTATCAAAGATCATCCATGAGAATTCAAAATTGAAAATAGAGAAGCCAAAACATATCACTTTTGAGGGGAATGTAACTCATGATGACAATTATAAAATGTTCTTTTTAACTACTAGCTATCCTTTGAACACCTATAGTTGTTGATTCCATAGAAGTAATGACTCAAACTATCAACCTATCTATTTTTCTTGCTTTATCTACACCAGATGGTCAATATTCAACCATTTTTACCTCCACATCTTCTCCCATATTCCCACCAAGTATTTTTAATAGTAATGGCTATTATCCATAGTTTAAAATTGACTTTCTATGGGCCATCATATTTGTTTTAATAGTAATGTCTATTCTTCATAGTTTAAAATTGAATTTTTGTGGGCCATAATCTTTATTTGAATAGCAATGATTATTCTATGTAGTTTTTCCCAAACATTTCCTTTGGCCTTTTTGTTTGGTCCTCTTCACTATGGAGGTGTAATCTTTGGAAAAACTATGTAGGACACTTCCTCAAGAAATTACCCTTCAAGGAAATTGTTTCAGGCAATTTCTCCACAAGAATTCATTTGAGCTATCTTTCTGAAATAATTCATTAAAAAAATTTGTTTGGACCTTAGAACTTTGTGAAATGGACCATATATAAAGGACACTTGAATAAAAAATACCATTTGGAAAATTTATGGAAGACCATTTTAGTTGCAAGGTACCCTTCAAAAAAGTTACAAAGTACCCTTCATAATTTTTGTTTGGTCCATATTCCTACAAAATAACCCTTTAGACTTTTTTAAAATGTACCTTTTATAATTTTTGTAAAGGGAATTTTGCTTGAAAATTTCTCTTTAGATATTTTCTAGTTTCCTTTACAAAAATTGAAATGCCCTTCAATAAAGTTGAAAAGTACCCTTCATCTTTTTGGAAATGACTTTCAAAAAAATTGAAATGATCCCTTCAGAAAAGATGAATTGGACCGTTTGAAAGGAAAAATACCCTTTGAAAAATTTGTAAAGTACCCTTCATATTTGAAAAGATATATTTCATAAAAAATGTGTAGGGTAACTTTTTGGAGACTTATCCTTTAGGAAAGTTGAAAATGAAATGTCTGAAAGAAATATACTTAAGGAAAATTGCTTTGGATAAAAAGTTTGAAAGAATTCAGCAAAGGCTTAAAAAAAAAAAACTAAAGGAATTCATCACATTCTTAGCAAAGACTAAAAAATGAATTTTATGAAAGGAATAGACTTATTTTTGTTTTAGGCTTTGTCAAATAACACTTCTTCCTTTGTCAAAAAACACTTCTTCCTTAGAAAAACTAAGTACTAAACTTGGCCAAAGGTATAAACTCACACATTTTTTTTAAATAGGGGTGCCCAATTTTTGCCTAAAGGGATAAAATTTGTTCAAAAGGTCATTAATGACCTACCTTTGATATGTTATTGAGCTCTTTCCTTTTCTTAAGTCCACACACCCATAACTAGTCCAAATAGGCCTATTAGGCCTTGCCTTTATACCATATTCTACCTTTCACCCATCTTGGTTAGCCAAGATGCTCACCATAATTTATTTACAATTGGAATAGGTATTAAAACATGTTAAAGGGTGAGACAACCACTCCATAGGTCGACAATTTCCCTTAAGACCTAAATCTTCCATTAGGCCTTAAATGACCTAAAGTAATTAGGCCTTCTCTAAGGCAAACATTACAATTAGATCTCTTAAAAAGTATTAGGGATATTCAAACTAATTTTAATAATTTTAATATAAAAATAATATATACCTTATAAAATCCATATGGGTTCATACTAGCTATAAATCAAACTCATCATCTAAACCAAGCCATTTAGCTTACTCACCATTAGGCCTTATAACTACATGAAAGTCTATCTCTTGGAATTGAGGCATATGATCAACTTTATCACACAACCAACTAAAAAAATTGAATTAATAGATAATTCATGACCTAAAAAAATCACCTTATCCAAATTTATCACCATTCAATATCTAAGCATCCAAAACCACCTCTACAATGGAACCACTAAGACTAGTTAAACACAATCAAAGTAGAGTCAAGCAACTTTGACATTTGTACTTGAAAGGAAACTTTCATGATAAATAATACACATACATGGTTATTATAAGGTATATATATCATTATTCATTAGTCACATCTCTTGTATTTACATCAATCATTGGTCTAACAAACCAATCTCTTAGACCACTCTCACATTGTGCATACATAGCTATACAAGCCTTTTTGGATTTGATAATTCAACACCTCAAACTATATATATGCATTAAAAAATTATTGTATAGTTAATTTAGGTATAAATACATTAAAAAAAATGTCCATTTTATGCATCACCTCTTGCTATAAGGACTTGAACATATCACTTACCTTAGCACACTTAGAAATGTCAACTTGGCTAAAAAACATAGTCATAGTGAAAATGACTCCTAACACATGTAAGATCACTTAATTGAAATAAAAATGAATTCATGATATAATTAAAACATTTATATCAACTCCAATCATAAATATATGGAGGTCTAATATTACATAAATAATACATAGATCATTCTATGAGACATATACCTGCATTGTCTTGACTTACATAGATAATTCACTTAGTGAGCACCTTATATCCTATATATGATCATCAACAACACTTAAAAAAAAGGTAACATGAGGAATATTTATTAAACAAATACCTCAAATCATTTTATCCATCCTTAATCACCTATAACTCTTCCCTAACCACTTTTTCACTAAGCATAGTTATTTCTCACTATTTTCACTATTTATAGTCTAGTGATAGGACATTTTTATTGACCAAAATGATTGAAAAAAAGAACATATCTTTCCAAAATAACTCCATGGTTCTCAGTAACAAGTCTTGTCTTTCAAGATTTATCAACTTGTATGTGTTGACTCAATCAACTCTTCCTATAATAATAAAATCCTAGAAATAATCACTTTTATATACCTTCTACTCACTACTTTGACACACCACTACCAGCTGGAGGTGATTGGATGATTAATCTACAACATCCAATCATAAAACTTGATAAAATAATCCATTATAAAATAAAATCATTCACATCTTTCCAATTTCTCTACTATGAGGGCTTGTAAGCACAAAATCCTCCTTACCTTATTAACATTTATTCATAAAGCTAAGGGCTTGGTTTCTCTAAAAACTACTTCTATAAGATTCTTAGGAACCTTCCCCAACTACTCAAAAAGGGTCAAGTCACCATGAAAACTCTACACATGCCAATGAACATCTTAACTTCATTCTTGATCTTGAAACCTTCACTTTACATGCATAAGAGACCTTCCAACATGATATCTTGATTTAATTTCCTCCTTAGGACCTCAAATATGGTAAAAACCATTGAACCACCTTGTTACACCTAAATAAATGCTCACATGAGCTTAAACACCTTGGAAACTCAATTTTACCCTTCATTTAAACCTCACTAGATCTTTATACACATTGGGTCTAAAACCATCAATCAAACTTAGATATTGAAAGTAATTAGAAAATTCTTGTACTAATATATAATCATCATCAAAATTTAATATAAAATCATGTAATTCTCTCAATCTTCCCTCCATGTTCACACAGGTCACATGCTTCTTAATTTATTAAAATAACAAGCTTATGCCTTAACACTAGGTCTCTCATACCATAACTAGACTTCTCAAAGCCTTTTTGTCACTTTATGATATCATTCTTCATCAATGACATCACCAATTTGTCATTAAATTTGAAATGACTTAATTTTTACAACATTGGATAGGACAGAGAGAAAGGTGTATAGTTCTAAAGTAGGTCAACCAAAGAAGTTGTTTATTTGGATTGGGATTGGTTAGGAATGAAACTATATGGTATCATCCTTGTCAATACAATAGGGTCTAGGAGAACATATGGCATCAGGGTAGATGATATATGTTTTTGTACAAAATCACATAAATTAGATAGTATCAATTTGGTCAATGCAATAGCATTATAATTAGGTAAAACCTTGACTGCATTAGGATCAATGATGTAGTAGGAATAAAACTTGGACTAGAAACTAACTACATTAAGTTTTTTGATGTACTAGATTCTTATCTAGGAACAAATTATTATATAAAACTAATCAATATATTTGATACATAAAATTGAATGATAATAGACTAAATTAGGTTGGTCTATATATTTAGAATAGTCATAAATAAATATGGTTGCATTAAGCTAACTAATGCATTTGGGTATTTTAAAACAATAGAGGTTATGATTTCCTTATACTCAACATCCTAAAAATTAGGTACAGGGGTATCCTAATTGTTTATATGATTATGATAGGGAATATGAGTCAAACAAGGATAAAGATCAATATAGGAGACTACTTGCTTCATGTTATTAATTTTAACCGTGTTTTATTCCTTAGTATAAGAGTGAGAATTAACCATGGTTTCAACAACATTAGTGGAAATAGACTTATTGAGATTAGGTTGTTGATTATTTTTAGGAAGTGGATATAAATATATATCAAGGTGAGCATTAACTTGGTAAATAAAACCACACTTGACTTTGGATTCATTAGATTTTGCTACCTTGTCATAGGATTTTTGCTCTTGGATCATAGTTTCATGATCAAAGTTAGTATTAAGGAGGAAATTTAAAGGGTCTTAAGTTGTCTGAAAGTTTCATGGAAATGTCCCTAATTTGTATGATACAAGAAACTTTTTTGAGGATCATATTAAAGGATAGTGGGCAATAAGAATCTAACTCTCTAGGAAAGGGTTTTGGGATGTGATTATTAATGTCTTATAAGGAAAGTGGATGATGAACATCAACATTATTAACTTGTAATGAATAAGGAGGAGGTTGGAAGGGACTTACTTGAATAGGTTGGGAAAGTGTCACTTCATTTGAGCTTCTTAATATAATGGCTTTGATGGTTCTTTTGGAATTATATGTGTATACACATAATATTTTCAAACTTTATAAATTACTCATGCTTTATATCTTGTAAAAACACATCAATTCTCAATCTATTTGAGTGCACACCCTAAGGGGTGCACTAGGAAAGGGGTGGGTAGACCATTGGTGCTTCACATGATTATTGTCCTTTTTTCCACTTGTTATGTACACACTTATCTCCTAAAACCATTCCCCTAAGCTTTGCCTCATATTTTATTCCCTCCTCTAGTCATTTACCACATTCATTAGTCCTTCCCTAACCTAAACACATTTTTTATGGTTTAAGTTACATAGTCAACCCCATCGACCTTATATCCTTATTAAAAAAACTCATTATGGTCGAGGTCATCCCCTGACTGACCTAGTCCATGACCTAGTTTATTTTTATCAATTATGATACTAGGTTGATTGGGTCAACCTTGTCAACCTAAACTTTTGGAATGGTTTAGGGTTATATCCCATATATAAAAACATTCATTTATCCATTTCTAAGATAAGAAAATAAGAAGTAAGATATATTGTGCATCTGCATATCCACCATTCTACTTGAGGAGCAATCTTAGGACTTCATACTTTATTTAGAGATATGGACCTTGTCATGTGGATAAGTATTTTGGATACATTGATAAGTTTTGTAGCCTAGACCTAATTTATCCTTGTCATCATTACATACCACAACAACCTCTTACAAAGCACCTTGGCAAAGGGAGAGATTGAAGCTCAATGGGTTCATCTTCAAAGGTAAGTATTCCTAACTTTGTTCCTCATTTGTAAGAGTAGATAGATATGCATTTTAAATTCTCTTCCATGCATTAGTATTTTGTATACATTAGCATGAATATATGTCTTATATGCATATTTAATTTTCATGTATTATTAACCCTACTTTGTGCCACAAGCTTTGGTGATCACTAGATTAGATTTTACTTTACTTGTTATTAGTTTAGTAAATATGAAAACATAGGACCTATTTAGGGTTAATCCATAGTTTTTATTGAATGGAGGATTTGGAACCCTCCCTAATGATGTTATTTATGGAAAGAGATATCTTGGCTAGGTATAAAGGATCTATCTTGGTCATGACCCCAATTATATAATGTATCCCTAATAAAAAGTTTAATTAGGTTTTATCTTCTCTAAGATAGGATTTATTTATAGATCTATTGCATTTCCCATTTCATACATTTTGGTGAACTTAACATGAATCTAACCCTTGTAGGTTTTCTTCCATGCTTTTATTTCTATCATCTTATTATTTTTCTATATTTATGATACTATATCAAACTAGTTAGTATAGTTATAACTTTATGTGCACAAGTTTAACACATATTCACATAAAAATGACTATATTATATCCATGTAGGTATTCATTAGATACAAGTTACTGGACTAAATAGGTAGACAAAGTACTCTTCTTTAGTCTCATATAAGAATATAGGGTTGAACAGGTTGACTCTATCACTTTATTCTATCTACCAGCATTCATATCATAAAACTATGTCAAATAGGTCAACTTAGTCATATTATTCTCTCTATCAACATTTAGATCAACAAACTAGGTCAAAGAAGTTGACCTAATCTTCTTAGCCTTCTTCAGCACATAAGGTTTTGCATAACTAGGTCAAACTAGTTAACTTAGTTTGTAGAATGTGAAACTAGTATTTAAGGAAATTTAACATAAAATTTCCAATCCTATTCATCTTCCAACCAACCAAGGTTACTATATTTCTCTCTCTATCACTTCAATACTTGATTTTAATTCTATTTTATGCAAGTTAACAATATTTAAAACCATAACCCTACATCAAACTAAGTCTACCTAGTTGACTTACTTCTATAGCCTATCTTTTGTTGACAAGACTGAGTAGACCTATTCAACTCTGTTATTTAAGCCTTTTGATTCTATAGAACAATAGTGACCTATTCAACTCTATTATATACTATTTTCATATAGTGTCATTTGAACCAAATTTGTATTATTCTAAATTTGGGAATTAACAACTATTTTCTAATAATTAATTCACACTTTCATTTTCAATTGTTTTCATGCTTAGATTAACTCACATAGTCAAAATAGGTGGTTTTTTTTAAATTACCATTTATTTACACTATTTTATTCTTTTTCACACACTACCAAATCACAAAACATTTAGAACACATTTAACACTTCTCTTCCTAATGCCTACCTACTTGGATTTCATCACCAAGGGCGAAGTCAACTTAGATTTCTAGCCAAGTATAAATATGTTATTAATGGTATATATTGGCAAAGCATCCAAGACCCTTATCATTATAGGATTGTGAAGTGAAGGGTAGACTCCAATATCAATCCAATACCATTTTCAATATAGATGATTTTCAGCCTAAACATCCTGAAACCATCCATAGATTGATTTCTAGTTCCCTATTTTCAGCTAACTTTCCCATCACACTTTAAATAACACTTTCTAATAATATAATAACACTCAAGATGACCAATTAGTAATTACTTTTAATTTGACTTATTTCTCTTTGATTATTATGTGTTTTATTGCAAAAACTTGCATTGTCTAGCATTGGTGTAAGGTTTTGTTTTGTGTACCCTAATTGGATCACTCACATTGATCTAATTGTTTATGTTTTCTTCCATTTCTTCCTTCAATTATATTTAAAAAATTTACCTATTTTATCACACTATTTTTTTATTTAGTACAAACTCTTATAAAATGTGTTTTCCCCTAATAGTAGTATATAGTCAATTTGTATGACTGTGTATCCCTTTTTGCCTACTTTATCTCCTAGTCTGAAATATAGAGTTGACCTATATGACTCTATATATTTTTTTGCCTTTAAATTTATAATACTAAGTCAGCTAGTTCAACCACGTATCCTTATCATCTTATTTGTATACCATATTTACAATACACAGTCAATCTATACAACTTTGTACCCTTATCTGCCTCTTGGATTATAGAACATAGTTGACTTGGTTACCTCTATATCCTTTCTACCTCTCTACCTTTACATTACTTTAGTCTTTCTTATTCTTTCTCTCTCATCATGAAATTTTTATTTGAAGACAACACTGAGTTAAATTTAATAGATATGATGAGCTTTACCAACCCCAATAGGTTCTCCCATAAGCAGCTAGTGGCTCCTACCCTAGATGAAATTAATGTGCATGTATCCACTCACGCTATAACCTATGGGACCCCTCCTCATTCCTCTTTAGTTTTAAACCCTCTATTATCTTTAGAAGATCAATTTGAATTAGAATATACTTCAAAAATGATCTTCTTCATTAATGAGTTTCCTCAACATCAAGGAAAATATCTTTCTACTGTTTGCCATCTCATGATAAGTGGTCAAACCGAGGATCCCCATTCACCTTCTCCCACATTCTCACATGGATTTGGGAACACTAGATTCTTTGATTCTCAACCTCTTTCTTCTCTTTTGAAACCTTCTCATACTATGACACAGTCTTCTCTGATGTTATCCACCTCCATGCCTAGTATCTCTACTAACATGGTAGGTTATACATCTAGGGGCCCATTTTAAGGCCCACTCTTAATTCCTCCACTAGTGAATAATTTTATACCCATGTTAATCATGCCTCTAGTGTTGCTTATTCTCATCACTCTACTAGTGCATCTTTTTCCACATACGAAAATCATGCTACTATTTCCTCACTTACCAAAATTTCCTCTCAAACCACTAATAACATGCATGTTATGACTCACAGTGGTACCCAAGCCACTAATATCAATGAAATTCTTTCACACAATGAAAATAACACCATTATAACCCATCAAATTCTATTAAAAAATATTATTCAAGTGAATGTTTTCCAAGCTAATAATGTCAATCAAATGATGCAAATGCAAAATCACCCTCAATAGGTTCTATGGGGAATGAATAACCAAAATGACCCCCCACCTTCCCTTAGGGATTACCATGGTAATCCTATCACTCAACCTCCTATTTTTATCAAAATAATTAAGAAACTTCAAAATGAGCCTCTTACACCTCAAATTTCTAACACCTCAAATTTCTAACATCTATATGGGGGTATGACCCCTATCATTAGTTACAATGGGTCAACCGATCCTACTCTCCACTTTAAAATATTTGGAAATATATAAAAATATTGGGTCAAGTTAAATAATTTTTCCATTACCAAGATATTAAAAAAAACTCTCTCTATTAATTATTTATATAAGTAATACCAACTCAAATCTCATTCCATCACTAGTTTGGAAAATTTAGTCAATACTCTAGTCCAAGAGTTTTAAACTAGTGACCTCTTTGAAAATACTTTGGCCCATTTATTAATTTTAAATTGAGATATAAATTGTAAAATCTTTCATCAAATGATGGAAGACCTTATCTAACAAATGTGAACACAATATGGAAGATTATAAACTCTTTCATCTATTTACCAATGCTCTTTATCTTGAGTTATAATATCATGTCTGGACTCTCTCTCTTCATGCACTTTGGAAAAGGCCATTGACCAATCCAAGCACCAATATTTACTCATGTCAATTTGAGCCATCCCAACCTTTTATGGGCACTCACATGTTAATCAATAATAATAATAGTCATGATAATAATAATGGTGTCACTAATTTTTATGATGCCATTCATACTATTCAAGTTATTATTCCCAACCAGGATTTAGAATAAGCTTCACCTCCCACCCACATTACTAATCCTCATTTATCTTCAAAAGCATCTACCAAAGCATCAATGTTCATAAGCATTTAACCTTAGTAGAATTTGAAAAATCATCTACCAAAGCATCTTCTACAAGATCTTGATCCCACTCATCCCATGAAATCTTGGTATGATCTCAGTAAATTTTGTTGATTTCATGCTACTTGGGGTCATTCTCATGAGACTTATAAGAAACTATGTGGGTTTCCTTCTCAGTCCTAATTTTGACCATGATTTTATCATTCATAAATGTTAACAAGAATATTAAATTTCCTTCAAATCCCATTAAACATAAAATAAATATCAAGATTTGAACTAGGCTAATACTCATTTGGCCATCTACAAAGATCCTCTTCTGAATCACCAAGATAATAAAGATAAGCCTACCCCCTCTACCAATAATGTTTATAGTCTTATAGACCCAACTCCTAAAGAGATTGGGGTCAATATGACTAATATGTGAAGGGTGGTTGACTTTATTAATCCTCATCCCATCCACACTTCTTAATCATCTTGCACTTTTATTGTTATCTAATACTCTTTCCTAAATCACTTAATAGAGTTGGGGTAAGAAGACCTTATATCTTTTGATGAACCAACTCTAACACCTCCTTTAGATAACACTTCTCATACCATTTCTACTACTCCTCCAACTTATTTACCCATTACCAAAAATACTCAAACTTCTATTAACACTTCTTCAAAATCATCTCAAACCAAACCTGTATCAGCTACCCCATGTTATCAAGACAATCAACAAACTTGTCTTTTAATTAAACCTCCTACATCTTATTAACATAAATTCACATGCACTTTCATTCATCCTTCTAAGGACCTCCTTAAACACCATGAAATTCTTTCCAATAGTTCACTTATGGGTTATTATGAGTGGGATCCTATCATATAACTAACTAATTTCCCATCGCAAATCCCATTTCTTGAGCTTATGTGCACTTGTATACAACATATTAATCATTTTATGAAGATCCAATTCAAAATGAACATCCCTTGAGCTTCCATAGCATGATGCAAAGATACCTTATTTGGATCATAAGATATCATTATACAATAGTGCAAAGAAATGCCCATACACATTGATGAAATAATGAACACTTCTCTTTCCCTCAAATTCCCCATTACTTATATGATCCCTAATAAAATTATTCTTCATGGATGATCCTACCCTTTTTATTAGTATCTAAATTAGTGATATCCAATTCAATCATGCTTTTATTGATGAGGGTTCAAACACTTGTGTTGTCTCTCTTGATTTTATTAAAACCCTTGGATATTTTAAATGTAATCTTAAGTCTACATGCAACACATGTCAAGGCTATGACCAAAGGCAAATTCCTTCTTTAGGTTATGTGGGGCTCCCTATCACCATCCCACCTATCACTATTTGAGTGAAGGTGATGATATTCAACTTTATTATATCCTATAACACTTTTCTTTGTAGGCCATGGACTCATCGCATGAGAGAAGTTACCTCTTATGCTTGTCAATGTGTCAAATTTACTCATAATGGATCAATCTATAGGATTCAAGGTGACACTAACCCTTAAAATTTCAAACAATTCCAAGAATGTGGTGTATTAAATATTCCAACCCTTGAACCCTTATCAAGTGTTTCATTTCATGAATCTCAATAGTTTAACTTTCCTATCAATTTTATCTGATGTTACAATAGTCAACCTAAAATTATTAGGAATATACCACCTAACCTCTTAGATTTAGATGATGATGAGCCTAACAAGATCAATATCAAGATCAAAATCTTAGATCTCTAACCTCATCTCATTTCCTATATTTTACCTTAATTGAAGCCACATTCCCATCAACCACTTAGTGATGAAATACTCATTATCTTAACTAAGAATCAACACTCCATTCATCACATCACATTAGATGATAAGGTCATCCCTACCTATGCCATTGATCTTCATACACCTGAATATGATGTTTATACTATAGATGATCTATTATTAAGATATTTTATTTAGGTTTAAGATGTTAGGATTATTCATTATCATTCCCATTTACTTCAATCTTTTCATATATCTTATCGCATTCCATCCTATATAATTCCTAATTTTAGCATTTTTGCTCTCATTTGTAGGGTAGATATGGTGTACACACCTCTAGTTTATAAAGAGCCTCATAGTAGTATGCTTATGGATCATTTTATGACTAGTCCCTGTTACTTTTATAGATACCAAAATCCCTCTAGTTAACTTATGTTTGAGATGCTTACGACTATCCTTCAGCCTTCTGTACATCCCACTGCTCCCTCAACTAAGCCCAATTTGGATCCTATTCCCACTCCATCTCTATCTGAGTCTCTTCATACATTGTTGTAATCTACAATAATATATTGACACCTTATATCCCACCATTCCTCAACCCATAGATAAGGATATACCTCCCTCAAAAGTATTACCTAAATATCTTCTCAAATATGGAGAGGCATATTGTCTCTGGAACCAATGTAGTACTCATCACACTAATCATTTCCACATCCTTAAACAACATCTCAAGGATCACCTCATTATCATTCCTACACCTACTACCATTCCTACCATAACTCACCCTCATAAGAAAGGTAACCCTTCTTCCCTCATGGTTCCAGTACCTATGGTCCCTTCTCCACCTACCATTTATCCTCCTATGATTCTCTCACCTATGGATCCTCCTTCACTGATGACCCTTTCTCCATCAGTGACTCCATCTATGGTCCATAATACACTAATGACCCTTTCATCTCATATAGAGTCTATTATCATTAATGATCCTACTAATACCCTACATAACCACCCTCATCAACACAATCCTTCAAGCATTCCTATAATTTGTGTTAAGGAGATTTGATGTAAAGTATTTTCTCAACTTTCCCTAAAAGTCAATGAGACTTTGGTTGTAGTCTATGTTTAGCTTCATAGAGACTTATCAGATGTTGTGGGTAATGTGTGGATAAATATACTAATATTTATGAACACAATCATGGTGTTATTTCATTTATTTATTCATTTTAGATTGGACTTGTGCTCCAAATTTATATTTATCTATTTTATATCATTTGACATTGTGTTAAATTCTTATCTATCTTACATAATGACTTATGTTTCGTACTACATGTTGCTTATGATGTCATTATTCTTCTTGTGTTCTCTTATGAATTATTTTTTATGGTTACATACTTATTATTCATGAGTTCATTTTTTATGGATATGTTATTATATTTCATGATTGTTTTATATCTTATCTCTCTAAAACATAGATAATTATTATTATGACTTGGTTATACAAACCTTGTTTCCTTTAGTCATTTCTTATTTACCATGTGATCAATTAGAAAACAATTCACATAATTATAGTATCTTTTTACCTTTCCACTTTAGATCTCCATTTATTACCATATTTCCTTTCACAAACTAGGCATACACATGGTTGAGACTTGAGATAACATTTTGATTCATAGTTAAGCCTAAGTGTTCTAGTTAGTCATGCCTTTAGATACTTATCTTAATTTAGCCTAAGACTAAAGCTCATTCACGTGTATCACTTTATATCTCATGATTGGTCATTCCAAATATGTATGGAGGATTAATCTTAAAATCTATAAACATTCAAAAGCCAACTCATTTAACAAAAGACAATGATCTGAAAGGCAACATTCAAAATTTTCAAAAGTTAAATCACACTAAAAGACATGATTATTAGCACATCTCTTTTTTATAATCGAATATAAAACTCCAAATTTGGCCTCATGATAGAGTCAAGGTCCATTAGGGTGAGGTAGGTTAGTAGATTAGAAAAGGAGAATTAAAAAATCTTTTAGTGCTACCTACTTTATCATGCAAGTACCCAATCTTCACAATAGACTGATGACTCTATAAGAGGTCCCAAGGAATGGAAAAAATGTTGTGGGAATGTAGGTAAATTTTAAATTTCTTATTCAAAATAATCAACACGATTTTATCTTAGTATGACACTTATTTTACTACACAACTTTGTGCATATAGTGAATAAGTATCCTTTGTGTATTGATGATCACTAGGCACTTGTGTCTTTCTATGTCCTTACTGTGCCTCATGTTTTCTAATGTCTTTTCATAAGATTCCTACATTGTAATTTTGACATTCCATATTTCATTCTCTACAATCCTAATATTTCCAATTGATAAATTTTAAATTTTTCAGGATCCCATTTATGAGTTGCATTGTAAGACCTTGGATAGGACCATGCCTTCCTCACAAATTACCAAATTTTTACACTATGATTCCATACATACATTTTTACCATATTTTACTCTTTTAACATTGTTTCCACCTCATTTGTGTTCCCTTTGTGAGTTGTAGTGTAAGACCATGGATAAGACATGACCTTCCTTACAAATGTTTCCAATACCCAAGTCAAAAAGAAATTACGTGTCAAATTTGAGATAAGTCATGATTGATTATGAGTTACATGTCATTGACATGCTTCCCATCTTTATTTAGTATTTTTTATGTTTACATATTTAATCTTTCACTTTTATCTTCTTATTTTTTGATTGCATGTAAGAATCTAACCATTTTTATTAAATTTTTGATACTTCCCAACTTGAATTAGTGTGATTAATTGAAATCCATTTTGCCAATTTTGTTTCTCTTTTATACTTCCCATCATGATTTAGTATGATTTATTGATGTAATTGCTTTGTTTTTATACCATTTGTTTTTCACATGCTTTCCATTTTATTACATTATTTTCATACTTTGCAATGTGATATCATGTGATTTTACTTGTTTTAATTTGGTGTCAATATTTTTTATGGTTCAAAAATGTTTTTTCATCTTGCTTACCCCTTTTTTAATACTTATTCATATTTTTTTATTACACATTTCCCATCATGATACAATGTGTAGTGAATTTGTTCATGATTAGTTATATTTTTTCAAAGTCCTTTTTGCCTATTTGTTTTCAACCATACATGTGTACTACATAATGTTAAAAAATAAAACACTCCACATATATTTCCCATAACATATACAACAAAAGTAAAATATAAGTGCTAGAATGAAATATATCCATGCATCAACAAGCAAAACCAAAATATAACTCATGAGACTAAAATCCAACTATCAAAATAATATATCTTTATATACAACATGTTTTATAAAATGGTATAAAATAAAAAAACACATCACTCTAGCTCTATGGTTGGGATCCATCTTGACTATCTTGTTTCCTAGCCACACTTCCCATAGATTTCTTAGAATATCCCCTCTATACAATACACTATAATGAGGTTGTATGAGATCTCAACCCTACTACTTGTCCCGATTGGCCACCTGGGTATGTACCTATCCAAACTAGATTGTGCTAGCCATATGTGTGGATCTCTCCTGAGCTAAGGCCTTCTAAGCATGTGCCTTTCTTGCTCCCACCCCTATTTATGGATTTAACCCATCATTACATGTCTATAGATGACTCATGATCTTCCCCACTAGTCTAAATAACCTAGTTAAGCTAGGTTAGATAGTACCACAAGATCATTTAGCATGGTGGGGTTATATGGTGCCATCAACCCATCCAAAATGTCACGGTACATTGCCATGAGTAGGGATCCCCATCTAATTTCTTCTATCAAAAGTTTTGAAAAAACCAAAACCTAGATATATATTAGATCACATATACATCTCAAAATATATCTATCTATAATCAAATATAACTAGTATTATATATTAAAGACTAAAAATTACAATATTTCTTACATGTCCTAGTGTCACTAGCCACCATCTCCCCTTCTACTTGTCCACTAAGTATAGTCTCTCCATTAGCCTATCCATCAAGCACCTTATCCATGGGTCACTTCCATATAAAATTAAATCGTGAGTCATAACCCATAAATTTCATAGGCCTCTACTCATAGGTGCCTCTATCGACCATCTCTACCCTAGGCTAACTATTAGGTCATTCTATGTGACCACCCTCATCTATGATTGATCCCACTAATGGAATATCCATTAGTGGTGTACATAATGTGATCTATACTCCTCCTACTATAGTGATTGATGTGTCACCTAATGTACCCATGTATCCACATCCATGCCCTCTCTTCCTCCAGCTATCAGTTATCATGTTTGACTAGTCTATGGCCTCACACACTATGACCTAATCATTGGTCTCTTGACTAGTGCTCCTCCTCTTCCTCTCCCCCTCATCTCTCAATCATGACATACCCAAAAATTAGTCACTAATATAAGATCATTGGGTGTGGGAGTCTAAACTATCTTGGTAATCATGCCATTAGTTGCGACTATACCCATTAGGTATAATGGCATATGATCTACACTAGATCTAACCCTAACACTATGGTTACCCAACTGGGCTAAATAGTTGTAATATGTGTGTAGGGATTCCACATGATCTCTCCTTGTGTGACCATATATAATGTTGGAACATGGGGAACAATCCACACTACCTAGTCTTGTCTCCATCTAGTAACCCAAGGTAACCTATCATTGAGCACATAGGGAAACCTAGCTAGTCGATACATTGAAAACCTCTAATATATGCATGTAATTATTAATATCACTTTTCCCATGATTTTTTTCCCTCTAGAAAACATCTCATATAGATCATGTATGAACTATAACCAAAATCATAGAGTGCCCCTAATCCAAAATAGACTAGCATAATTCTATCACATATAATGATACCTTACAATCCAACTTGTGACACAATACCCATATTTTCATAAGTACATTCACAACCTTCCATTTATCTTGAATTTGTGAAATATACACATATAATAAGCTCATCCTCAACCCTAGATAGATCCTATTTAATCATGTTTCCCACCTAGATAACACTTGTCTCTCCTCCAAATCATTTGGTGTCCCAGTGATCATCGGTGTCCCTCTTATAGGTAGTTTAAGTAATGCATGGACATCCTCTAGTGTGATACCTACCTCTATGGATCTACATCCACCACCCATCAAAATGTTTTGGTCAACCTTTTCACATGTTTTGAAGAATATGACAATGAGATCAACACTGATTGGGATGCATCTCATCTCCATGATACCTCCTAGGCCTAATGTAACCAATCTCACTATGTCCACATCTATAAAATTCTATAGAAAATTTGATAACCATGAGGAATCAATAAATCACTAAAATCTCAAGATCCTCTACAAAATATAAAATAAAAAATGATGTATTAGATCTCCATGTCATTCATAATCAAAATACACTCTTAAAAATTTCACAAAAATGAACTAGTTTGATTTAGTTTATTTATTTTATACCAGATTGACCTATTATAAACTACATCAGCCCTATACAAATTTCAACTAAATCTACCTTTACAATACTAAGTTAGCCACTATCTAGCTCACCAGTATTAAGTCAGCCCCATTATTCCTATTAAGACTAAGTTGGTCACTTTAAAACAAACTAATTTAACCCACTAATACTAAGTCATCCTTTCACTTAACCAACTAAGTCAACCACCTACTACTAAGTCAACTTATTAGTTTTTATTATCTTCTACAAACTAACTTGACCTTGTTTGTCGACTATGATGACTTTTTGATTAATTTCCATAAATGCCTTGAGAATTTATTGGTTCGACTCCTTCCTACCCAATACCCCATTTGACCCCTAGTGTCCCAAAAAAAATCTTAGGATTCATTTTAGTGCCTATATTATGCCTAATTATCAAATTTATATAAATCACTCAATTTGAAAAAAACTCAAAAATTTGAAATTTTTAGTTGCTTACCTGTGCTACACTCATTATATTCACTATAAGTCCTCCCCATCTCAGTTATCATTTCCTCACCATTATGACTCTTTGGGCTCTCACTAGGTCTCTTAAAGCTCTATATTTCTTAGAATAGTATATATTACCAAATGAATTCTTTTTCACCCTATTTATATTTACTATTCAAAAATTATTTACCCTTCAAATATTTACCATAATTTTTTTTATTTTACTCATATCTTTATCTCTACTAACTCTTTTTACAAACCATAAAATGTTTTTGAATCCTAATTTGTAGAAAATATTTTAAAATATTATATGTACATGTTACAAAAAATTTAATTTTCACTCTGTTTTGCTAATCTCTACAGGTTTGCCTAATGTTCCTCACATTGAAAACCTTCACATTTCTCACATCTCCTTCTTTATCTACAACACTAAGGTAAGTAAAGGTATGTGTTTTTCAATTTTGTTATTTAATTTATCTTATTTTATCCTTACTATATTATATTCAACTTTAGAATTATGTGTCACTATATTCTTTTCTCAAAGCACCATCCTATGTTGAACCTACATGACATGTGATGAGCTTCAAGTGAGGCATATGTATACACATAATATTTTCAAAATTTATCAATTACTGATGCTTTTTATCTTGTAGGAATCCCTTGAGTCTCAATCTCTCTAAGTGCATGCCCTAAGAGGTGCACTTGGAAATAGGTGGGTAGACCATTGGTGCTTTGTAGGATTATTATCCCTTTTTCTACTTTCTATCTACACACTTATCTCCTAAAATCATTCCCTTAAGCTTTGACTCCTATTTTGCACCCTCATCTAGTCATTTACCACCTTTATTATCCATTCCCTAACTTAAACCCATTTTTGATGATTTATGTGACATATTCAACCCTATCAACCTTGATTTTTTATTGACAAAACTCATTAGGGCTTAGGTTATCCCTTGGCCAACCTAGTCTATGACCTAGTTTGTTTTTGTTAATTATGATACTAGGTCGACTAGTTTAACCTTATTGGCCTAAAATTTTAAAAGGGTTTAGGGTTATATCTACCTATATAAACACATTCATTTTTCCATTTATAAGAAAATATAATAAAATGTAAGATATATTGTGCATCTACTTATCCACCATTCTACTTGAGGAGAAATCTTAGGATTTCATAGCATCTTTGGATATATATATATATAGTCTTGTGGATAAATATTTTGTATGCATTGATAGCTTATGTATCTTAGAGCTAATTTATCCTTGTCATCCTTATATACCACAATAACCTCTTGTGAATCACCTTGGTCAAGGGAGAGATTGAGACTTGGCAAGCTCATCTTCAAAGGTAAGTATTCATAACTTTGTTCCTCCTTTGTAAGAGTAGATATATATTAATTTTAAATTATCTTCCATGCATTATTATTATGTATACATTGACATGAGTATATATCTTCTATGCATGTTTACTTTTCATGTTTTATTACCCCTACTTTTTGCCACAAGATTTGGTGAACATTAGATTATATTTTACTTTACTTGTTATTAGTTTAGTGAATATGAAAACATACGATCTAGTTAGAATTATTGTATATTTTTACTTGAATAAGGATTTGGTACCCTCCCCAGTGATATTATTTATGGTAAGATATCCCTTAGCTAGGTCTGGTGGATACATCCTGGTCATGACCCTGATTATCTAATGTATCCCCAATCGAAAGTGTGAGTAGGATTTATCTTTTCTGATCTAGGATTGATTTATAGATCTATTTCATTTCCCATTGCATACAATATGTATCTATAACACCATCATGTGTATCCTTTTTTTTTGTAAACTTAATAAGCATATGATTTCTAGATGTGGATTAAGAAGGATCAAATTATCTTATAAGGAAGTATTGACAGTTAGCTTGATCAGGAGATTCTTCAAAGGTTATTTAAGAAAGATCCCTAAATCTATATTATACTTTAGGGTGAATAATGTTAATAAATAGATGGAAAATGTTATATTCTAATAGGTGCTCAAACTTATTAACTAAGGCTTTCTAATGCTTGATGAAAACTTGGGAAATATCATATTATAATTACTTACAATTAATGAAATTGGTTAACATTTTTTCAAGATGATAATTGGTTCAAAATTCCTAAACTAGTGCATCAACTAATTCTTCTAAACTAGATATAGTGATATACTTGAGTTGTTTGTACCAATCTAAAGCATCACTAGTAAAGGTTTTGGCTATAAGTTTTGTAAATGAAAATCAATATTAATGGATCCATTATAGTTTCTCATAGGATCAATACCATATGTATCTATTTTTACAATTTGAATAACTTATGGTTCATTTTGAAGATGTTTATTTGATTTATTATGAATAATATGTTTTGGAATGATATTTCCATGAGTATATCTAAGGGGGGTTTTGGGTAATTTGTTATTTTCACTCCCCCATGAATTTATTAAGGATAATTTTTCATTTTCATCATCTAGTTGGTATTATTGGCTTGAAAGGTATCCATTTGGTTCATGGATTGTAACAAGATTTTATTAGGATCAATAGCTTGTTGGATAGAATGATAAGATTGAATAGATTGTTGAGATACACTATTTTTTGAATTAATGTGAGTATTAATGTTGGAATTTTTATTAGGATCACTATAGGAAAGACTCTCCATGTTAGTATAAATACTAGGCATGGTAGAGGAAAAAATATGGGGGGAAGTCATGTAATCAATTGCTTAGGGAAGTCATGTAATGAATTGACCCAAGTTAGGTATAAAATTTAGGAGTAAGGGAAGGAAAACATTCCAAATTAAGTTACCTTATGAGATTGTATACTACCATGGTATCCTCACTCATATTATTAGGATGCTCATTGAGGTAAATAATTAGTTCTTCACTATATTCAAGATCACACTCATCCTCTATGATAGTCATGCATGGAGGTTGGTAAAATTGGCCAAATAAATGTGGATTTGATAAGTGGATTATAGATATAGTTATAATGATCACATGATTATTTATTACATATTGGTATTCTATGGTATTATAAGGAAAATGATACTTAGAGTTTTTATAGGAGTTTGTTATTTTCATCATTTCCTACTATTTTTTTCTTTAGATTAAGTAAAGATGTACTACATGGTGAAAGAGAAAATATTAACTAAACTGATCTAATTGATGTAATTAATTAACTATAAATATACTTTATGATATTGGATGATGTAATTAAGATATGAAAACTAGGTAAATCAAAATGTATCAAGCTAGCTGATATAGTTAATATGTTAGAAAGAAATTATATTAGGTTAGCTATTGAAGTTGGATATAATATGATAGAAGGAAATTTTATGAGATTGGTCAATATAATTGGTTGGAAGTGGTAAAAATTATACTCTATTAAGATGTTTGATGTATTATAGGAGATAAACACAAGGAACTATATTAGTTTTGTTAATGTAGATCATACACAGATAATTGTATCAGGTTGGTCTATGTAGTTATGCCACCTAACACAAAAAGGTATCTGGGTGTCTAATACATCAATAATATATTGAGAAAATTAGGCATCAAATTACATATAACTAATTTACAAAAATAATATTAGGGAGATATACTAAAAGGATTTGATTGATAGTGTGAGCTCTCAAATATACTTGCTTGTTCGTAGACTATTGTTGGCCCAATGTTTTAGAACACTAACTATAAAGTATAAAACATGAATTTATCCCACTATCCCATGTCCAAGGGTATGATGATATTAAATTCCTTGGGTGATATTATCCTCTTAAGTGCACCAAAAAGTTGAATGGATGGTTTCTTAAGTTTAATAAAAAGGGATTCCTAGGCATTTTTGATATACTATGAGATATGTGAAAACTAAACTATATGTTTAATGTTTTATAATGCAATGAGTATTAAGTTATTACCCCTCACACCATGGTGTTATTAAAATATATAAACACTTATCCTTTAATGACAATAGCTAAGTACTTTTAAAACTATTAGTACATAGTTTATAGGTAAAGACAAAAAAATAGAAAATAAATGTCAAATATCAATTTAGAGTTTTTAATGAATTTAAATAAAAAATAAAATAATGGTATCATATAGGCCAATAAAAATATAAATTATCTTACCCAAAAATAAATACATATAATTGTAATGGGCTGGCCGATATAGTTGAGAACATAGAATAAAACTTTATAAGGTTAGACAATATAGTTTGTATAAAAAAAGGATGGAATTGAATTGGTTGATACCATTATGAACATGTATAAAATTGTATTAGGTTGGATGATAAATTTTTATATAGGAATTAATTTTGGAATAGGTTTCACATTGGGTTCACCAAAATGTATGCATGGGTTAGGATTAACTTGAAACTATCCTATGTCAATAGAATCATACTTGAAGAAAGGGTGATCAAATATATCTCATGATAATTTTTCTAAGGCCTGAAAAATGATATATATATATATATATATATATATATATATATATATATATATGTATATATATATGTATATGTATATGTATATATGTATATATGTATATATATGTATATATATACATACATATATATATATATATATATATATATACATACATATATATATATACATAAATATATATATACATATATATATACATATATACATATAGATATATATATACATATATATATGTGTGTGTGTGTGTATGTATGTATGTATGTATGTATGTATATTATAGGGTTACATGCGTCTTTACTCCTATAAAGGTCTAGTGAGATATATTTCCTTGTGTCATAAGCTTGGGATTTAAACACTTTACTATTTACATTTGTGAAATGTGTAACCCTATAATATATATATATATATATATATATATATATATGTATGTATGTATGTATGTATGTATGTATGTATGTATGTATGTATGTATTGATGTATGTATGTATGTATGTATGTATGTATTATAGGGTTACATATGTCACAAATGTAAATAGTAAAGGGTTTAAATCCCAAGCTTATGACACAAGGAAATATATCTCACTAGACCTTTATAGAATTAAATTATTATAGGTGAGAAATATAAGTAATTATGAAAATAAAATAAAATTAACTAAGGAGAAGGGTTAGAATGATTATAAAAGGTAATGTGCCATGGCCAACCAAATGAGGGTCTAGAAAACCTAAAATAGAATATGTCAAGTCTAAGAAATCATGTAGATACACTATTATTAGGTATAGATATATCCTAGATAAGGATACACACATATTCATTTACTAAGAAACAAAAAACATCTTATCTACTAAGTAAATAAAGGAAAGAGTGTAGGGTTAAAAATATTTATCTTGATGTGGACCCATTGAGCATCAATCTCTCCATTCCTTCAAGTGGAACTATTCAATAGATGTTATGGGTTAAAGACTTAAAATTCAAGAATAATACCTATATATCCTTAGTTTTGGACTCTAAATAATATGACACCTCCTTGGTTTAACTCTTTCTATTGATATTCAAAGACTAACACAAGAAAATATTCTTCAAGATAAGGTTATAAACCACAAACTCCTCCAAATATTAATTAGGATAGAAGTGTGAGTGAAATTAGAATTAATATAGTGTATATAATATCATTAGAATGAAATATAACCCCTTATATATACTTATCCAATACTTAAAACCAAATCTAGACTCTAATATGATGGTATTGCCCAACTGATACAATTGAAATGTTCTGACTGACACAAAACAATATCAACCATGCTAATACAATATAGATTTTAGAAGATAATCTCATAAATACATTAGGAATGCTGATATAGTATAATAATGGTAAAAGGGACAAAGTAGATGGTATCAACTAGGCTATGATTTTATACTATATGGAAACTGACATAATTAAATGAGGATCAAATGGAAGGTGGTAAATGGAAATATAATCTAAATAAACTATATTGGTATCAATAATTATATGATCATGATATAGATAACACCATCTCTTTAAAAACAACATGATCATGCCCACCCTTTTCATGGTGCACCCTTTAAGGCATTCACTTATGCATATCAATGCTTGAAGAGTCACAAAAAGAGAAAGCATTAGTAAATGACAAAGTGATAAATATTATGTGTAGACACATGTTTTCATGACACCTTTATTAGGGTTTAGATGTCATCATTTAACACATACAACCAGTTTGTAGTGGACTCATCCAAGTAAGTTTAGACAATCAATCTCTAGAGCTAAGTAACTCTAGATCTATTTCCAATAATTTATGCCACCTACACATAGTCTTATACTAGAACATATCAATACCAAGCTAAGTGCCTTAGTTATCTTAGTATTTTCCATAAATAATAAAGATTAATTTAACATCTACTTGCAACATTCAATTATTTTTAATCTAGACATATCTGAGACAATTTGAATATTCCTAGTTTTTATCTTATTTATATATATTAATCAATAATAAGGTAAAAAATGTTTAACCTATTCCTTATATTGACCACATCAAACCCTAATTTTACCTTAGGGTTTCATCCTTATTTCTTACAATTTTCATACTTTTGTCTTAAAGTTTTAGATCCAAATCTTAAGTTCCCCATTTATTAAGGCAATAATTTTTTTTACTTTGATCCTATCCGTATGCATATTTTCATGATCTTATTATATGCCATGTAATAAGGATATATCCATTGTCCCTATAAGGTGAAGTTATAGGCTAAGTGGTGTTGAAATTAAACATAATAAAATTGCTTTAATTCAAATTAAAATGGCTAAAACAAGTGAATTACATCGTAATTTTTATTTTAGTGAAAATGTTAATAATGAATATGTATAAGTAAATAACCACATTATCAATGATGAAATGCATAATATATAAAATAATAATATAGATAATAATGCACATTGATATAGAATCCATATATATGACCTTAATGTGGTAGATCCTAAGAAAAATGAAGCATTGGCTTCCTTTTAGTTTTGAATTTGTTGAAAACATGATGACCTAGATCAAGTCTTGAAGGTAATCCTAAGAGTTAAAAAATCACAAAAGGATAAAACAAGTACATCTAAGGAATAAAATGACCCATGTAATTATATCCATAAACCTTTTGGAGTTATTGAATCTAAAATATGTGTTTAAACTACTACAACCACTTCTACTATTAATATGTCTACACCTATGGTTACACATGTGATGCCTACATAAGGTGTGGGAGAAACATAAGGGTTTCCTTATATTTTAATACTTATCTCTAAAAAATATAATTATTTATATCTTATGATCATTACTCCTTTGACATCATCATCTATGCCTATTACACATTACCTCATGTTAAATATGTGTGGGTTAAGGTGTTGGAACTGGAGTAGGAATATTCTAGAGTGA
The DNA here is from genome assembly GCA_037957365.1 of Torreya grandis. Taxonomy (NCBI): domain Eukaryota; kingdom Viridiplantae; phylum Streptophyta; class Pinopsida; order Cupressales; family Taxaceae; genus Torreya; species Torreya grandis. The sequence continues at coordinate 1,191,768 of JARHVA010003059.1, read as the reverse complement.
TCTATATGATTTATTCTCATACATTGCCTCATAATCCATTAGCCCAAGAAATTTAAACTTATGCCCTACCTACACATTTCATAGCTGCTAAGATTACATTTTATGATTGTGAAGGTGATTCAAAGTAATACCTAATATCCTTTCATGTATCATGATTGGATTATGAATTCAATGAAAACTTGTTGAATAAGTAATTTATGTGAAGACTTAAGTACTATGATTTGCATTGGTTATATTTCCTCCCATTCCACTTGGTTAATATATTGGTTATTTGGTTGATCATTTTATAACACATTTATCAATTAATATTAGTGGGAAATTATCTTATGCCCAAATTGTAAATCTTAAAAAAGATCCAATAAACCAATCAATGAATATGTGCTTTGGTATAAGACATTATTTCTAAGATGACAAATGATATGGCTGACAATGATTACAAGATTTATTTAGTCAATGTTTTCTTATTTCTCTCCATGAGCCTAATATGTTCAGAAGGTTCAAATCATTTGATGAGTTATTACATATAGTTAGTGATCAATAAGTTGAGCTCATATATTATAATAAGCTAAATTATATGGTTAATCTTATGAATAATTAAACTATAAAGTTTAAAATAAAACCAAGTTATAAGGCTTAAAAATTGATACTAATAATGAATTAAAAGTAATAGTTAATGCAATATATTAATTTACTAATTGACTTGTCTTATACACTCCACAAAGGAAGTAATTTTCATGATTACCTGAGCATCCTCATAAGACATTGTATAATTTATTTGAGTGCAACCTCATATGTCTCCCTACCCTAAAATATGTTAGTACAAGTAGGCCTTCACCTAAGGGATATGACAATAATAATAATTATTATTATTAAGATATATGTGGGGGACATTATTTGAATAGATTTTTTTTATAAGACATAAGATTCATGATCATATTTTTAATATCTCTTTTGATCTTGGTGATACCAATACACATATGAATGATCAAGGACCACTACCTAATGGAAATGTAAAATTTAATATCTGTTATGATCCCTTTCCCAACATGTGGCAATAAAAAGTAAGGCTACTCCTAAGGTGCATACGAATTAGAATGTTAGTATCCTCCACCAACATATTAGTATCCATTGGATGGAATTATTTGTACACTTGAAACAACATATGTACAATGACCTAATATTACATTTTATGATAGTGAGATAGTGGATGATGATTCTAGTTACACATCATTATTTTTATGTGCTCAAATTGATTCATAATCTATATATAGTGTCATGGTAGATAATGGTTCAAGTGGTTTTTTTTTAAATAATGACACTCCTTCCTAGTCTTATATATACACATGAGGATTTGATGGATATAACCGATATACTTAAAGGTTTATACATAAAAAGATAATACTTTTGGTAGTATTGTGTTACCACTCAAGGTGGATATTATTATAATTTCTACTCCATTATTAATTTTATTAAGTATACATGCATTTGACATGTTGTTAGTACATACTTGGATACAGAATATTTATGAAATATCATATTTAGTAAATATATGTGTGAAGTATATATATGGAAATAAGGTGATTATAGTTATAGGTATTCCATATAAAAATAATATTCAACCAAAAACATTTCTTTGTCTACCCCCACCACCACTGTAGTCATTTATACAACATATTAAAGTTAATTATATGTAAAAAAAATTAGAATAAGGTAGTTGAATTTATTATATGATAAATTATTTAATAGTGATTACATCAGAGGCCTATTTAACACTCATGAGAGATAATATCTACTACATCACATCCTTAACTAATACTACCAACAAATCCACATGTACCACAATGAAGACAAGAACATGTTTATATTATATAATATATTTTACAAGATACTATAGTTAATATGGTTACTCATCATACAAAGGATCATATAAGTCATGATGATGATGAAAAATACAATACAACACAAGATTACCTCTCATATTCATATATAAATATATATGAGACTAGTTACTTACGATATGTGACCATTCCCACATTTATTACAAGACATAAATGTGACCATCTGATTGATGCGATTTTTTGTTAGTAGGAATATAATCGAATATATATAAAAAAATATAAAAAATTCACAAAATTTTCAAAAAATCCAAAAAACAAATTTTGAAACAGCAAAAATCAAGACCTAGGCATAACATGTTTTTCTAGTTACCACATTGATTTATGTTATTTATGACATGATTGGTATATGTTTTATCTTATTTTTTATTAGGTGTGATTCAATAAGATATAATTTTGAACTAATTTAGATTATGTGAAGTATAGAAATAAGAAAGAATCTAAATGTAAATGGTAGAATATGATTGATTATTATACTTTCTACAAATATAAAATACCTAAGGGAATAAGACACTAAGTGTATTTATTTATTGTATATGTCTAAAACTGAATTAAAATGGTAGAAAATATTAGAAACTATATCAAGATTCACTTAGATCAGAAACTAGGTCTTTGTCCATGTCTGGAAAACATTATTAGCTACTACACAGTGTTGATTGACACTATCATCTATAACCTAAAGAATTATTTTAGTGGAATTTACTACTATGTTTCCATATAGGCTACTACATCTAGTTGTACACCATTTATGTGTGTGATCTTTAAGAACCATATATGTAAACACTTACATAATCATGTATCATTCTCTCTAAAATATTAGGCACAATTTCAACAATATGTTTAGCCTTGAAAATGGTAGAATGGTGGGTTGACCTGACCTGAACTACTCCCAAATGAATGGATGAGTGTTTAATACATATATAATACTCTCAAGAGGTAATTTAAAGTGCATGTTATATGCAATGAATAGATATATATATCTATAACTTATCCCACCTAATAGATCCAGACTCAAAGATGGTAAATTAGCTAAACCCATTGGATACTTAGTTATATCAAAGCATGACCAATTTTATCTACTATAGATAGATAGAGGATAAATTATCACACAAAATTAATGGAGAGGTGATTCCAAGAATGATCTTCTTCTATTCAATCTTTTTAAATAAGTATACAACTTTGGTAGGACTGTTACTTTGAATTTTGACTAAGAAAATTTTGGCAAAACACTACTCTCTCTTGGCATAAACAAATCACAAGTTATATGAAATACTTATAATCAATAACAAAACTCATAAATGTATTTATACTAGTCCCAATTAGAAACACCAAAAGATTAAGAATTTGACTCAATCTTAAAGACTACTATAGGACTGTATGTGGTCAACTAGGTCTTAAAAATAGGTTTTTTAACTCTTAAATCTTCTAAATAACCTTTTGAATGACATTAAATGATTAAATATTACTTATATTTGTGAGAAACCAATTTTTTCTATTGGTTTATCAAAAGAAAAATTCACTAGCAATTTTGTTCCTTTGGGTCTTTAGGCCTAATTGGCTTCTAATAGGTCAAAATCAATATTTGAATCTTTCATACCCTAATATATAATTTATTAAGGTCTTTCAAACATAATAAATGTTATTCAATATTTACACTAGGTTATATAACTCTAAAACACTAAAAACTCACCTTGACATTGATCACAAGTCTCTTAAAAATGAACACCTATAGGCAGTTTTTACACAATCTATTATAAAAATATTTAAAAGGATGATATTTAATTAGAAATTCATTGATTAGTTCTGAATTTATAATAAAATTTTCAAGTTTATTGGCTTAGTAGTTTTGAATTCATGGCCTTTTAAGTGACCAAACCCTGAACTCAAGTTTACATAAAAATTGGGGAGGTTGAGAGCAACACAATGATTATTCATAGAGATATTTAAATTTACATTTAATTTAATATCTATATGATGGTATTAAATTACTCCTATAACATCTCTAATTTCAAATTTTCTCCCATATAACATTTTTCACATGGAATGAGACTACTGTATGCGACTGTAAGTGTAAAAAACCAAAAACTGAGGGTTCTATGAGTTTAAACAAAATTATAGACTTGAAAATGATATATAAATTCTTGAATCACACTCAAATTTATGAAATATAATAAGAGACACATAATATAAAACTCAAGACCTCTTATTTACATGGAGAAAATACTTCAAAAGTTTATATAGTCCTTTCTTACCTAAGATAGACATGTATATCACTATGAGTAACCCTACCCATAAAAAATGAGTCTTTTTATGCTTGGATTCATTTTTGTTTTCCTCCTTATTTTTGAGATTAATTTTTATCAATTTTTTTAATTACATACTAATATTATAATTAACCAAACTTGTTCAAGATACTCTCTTACTTGTCTAGTCTCAACATAAAAAATTGTCTTCATAAGGCTTATCAAGTGGTGACAATGCCTTTTATGTCCTAATAAGAAAACTATTATTTCAAAAAAACTTACGATACCCTTAGCTACATGTTATACCTTATATAAACTTAATAAACTCATAAGTTATTACAATATTATCATATAATTACATAAATACATTTAAATTTTCAAATTACAAGATTTAGAGGGAAACTCTCCAAAGACCCTAAAGGACCTAAGACACACTCTTAATGACACAATCAAGGCTTATTATGACTTGAGAAAATTCCTAATACTATTTACTTGACTTAACTTACACATGTTCAAGATGCACCTGCATCAAGAGGGTTCGAAAACCTCTAGGTAATTAATATAATGCAATATCCCTAACTAGATCTCTAATAATAATGGAATTAATTTAATATATTTTTATCAAAGCTTGGACATGAATAAGGGAGATGGTTAAAACAAAAATAAAAATGGTGAGGAACCATGGTATGAAAATTAAGGCCTTGATTACCTAGGGTGGAAAATATTAAGTTTGAATAACCCTATAATCACACTAAGTTTAAGTGTATAAGATATTCAAACAAGGAATTATACATTAAAAACTATTGAATATGCAATATCTATCTACTAAGTGAAAGAGGTAAGGTTATAAAAACTTACCTTGAATAAAACCCATTGAGTCTCAATCTTTCCCTTGGCCAGTGGTACTTTTTAAGAGGTTATTTTGGTTGTAAAGATCACAATGGTTTCAATCAAGTCTAGGATAAAATACTTATTCTATTTATAATTACAACTCCACAAGATAAGTTATTTCCATCCAAGACAAGATATAAGAAATGGATTATCTTAATGTAGAATAAAGTGGAATTATGAGAAATAATAGTGTGAAAATGAATGTTAATATCTATTGGAGGGACTTGTATTTATAATGGTGGATGATTCTAAACCCTTTTAAAATTTTATTTAATAATATCAACCCACCTTCATGTTGTTAAAAGTTATTATTTACCCTCAAATTATGTCACTTGGGTTAACCTAGTTGTGAATCATGCACTGTGACTTTTAGAACTATGTCAACCTGGGCAAGCCTAGTTTGAATTTTGGTGGGAATTGAAATACACTACATTAACCCAAGATAATATAGTCAAATGATATAGGTCTTGGCTTAGCTAGGGATATTTAAGAAGAATACTATTTATGAGATCAAGTGGGGTTTTTAGTGGATATAGGCATTATATATTTAGATAATAATATTTTGAAGCACCAATGGTTTGCCCACCCCTTTCTTAGTGCAACTTTTAAAGAATGAATTAAAATATATTAAAAATCAACAAATTTCTACAAGAGAGAAAACATCATTAAATGATAAAGTTTTTAAAATATTATGTGTATACATATTCCCCACTTGAATCTCATCATGTGTCACTAGAGTGTAACATGGGATGGTGCTTTGAGAAAGAAAATAACAACACACTAACTAAGATAACAAATTTTATTAGAAAGTGAAAAATAAATGAAACTAAATATTTTTTAAATATGTACTTTCACTTACCTTATTTATATGGAAAATAAGTTTCATATGAATCATATGAGGGAAGGTGTTCAGTGTGTTAAACAAGAGACAACCCTAAAAACTAAGATTAAATTATTATTTTTGAAAAATTATGGTGTTAGAACTAAAATTATCTACTTTTTTAGTATTCTAAATTTTATTTTGGTTGATGGAAATAATTTATATAAATAAACTTATGAGTAAAACATATAGTTTACTGGTAAATAATTGAAATTTTAAAATTTTAGTATAAAATGAATCAATTACTATTTATTTGCATATATTTTATTATTGAATATTAGAGCTATGTATATCCTAATTTATTAGAGAGAGATTATGGATCAAACTCAAGGTGATGGATGAGTTGGAGGATGGATTGTAATAATAGCTAGGATAGTCTAGGTATGGGGTGTATTTATTACTTTTTAGAATTAAAAAGTATTAGATTAGGAAAATTAGATACTTTTACAAATATGTGAAGCATAATTTTTTCCATAAAGTGTATTAATAGAGTAGGAATTGTAATGGAAAATAGATAGGAAAAAATAGTTATAATATATGTCAAGGGTGTTTATGATGAATGAGTGAAAATTCATGGAAACAATAATATAATATCGACCAGGTCGATGTAGTTAGAAAGGGAGGCTTTCCTTAAGTGGATGATAGCGTTTATGATGGTCAATATAGTTAAAATAGTTTGGTTAAAAATGTAGCTCATGGCCAATGGTGTATAAAAATTGCTAACAACGTAGATATTGGAAAATGTAATGTGTCAAAATGGTTAATATAGTATATAAGGCTGATATAGTTTGAATTTATACAGGGCCAATATAGGCTAGTTACATGGTCGATAGTGTTAAATGTAATAGACAGATGATGTATTTTTTTACATGTTAATATAGTTAATAAGATGATAAAGAGGGCCAATGTAGTGTTTTACATGGTGGATGAAGTAATTAATTTGATTATTTATTTGTTTTTCAATTTTTAAAAAGTATGTGTTATGTTAATTTTGGGATATACATCTGATAGGTGATCTATTATTTGGTTATTTTCAAAGGTGATGAATAATTTAAATATAAGTGGATGCACTTTGGTTACTATATAAAAAAATATATTTTTAATTGTGGATCAGGCTTATCTTATGACACTTGGTTTTGGTGGGCTCATGAAGATGCAATGTATCCCACTAAGTGTTGAGTTAGTCTCCATGTTATTCAAAACATGAGAGATACTAACTAAGATAATTTTATGGGTGGAGGTGGTTATTACCATAGAGGATGTATGTTTATTGTTAGGATTATCTATTACCAACATAATAATGGTATGGAAAACCCCATATTTAGAAGATGATAATCAAGCCTTAGCATTATGGGAAACATGTTCGAAGAGATATGCCTAGCCTAGGTTGTTATTCCATCTATTTGATGTGTATGTTTAGACCATTCCATACATATATAAGGCCATTATTTTACTTATGATATATTTTTTAATCCATCATAAGTCATACTATAAGGTCCCATTTTATTTTATAGATTTATGTCACTTGATGTTTGATCAAGGCACATTATATGACTTAAGTTTTATGATTTATGTGTAATTAGTGAAAAAATTATCACATTTTTTCTAGGGGATAAAATACTATGGGAAATTTGTACTATTTTTTAGTTAGATTTATGAGAGGTTTACTATGTATATGTTGATAAGATTACCTCATGTTGTGAATGTTTCCCTCCTATGCATGTGAAGTAGGACATAAGACCATGTGGTGCATGTTATACCACATGTCCTGATATTGTAGCATGTGACATGGGGAGAGATTATTTGGAAACCATGTTAGGGCATGATAGATAATTATAAATAATTTCCAAGTAATTTTCAAGCACAAGGTCAATTACAAATTACTAGACATTATTCAGGGTGGATGGATCCACATTAGTTACATTGTGTAATAAAAATTTTGAGTTTCCACACTCGGTGGCTCTTATAGTTGTTCCTAAATTTTGGGCTCAACATGTGAGGAAGAATCATAGTATGGGAGGTATGGAGACACTATCATAGGTTTATATTATATGGCCTCACTGAGTGAGGGTTTTTATATGATGACACCAATGAAAATATGCAGATAGAGTACTAGCTATTATATCATAATACCAAATGTCATAGCCATAGAGATAGAGATAAGATACCATGTAGCCATAGATACATGCATACATTTAGGGATATATATTATGTAACCTACATTGATTTGGTCAATTATGAGGTGGATTTATAATGGAACACACCATGTTCATGTAATTTAGCTTGACTAGTATATAGGTTTTTCACCACCACAAAGCCATGGCACATAGGAAGTGCTTGGTGGCCAAGTATATGGAGTGACTATTCATGATTAATATTTGGTTTGTTATGATTATTTTGATGTTAAGTAGATAGATAGAGATAAATTTTATTTCTTATGATTATAGATAGATGTATAGAGATATATGTGAGATCTTATGTAATTTTTGTTTGCATTTTATAGATGTAATGGAGAAGACCAGATGTGTGACCATAGTGGAGATTACCTATCATGATATATTTCATGGTGTGCTACCTCAACTTGATACTATGTATATGGTTTATTATGTAATGCCTTCAATATCTACATATGCTAGTTGCTTTTAATTGGTTGGTGAGGCATCTTAAGAGCCACATAGAATATCAGATGGAGCATAAGAAATCTACTAGTAGGAGTGCACCAAGGGGAGATATAGACAAGGTAGGAACTAACTCAAGAGAGAACCACTTACTTGGATACAAATAAAAATTTATCACATGTATAGGGATATGTGACTAATCTATAGGGACATGTATGGTTTGTGATCACATACATAGTCATTACACATCAAACTATGGTAAATTTTGTTTGAGGGATATAGGGGTATTTTTTGAGGAATTTATGGTAATATATAAATTTTTATACTATAATTAATAAGAGGAAAACTAATGAGGTGTGAAAAATAGGGATTTTTATAAAGGTTATGATCAGGTAATAATTTACATATAAAAAGGGAAATATTAGGAATAGTGTGATGAAAAGATGGAATGGAAAGTAATACATAGGCATTGTTACAATACTTAGTAGATTGAGACACACTAGGATAATGTGAAAGTGATAATAAATTTATTTGAACAAAAAGGACCTAAGATACTCTAACTAGTAGACACAAAATCTTGGGATAACAAGGTTGGTACATAGATTATCTCATGAAGGTTTTATATGAAGGAAAAATTAAATGGGGATACGTTACCACAAAATTTTCTCCATCCTTATGACCCCTATAGATCTATTGGTCTACTATGAATATTTTTTTCTTGCATGATAAATTAGGTGGCACTAAATGGTATATGGATACCTCCTATCCTAGTCTACTGACCTACCACATTATAATGGGCATTGGCTCTATCATGAGGTTAGATTTAGAGTTTGATATTCAAATAGAGTAGGATATGTGCCAAATAAGATTCACATATTTTATTGTGATTTTGACTTATAAAAATTTTATTGCCTTTTTATCATTCCCTTTTGTTTATTTTATTATTTGGCCTTTAATTTTTTATGTTTTTTTAATTCCTTCTCTATATGGATTTAGAAAACCAATCATGAGTGATATAAGTAAAAAAAACAAGAAATATTTTACTTTGGTTATAAGAGGTAAGTAATTAAATAATGTCATATTTTAAATATTTTTAGACTTGCCCATAAGTAAGTTTTCAACCTCAAGACTAACCTATGTTTTCTTTTAAATGAAATAATGACAATGAGTAAATGAGGATCATAAGAGATCCATGTATGTAATAAATGGTACAATTATGAATATGATTTATATCTAATCACAAGAGAAATATGATAGTTTTGGATGTGGTATAAAATCCATACCACGTAAATAGCTATATTATTCAATAAATAAGATAACACAAGCACAAATATAAGGAAAAATCATCCCAAGGTGGGGGTAATAAGGAAATGGTTTCCAAATATATAAGAGCCTAAAAAAAGAGTTAAATTTGTAAATATTAAATGATTTAATTAGAAATAAATGTTTATAATAAAAATGATCATAAATGTATAAATTATATTACAAATATTAAATATAGTAATCATGAGATCAAGAGAACAAAATGTATAACAAATACTATAGTGAAATGTAAAGATAAAATCCAAATCATATGAAAATTTGAATAATAACATGATGGAGTAAAATAATGTATTCAAAAATTCTAATATATTTCATGACATACATCATCAATAACATTATATTAATCCTACTATAACTAAAATATGAATTTAATAATAGTCTCATTTATCTTCATAGAAAGTCGTGAAACAACTTCTTGATACACTATATCTATGGAGAAATTAGGTATTCTATAAGGAGGATAAACATATGGAATATATTATTAAGTTTAATTAATGAAAATAATTAGTACTAAAATGTGACTAACATATTCATATATTTAAAATAATGTGGTGTCAGGGAAGGCTAAACCTTTTCCCACAAATGTCCTTGAGTGTGTTGTTGAGAAGGTGACGGTGTAGGCCATGGGAAATTAAGGAAGTTTTTTTGAATTTATCTACACCTATATGTGTGATGTGTTTCACACTAATTCCATAGGAAATAAACATCCCCATGTTTATGGGTATACTCATGAAACATCATAGGTAGAGGTGGGTTCTTATTAGTAGGAAATTGTATGGTGTCTAGACAAACCACGTCAATTCACTATCAAAGTTGTCAAAAATGAGTATAAGTGTGAATATTCATACAATGAAAAAAACAAGTGAGTCTAGAATTAGTTGACTATGGAGGTTGTATATCTATGGTAGAGGTAGAACATAATTCCTACTATTGTGCTAAAAATTCTTATGTACATGATAATCCTTGGCCTAGAGATGCAACATTATGAAATTAATAATATGGATCATCTACCCATCATGTAGGTATGGGATCAAGTTTGGAAATATGTAATATGACATCAACATTAGTATGAAACATGGAGTATGTTTAAAACTAGGCTAAAAAACTATGAGAGAATATCTCAATGTGGGTTGGTGTAATGTGGCTAGCATATCAATAGGGAACATGCTCAAAGGATCATAAAATATGGTAAACTGATATGGGTTAGTCATGTCATGATCAATAATCATACTTAGAATAGGATTAGAAGTGAAAAAACAAGAATTAGTTGGTATTTTCTCCTTATTAGACCTATGGACATTAGTCAAGAATAAATAATTTTAGGTGAAGTAGAATAATAAGTAATTACATCAATAGAATTAATATTATGTAAATGTATATAATGTTATAAATAGGAACGATATCTAAATATTGTTTCATCTTTATTTTTAGTAAATCCATTTAAAAATGGATAATCCAATGAATATATGTCATCATAATTAGGATCATGAAGATCAAAAGTACAAGCATTGATTATTTTATCAGTCAAGGAAGGATGAGGAATGGGTTATCCTAGAATCACTATGGAATTGTAAATTTCATTCATTGTCTTTTAATGAGATTGAGGTCGTAAAGTAGGAGTTAATTGTGTAATTATGTGCAAAGGGAGATCAAAAGTTTTTATTTTCAAATTGATCTCATCAAGTTCATCATCATAAGAATATAATAGGTTATATGGTACATTGCCTAAAGTTTAGGCTATCATTTATAGCCTCTATGAGAATTAATGGTATAATTGAATTGTTGATATCCATAAAAATGAATACTAGTTAAAATTTCAAGGGTAAAATCACCATGTTCTTGGAATTTTTTAAATTTATAAGGGTTTGTGTCTCCTTGAATATTATATATAGAACTATTGTGGGGAAATTTGAAACATTGACATGATAATGAAGTTATATCTCTCATGCAATGTGTCCATGGTTGAATAAGTAAAATATTATATGATAATGTGAAATTAAATATCATGAATTTAATGTGAACTATGATAGGAGGAACTATTATATGATTCTAGACACAACCTAGAGGAGGAATTCATCTTCTTTCATAGTCTTGACACATACTTTGGGTAGAATTAAAATTGCATTCTGAATAACCAAGTGTTTTAATGAATTCAAGGGATGTGATGCAAGTGACAAAACCTTCATCAATCAAAGTGAAATTGAATTGGATATAGCCAACTTGGACACTAATAAATAGTAGAGGATCATTTACACAAAGTAATATTTTACCAAGAATCATTGAAGCAATGGGAAATTTGAGTGAAATAAAATTATATATAGTTTATTCAATATGTATAAACATTTATTCACACTATTAAAGAATACTATCCACAGACCTAGACAAAATATTCTATCCCCATAGGTGGAGGTTAAGGGATATTAATTTCAAATAAAATTTTAATTAAATTATTACAATGATGAGGGGAAGTCCTCATGAGTTTGATAAAATTAATTTGAGATGGGAAGAAAGAAATTTCATTTACAGGATCTGAGTCATCATATCTAGTTAAAATTGTATCAGATAAAGATGCATAATGTTGAAACAAGTCCATTTAAGGAGGGATTAAAGTGAAATGGAATTGATGCTGATTATAAGTATGTTGTGTGGAATTGGCTAGTTTAGGTTACCTTGGTGAATCATGTTGTATGAAGGTATTTCATTTTGTTTGTGGCATAGTTAGTTTAAGGTCTAACTCGATTAAGGTGGTTGGTATGCTAGATGAATTTGCTTGTATAGAAATAGACTGATTCATGATGTTTTAATAAGATATTTTAATGAGGAAGTGATAAAGATATCAGATTAATAGATGCCATTAAAATGAAATAAGAGTGAGTTTCAGAGTGTAAGGGAGAAAAATTTATTTGTATAGATGTAGGAGTTATTTATATATGTTAAATATCTATAAAGTGAAATGGATAAGTTTCTTGAACAATGTGTAATGTGGGTAAATTAATTATAAGTGGAATGTGGATAAGGATCAATATATGATACTAAACTCCTCATGTTTTCCATGTTCACTACATTTTCATCATTAGTTAGAGAATTAAGATCAATAAAAGTTTTTAAAACATTAGATTTAAGAGGTTGAGTAGTTTTATATTAGTGATTGGGAAATGGATATTTATAGATACCAGGGTGAACATTATCTTGATTAAGATCCTCATGATTGAATTTGGAGTCATGCAATTTATCTACCTTTTCATATGCTTATTAATTTTCATGAATCATAGTTTGATGATAAAAATTGGGATAAATTAGAAATTCAAGAGTAAAGTTCCTAAATTGCTCACATGTTTCATGAGAATGTCCCTAACTTTCATGATACCAATATAATTTATGTGGATCATACCAATGTTTGGTAGGGTGAGTAGAATAAATTTATCATGATGAAGGTTTAGGAATACATTTTTGTATTTCTTCCATGGAAATAGGTTGGTGAACATCCACATTATTTACATGGGAAGATGTAGATGCATAAGAGTGGAAGTAAGTACTCATGAATGGTGGAGAGATATTTGCATCATTAGAACCACTTGGAAGAATAACATGGATAGTGTGTGTTGACTAAATTTAACCCTAAGTCAAATTAAGTTAACCCCAATGCATATTTAAACTTTATATAGAGTCCCTATAGGTCTTAAAGTGGTCAAATGTCCTAAATGGAGTCATATAATATGTTTTAGCCTTGTCATATTTGTCCTCTTGTCTTAATATCCCTTTTTGTGACCTTTTGGTCATGCCAAAGGAGCTATACATAGGTTTTCACCAAAATGAAAATATCAAAGCTTAACCTAATGTACTTCCTATCAATAAATGTTAGAAAATTGTTTTGAAACTAAAAATATTATAGGTTCAATGTAAAAACAAGAAGATCATCTAAAAAGGTCAGTTTTATGTAGTTATATAGTCTAGTGAATCCTATGGAACATGTGAAGTCTACTAGGAAGTGTGTTGAGATCCCCACAACTCATTTGTAGGCTCAAGTGGATTTAAAATCTCAAAATTTGACTAAAACTAGTTTCTCTCTCCTATCACTCCCTTGGATAGGTCAAAATAGGTCAATGATTTTCCTTTAGTATAGGTAGGATGAGGAGAGTTGAAGTGAGTGAACTTGGTGGCTATTAGGGGTCACTTTGTACTTAGATTTCATGTTCATGGTTTTTATATTGGTGGTCTATACTATATGAATAATCACTAAGATTGTTAACACCTTTAAACTACCTATACAACCTTAATGGCTTTGATTTTATCATTTATTTGCATTGATCTCTATAAACCAAGTGGTGTATGAGGAATTTTAGAGTATGTTATTATTTTCCATGTTGGTTCAACTATTTTGGAATGTGTGGCCATGGAAGGTAGATAGAAGTATCTCATTGTGATATAAATGCATAATAGTGATGGTCTACAAAACATGTTTTGATAGTTGTAGGTGAAGGTGTGAAGTGGAGGTTTAAAAAGCAACTTGAAATGAATATTCATACTATATTGTGTCTTCTAAACCTTAGTTTATCATATAGGTATCTGGTTTGAGGTCAAAATAAACCTATATTCTTGTTGTCATAACTAGGTAGAATGCGTATTGAGTATATATACCTCATAGGTTAGAGGTACCAATAATTTGTGAGAGAATCAAGTACATGATATAAATTATGCAATAGGTATCTATCACCTTCAAAACCCATGAAATATTCTACCCATTCAAGAAAAGGGATAAGTTTTCCAAATAGTGACACCACTACTTACAACCAAACTTAATGGAGACTTATAGGTTTATACGTGTAGGAAATCAAAGTATAGGAGCCTAATGATGTGCCTTGAAGAGGTTATAAAGCTTGGTATGCGGTGACAATGTATTTTGGTAAAAATTGAATATGGTAGGATAACATGATAGGTTTGGAATACCACTTCAAGAAAAAACTACAAGTACGGAGTTGAGAAAGTTGCATATGGTAATGCTTATCTTAGTTTCTCCAAAAAGGGTTTCTATTGTACAATGTGTCATCTGTTATTGACTGTCTATGAGGTTTAGGTAAGCCTAATGGTTTCTCTCTTGTAGACTAGGCCTAGAAGTCACACTTGAAAATGATAAGAAGTTTATTTTTAAGAGAGATGATGTTTGATTATGGTCTCAACTCAGTCAAGCTTCTAATGAAGACACTTAGATAATTATAGTACAATTAGGCCTAGATAAACTTGGAACTTGTTCAATTATAATGCATTGATAGTAGAGAGAATGAGAGCATGGTTCCAAAATAGAGATGAGATAATTTAGTTTTGAGATGGATCTAGTGACTTGAATATGAACTTAAGAGTCTTAACATAATTCCCAAACACCTATCATCACCTACATGAACACCTATAGTCTGACTTAGTACATAGGTTAATCTAAGCTAATGGAGAGATGTAGTTTGGAAGATTAGTAGAGGAAAAAGGTGGATAACCATGTTTAATCCATTATTAGAGTGATGATACCATACTTTCATGTGATACTAAGAGGAAATAGAGATATAGAAGGTTATGTAGACTAGGTTTTCAAACCTCAGACCTAGTCAACCAAAAACACTAAATATAATCATAGTTTAAGAAGCTAGTTTTGGGATTTTGAAGTGTTAATAACTGTAAGAGTATGATAAATCATTGAAACGTGATATATAGTGTCATGATGACTTTATAAATACCTAAATGGTCTCATTTTGGCTATACTAATAGGGTCAGTGTCCTTTATTTTGTCTTAGACGAAAGGCACTCCATAGTCAACATAACCTATAGACATGGTACATGAATGAGAAAAGTATGAAAGGGATATCCTTGAGGAACTATGGGAATATGTATAAGTTTAATTTAGGATTAATAAATTTTTTAATATCTCCTATAGTCACTTTCATCACTCAGAAGGTTCACATACTCAAGAGACACAGTCTAAGCCTACTAGGCCTAAAACTAGGCACAAAACCTCATAATTCTAATGTCATTCATAAGATCATTTAACCTTCCCAAAGAAATTTATAACCTTAATGGGAGATTATAAGGTTTATTTGATGTAGTGGTTTGCATAGAACAACATAGTATTGGTCTTTTTATCATAATTTTCTCTCAAGGGTGTCCAAAATGCAGTGTAAGATTTTGAAAGCCATTTTATTTTACTCATATCTATATGTAAAATTTGAATGGTGCCTCAATAACATAGGAATATTTTATTGAGGTATTTAACTCAAATTTTGTGGAATTTTATCGAAGGTTAAGGTCTTAACCTTTATGAATCATCACTAAGAATCTAAATGACCTAAAAGCCTCCTAAAACCCTTAAAAGAACCTATTGAAGAAAAGATGAATGTAAATTCATCTAGAAGGGGTAAATTGACTTGAAATATAATTTTAACATGCTTGTCACTCTCTTAGTCTCCTTTATAATCAATTTTTTTGTACTATCACTTGTATGAACATGTACAATTCTTTGTTTTCTACAAGTTTTAAGGTAGTATAAAGGCATATAAGGGAGTGGCTAGGTTAAAATCATTATGGAATGTGTGTGGATAATTTTTATAACTAATTATACCTAATGATCACATTTATTATGCATGAAAACCCCTTTGTTAAGCTGGTCATTACAGGTAGTCTTTAACAAGATAGTGAGAAAGAGGGTGACTACCTAAGTGTGATTGTGAGAATTGTGATATTGAATATTTTGAGGTCTCTTTGATAAAAAAATGAAAAATGGGTCTTGATGATATTTCTTACATATTTTCAATTCAATTTATTGAACAATATCAAGTCACCATAGTGACAAGTGTGAAGATTCAAGCCTAAAGGGATAGTGAGCAGTTGCAAAAAAGTGAACAAGTGTCAAGGAGGAGGTTATCAATTGAGGAGTGGATAATGATTTCATAGGTCTTATTTCCATCTTCGCATGTTAGGAAATATGCTTCAAATAATTATAAGGAGGTTCAAGGAAGTTAAGTGAACTCATCATCAATAAAACAATTTCAAGGACATGAAGATCTCTATGCCAACTTCAAGAAGGTTTCATGTTACATATGGACACTTGTCTAAGAGGACCTCATGAACTTTTCTATAAATCTCTTTTCCTGCATTTTAAATAGCTTTCAAGACTTAACACTTGGCCTTGTGACTTCCCAAATTCACTTCTTCTCTCTCCTCTCCTATGTTTTATATATTCAAGCCATTTTGGCATTGTAAAGAATCCATAATTGGTATGGCAAAGCCATAATAGTTTTCACATCCATTTTTTCATTTGAAAAAAGTTCTAAATTTGATTATATTGTGTATCTCTAATGGGGGTGGCTAAATTTTAATTTTTCATTCCCCATTGAGTAGGTTGAGGATTACCTTATAATTATAAAAGTTTATTTTATATCTACATCATTTTATTATCATTATTGGTTTATAAATCATCTATTTGATTCATGACTTGTAATTAGATATGGTTAGTGTCCATGGTTTGTTGGATAGTAGTAGAAGCATGATATACACTAATAGTAGAATTAATATGAGTGTTAATGTGGTCAATTTGAGTAGGCCAACTAGAGGAAATACCTAATATAGTATTGGCTATACAATGAAAGGTAAAATAATAATGAATAAAGGAAGTTGCATATTGATTTTACCCAAATATTATATAAAAACTATTTGGTGGTGAAGTGGGACATCCTTTTTTGGGTCCTATAATGAGGTTATATATTATAGTGGGATCATTGCCCCTATGTTAAGGGTTTTCATTAATGAAAATGATCATTTAGGTAGTATATTCAAGATCACTTTCATCTTCTACAATAGGCATGTGTGGAGGATAGTTGAAGGTATCAAGGGTTTTAGAAGGAGATAACCCATAGTTTTTGGTTCTTTTAGCCACATGAACATTGCTTACATCTAAATTTTATACATAACTATAAGGAAAATTGAATAGTATTATAAATCTAAAATGTACTATATTGAGCCTAGTTGACATAGTTATACAGGAAAAAAAATGAAAATATAGACTATATCAAGCCTGGTCGATGTATTCAAGTCAATAAAATTTAACATAAATAATAAATGTGATATATTAATCTTGGTCAATATAGTTATATATGCATAAAGGTGAAATAACAAACTATATCAAGCATGGTCAATGTAGCTAGACATGTATAATTGGAAGAATAGAACTATATTGATCTTAGTTCAATAGTTAAATCTAGGAAAAATTAAGATAATCAATAATATACTATATTGGTCCAAGTTGATAAAGTGTAATAAGCAAAGGGAAAGTAAACTCAAAAGACTATATCAAACCTAGTTGATGTAGTCTATTCACACATAGATAATTATATCAGTGCCAGTTGATATAATTGGGACACACATTATATATCTATATCAATGTTGGTAGAAATAGTCTGTAATATATAATATAGTAGAAAGTATAAAATTGGAGTTTTAAGTTTTTTTTTATTGCTAATTATTTGTCCAAAATAAAGATCAAGTGGATGTGCTAAATGGATGTGACTAATTTTTAGGCTTTTAAAGATAATTTCTTATCCATTAGATAGTGTTGGCTTGATATTTTAGAGCATTAACTATGGAGGAATTACCATTCCCATATCCCACTAAACCTAATTTCAAGGGTAAGTTGATGATAATTTATTAGTGTTAATTTCTAACCCATGCACTATTAAATCAAACATATGGATACCTTCCTAAGGTTCAATAAAAGGGGGAATCTTAGGCATTTCTTAAAAATCATGAGTATTTGGTAAATCCCCTCATGCCATTATTTATATAAATAATAGACAAGGATTGTAGACAAAAAACTACATAGCCCTTCATGATAGTAGATAAGTATTTTAAAAAATACCAGATCGTAGTTTTTAGGGAAAGCCAATTAAAGAGAAAAATAAAGATGAAAATCAATGTCAAAAATCAATTTTTACCTTTTATTGAATGAAAATAAATAGGTAGTCAAGTTTAAAGTAATTTTTTTATTAATTACTTAAAAGTAAAATTAATTTACATTGTTTATGTTGAAAATGAAAACATACAAGACTATATCATCCCAAGTCAATGTAATTATCTAGATAGTAAAGAACTGCATCAAAGTTATTCAACACAATCTTTGTAAAAAAAGATGAAAATATGTAGATTAAACTATATTGGACAGGTTCAATGTAGTCTACTAACATCAAATGCAAAGATAGAAAAAGATAAACTAGGGTCAATCCAATTTTCATAAGAAAGAAAATAATTTTATAACTATATTATATTAGGTTGATATATTTGATTATGTAAGAATTAATTGTGATAGAATGTAAATTTTGAAGTACATATCTAAACTAATTTTATTAATGAAATTGAATTTATATATGAATAAAATTATATTGGTTTAGTTAGATATAGTTAGTAGAAAAATACCTAGAAAATAAAACTAGATTGGCTTAGGCTGATATAGTTGGGTGACTAAAGATACTATAGATATGAAAGCAAAAATTAAATCATCCTACATCAGGGTAGCTTATTAGAAAAACATAGAATTAACATTATATGGACTTGCATTGATGTACTTAATGAGAAAAACATTACAATTAGACTAGATCAACTTGGGTCGATGTAGTTTATAGGAGATATAGAAATATATAAAAATATATCAGAGAGATAAATCTAGATCATACCTGATTGGTATGTTTTTCTATGTAAAAATGTAGAAAATTAAACTAGATCGACCTGAATCAATGTACCCTATTAAAAATAAACACAAATAATTAAAACATGAATGACCTGTGCCAATGTAGTTTTTTCTATGAATAGATATAAGTTAGATTAGATCGACCCAAATCAATGTAATTTGTAGAAAAACATAGAAAATAAAAATGTATTGACCTGTGGTTATATAGTTTGATAAATGAGGAAAAATCAATGGTTCATTCACATTAGGTTCACTAGAATGTATGAAATGAATCAAAATAGACCTAAAACTTATCCCACCTAATAAATCTAGACTCGAATAAGTTAAATCAACTAAACCCATTAGATGCTTATTTATATCAGGTTATGACCAATTATATCTGCTAAACCTAGATAGAGGACCACTTATCACATAACATCAATGGAGAGGGTTCCAAAGACTCTATGAAATCAATATAATACAATAATCCTAACTAGACATCTAATAATAATAATGTAATTAATCTAATCTAGTGCTACTAAAAATTTTAACAAAAATAAGGGAGATGGTTAAACAACACTAAAAAGGGTAATTAACCACAATAAACAAATGAAGTTTTGTGTTACCTAGGGTGGAAAATGCCAAGTTTTAATAACCTTATATACGCACTAAATTTAATTTTAGAGGATATTAAAAAAAGGGAGTTATACATTAAAAACTATTGATTATGTAATATTTGTGTGTGTGTGTGTGTGTGTACATCTACACATATACATATATATACATACATATATACATATACATATACATACACACACACACACATAAATATACATATATATCAAATGAAACAAGCTAGGGTTAAAAAATACTTATCTTGAACAAAACCTATCGAGCCTCAATCTCTCCTTTGGCCAATAGTGCTTTGTAATAGGTTATTATGGTTTTAAGGATCATAATGATTAAAATTATATCTAGGATAAAAGGCTCATTATATTAACATCTAAGATTCTAAAAGACAATCTATTTTCCTTCAAGATAATATTTAAGCAATTGATTCCCTCAAATGTAGATTAAAGCAAAATCTACGAGCAATAATAGTGTGAAAATAAAATTTCTTCTCTATTGGATTAAAATGGAACCTGTATTTATGATGGAAGATGATCCTAAGCCTTTTCAAAATTTTATCAAACAACATCAACCCACATAAATTTAGTTTAAAATTTACTATTACCCTCCAACTAGATCATCTTGGGTTGATCTAGTTACAAAACATGCCCCATGTCTTTTGAAACTATGTTAACTCCGGTCGGCTTAGTTTTAATTTTCATAAGAAGGGAAATACACTAAATTAAATTGGGATGATATAGTTGGAAAATATATGTATTATCTTATTTATGGTTTATTTAAGAGGAATATTGATTATTAGATCAAGTAAGCAATATTTTTGAGTGGATATAGGCATGATATATTTAGTGAACCCTCTAAGATGTAAACTTAGAGAGATTGAAACGTGATAGTCTATTTTAGAAGAGAAATAATAAATAAATTATAAAGTTTTAAAAATATTATGTGTATACACATGTTCTTTTGATTAGGTGCATGTGTGTAATAGTCCTCCTTCAATGAATGTAACCTATGAAATGGATTTTGAGACTTGAATAATGAAAAATTTGGCTTAGATTTTAGGTTATTTATACTTGGATAGGACTTACTCCTTATGATTGATGGTTGGATTGGAAAGATAATGGTAGGTACTTTTAATGTGTAGAAGTGTATAAATGTTTGATAGATAAGTGATAGATAGGGAAGAGGACTAGACCTATTATGTATTTATATGTGAATCTTTTGGTAACTTCCCATGCTATAAATAAGTGAATTGTATAGTCTAATCCATAATAAATATTTTAATTTAAAAATTAACCATTGTTTGGTATAAGAATATTTTTTTAAGTCTAGATGAGTCTAGAATTTTGGAATAATTTGATTTTAATGGATTATTTGAGAGACAATAATATTGATTTGATCATCTAGATATAGTTTGAATATTATTTTTAATAGGCTATAAACATATTATGGAATTATTTTAGGTGATTGATAGAAAATCATGAAGGTCAAACCCATGAAAATAAATTATATGTGAGAGAAGACTAAATAAAATCCATATGTGTATGCATAAGTTGTGCAAGGTAAATGTAAGTCAAGATTGTCATTGTCAAGGGTATAATACCATATTTTAGCATATATAAATTCCCCAATTTTATTATATTATTTAAATGAAATATAATTCTTGAGTAAAAGGATCAAGAGATGTACATGAGTGTGTAAAACACACTTTTTCTTTGGGAGGAGGCTTCAAATGTGTAGCTTTCTCAAAGAAACCTACTATGAATATATCAATGTTTATGTATGAAATATATATATTTTTAAATATTAAAGATCAAGAAAGGAATAAAATTATAAGTGGGTGAACCATGTTTCCATTATGATGTTTTATTTGGAGATGATGATTTCTTTTTAAATCCTTAGAGAGTTGTTCTTCCTTGTTGAAGAACTTATAAAATTTGGATAATTTTAGGGTGATAATTCCCTAATTTTTTTACTAAGGAAAGGAAATGGGTTGGGAAGATGAATTATAAAACCCTCATTAAAGTGGGAGTACTGTGTAGGCCATAAAGGGTGAAGAATAACAACTACACTACTCATGTAAGTGATATTGAACATCAAGATGAAAGGTGGGAGCCACATATTGAGCTCATAGAGTAATGCGTAGGCAATTGAGGAAATAAAATCTCAACCATATTGTGAATTTAACTTAATAAACCTATGAATATGGACTTATATATTTAAAATTCTCATTTTTATGAACCATTTATTCTAATAATATAAACCTGAAAGAGTGTGTATGTATATGAATAATTTGCATGCCCCCATAATTTCATCTATTCAGTGCCAACATGATATAGAATGTTATGCATCTATATATCATATTTCATAAATATAAAAAATTAAAAACTTGTAACTATTTTTCCTATAAAATATGTGCATAAGCATGACATATTCCCCCAAATGTGTTTTGAATCCAAAAATATTTGTCCCATACTCTGAACCAAGATAATAATTTAAACCAATATGAACTCTCTAAATCATGTAATTTATGCCATATTTTGAACCAAAGTTATAATGTAAATGCTCATAATCATGTAGTTTATGATTAAAAAAACTAAAATTTATATTCATGGAACCTTAAATCCATATGATAATCCCATTTATATACCCCCTTTTGAGGTGGGGAATGTATCTTGAATTACTAATTCCAAAATAAAAGAGTTAACTACATCATGTTATTATTAAATATGCAATTATGTAGAATAAAATGACAACATGTGGAGAATATGTCATCATAGTAATGAATATATCATCAAATCATTTATGAAACATGTAGTGTAATCCATAAAAAACATCATGTCAAGGTAGATATAAAAAATAGGCACACATTAGTAACCATAATTGATATAAGTATTAAATAATTAACTACATAAGAAGGTTGTGATATGAATTATGGCACCATAGACAAGAATAAAAGTGAGTATGTGGACCAAGACACCAAAAACTCATTAAAATTAGAAATATCAATACATAATATTATATTTATCCATTCCTAAGATCATAATTCCATGGCTATGACACACACAACATCATTTAATGTCACTAAATCCTAATGGCTACACACATTGTAAATCAAATGTCACACAATCCCAATGGTTGTAGAGAAAGAGGCATATAATGATACAATAGATAAGTAAAAGTCATGAAATAATTCCAATGGATTAACAACTCATAATAAATTATTAGCTTATAGGAAATTAAACAACATCAATGAAACATTGAGAAAGTAAAACTAGTCTACACTATCAATCCATGCCATTGCCATAGTGTAGTAAAGTATCATATGCATGAAATATATCGCTGTAAAGAATATAATAAAAATAAATAAATTTAATAAATGTATGTAGTTAAAAAATATAAAGGTAAATGTCATATAAATATATAACCTATAAAAATGTGACTTATAGAATGAGATTCTCCCAACATTAGCATGGTCCTTGGGTATAAGAATGTCTTGCATTTGTGCATCAATGTATTATGTGTAATGAATATGTCTTGCATCTCACTTATATATACCATGAAATTAATGGCATATGAAAAAGGATATGTAATAAATAAAAAAAGTGATAAATGACATAAATGAACAATGTAACTATAAAACATGTCATGCTTAGTTCTTAAGGTTTTATTTTTTGAATACACACTCATACACACATTATGTTTTGAATGTTTTGAATAAATTATTATGATAGTGAAGGATACAATAAATGGGATGTGCCCTTATAATGTTTAAGATCATTCATAAAAAAATAATTTTATGACTATAGATACCTAAATTTATGCATGATTACTTGAAAATTCTAATTCTTGACACATCCTAAACCATGTTACTTGTGTCTAAATACATAAGTCTTATTCACCATTCCTCTAAGACATTTATCTATATACAAACTTGATATTTTTTTCTCATAAATACTAAAAATAAATTTAGAAGTTAATTCTCAAACCTATTATATAATTTTTAGAATGCCTCCAAATTAGGATAGGTATCCTTGATTTTCTAGGATAGGTCCATGCTAGGTAGATAGGACCGCTATTACAAACATGTCCACTGAGTGAAGCCTTGTCCCATGATAATTAATGTCTAGTTCCCAAATTTCAAAATATTTGTTTGGGTCAAGCCACACATTTCACAAGATCATCTAAATGAAATTATCAAAAGGATTTTATATAAATAAAAATAAAAGGCCATTCATTATTCCAAGATTAGCACTATATATTGAGTACTCATACACTATTTCATAGTGAAGGAATATGCCTTGATCTTCTCAAATTTAGGATCAATCACAAGGAGTAGCCACAATCCAAGTATAAATAATCTCAAATAAAATCAAGATTTATCACTTTCAGATATCAAAGACATATTTTTAGTTATATACATATAGTCAAGGAGTATAATTACACAATCACTCTAGGTGAGAGATATGCATGTAGCTTGATTCTCTCTTCAAAGTATCTAGATATAACATATGTGGCCATCCTACACTATTATCCAAGAAACATGGTCCTATATCTTCAGATATTATTCTTGTTCTTACACTATAAAAGTTATACCTTTATATATTTTTCACTATTATACACTAGTCATGGTCTACTCAGACAAGTCTGTGGTCAATAAACATGATCGACCTATGCTATTATTCAGTGAGAGAGGACCTATCTAGAATCATATTAATAATTTTTTCTTGATTTTGATTAATCATAGTCTAGTATATTATTTATTTTCACTATCATATATCCAAAATATTCAACCAGGTGTACACACTAAAATTTAATTTTCAAGTGCTTGAAAATTTGTAATCCTGACATCCTTACCTTACTTAGTCTATTCATCATTACATTAACTTGAAATATATATGAAAGACTTAATTATTTAATTTATTTGTCTTAAAATTACTAGAAACATCATTCATGCATACATATTATAATTACACATTTTTTTAGCCAAATCCCAGCATTATATATCCTTCTAAGACAAGATTACACTAGGTAGAGAGGATCATAACCCCACCTTGTTTATTAATGAAACCTTCTCCCATACAATACAAGGTAACTTTTTAAATGTGTTATATTTAATATTTTCCATCCCATGATTTTATAAATGCTTTTTAAATAAAATATTCCAAATATTCTTATACATAAGCATATCAAAGTCATTCAGAATACATTTAGAAATCACTAGGAAATTATACTGCACATTGAGTAAAATAGAACTAATCCTTCCAATTAAAGTTTTGATTTATTATAATAGTCATAATAAAAATTTAAATCCATTATAATATAGTTAAATTACACTCATTATCAAGCATTTAATTTAATATACCTAGTTTCATTAATATAACAAATATCAAGATTCAAACACTCGCTCTACAAGAGATAATAATATCAACTCCAGGACCATTTGGGCTATGTAGGTATCACTCAAATTAGAAAAAGGTTGTTTTAGGATAGCTTAGTTATTCCCATTTCTCCATTTACCCCTTTTTATTT
Source organism: Torreya grandis (assembly GCA_037957365.1). Classification (NCBI taxonomy): domain Eukaryota; kingdom Viridiplantae; phylum Streptophyta; class Pinopsida; order Cupressales; family Taxaceae; genus Torreya; species Torreya grandis. Next base: position 1,166,062 of record JARHVA010003059.1, on the reverse strand, counting down.
TATAGTATATTTTTTAATGCGTAGGAGCTAGGGTTTTATTATTGCAAGTCTTTTATGCAACAAATGCACTCCCATAGCCAACTAGTTAACAATCTATAAAATACTCAAGTTCTCACATAGAAAAATAAATTGCATAGTCAAATAGGATTAAAAAAAATTGAACCCATACCCACATAGAATTACCTTATCCTATTAAATCATATACTTATGTTTTTGTCTATGACATAATTTATAGATCTTTCTAGCTATTTTCTCATCGATAATTAGCCTTCACGATCAACATACATTAGATACAAGTTAGGTTTACATATTTCATTGAAACATATTATTGATAACTCATTTAAAATTATGGTATTTATAAATCAATATCCAATCATTTAGTCTGTTATATTATATTTAATTTATAAATCAAAATAAACATATAAACACTACAAACTAGATCTAAGCTAAATATATTTATTTTAAGTGTTTTCAAAAAATAGTTAAATAAAAAATAAAAAATAAAAAATAGGGTAAAACATATTAGTGAACCCATACATTATCGAACACTCCTTTTTTAATTTTTGTTCTAAGGTTCCAATTGAATTATTGATTTATAGACACTAAAAATAAATATTATCTTTATTTCCTAAATTTATTTATCTTTAAACTTAATGATTTATATTTAATTCCTAATTTCATTGCACAAAAATATTTAATTTTGTTATCTTTTTTCCTTGCTTTTTATAAATTTGAGCAATTTTAAAACTCATAGGAGCTGTATGTTGGATAAATTGGTATTAAGTTTTAATTGATGCATGGTTTGAGTGATAATAATCCAATACTAAATCCATTAAAAACACTATATACATATATGTTTTCCACTTACATCATGGTATATCTCAAAATCCTAGGTTTTTTACCTTTAAGCCAAAAGAAGCCTTTCAACTATTTTTTCTTGTAGTGAATCAATAATTGGTTAACCCAAATAATCTAATATAAATATACCTTATATATGGGATATTACTATTAAAATATAGTGGAATCCTATGTAGTTAGTTCCATTTGGGCCTTGTTCACTATTTACAAATAGGATTAGTATATTTGAGAGCCTACAAAGTAAACACACCTTGTCTAGTTACACCCATTTTCCTTTTTATTTTACACAATTGCATGCCACTCAATAAGTTAAAATACATTATTTATATAATACATGTTTATATATTATGTGGAATCCCTATAAAGCATATTCATATTCCTTTGGTCCCTTATAAAATGGATAGTGTATATATTTGATCAATATGATAATAAAACTCTTCAAATTTGTGTACAAATTAAATATGATGTTAATTATGAAAATGGTAATCAAGATAATCATAAAGGATCCAATGAAATTAATCCAAATGAACTTAATGGGGTAAATCATAGTCAGGTCAATGAATTGTCCAATTTACATCAAGGACTCCATTTATGTCCCAAATGGGTGGATAGGGTTGTCTAATTACTCTTAGTATCTAAGAATTCACATCAAGATAATATTGCATCATCTAAATCATAACAATAAAAAGTGCCTTTTAGAGTTTTTCATTCTCTCACTCTAAGTGTTTTGATTTCTACTATTTTTTATTTTCCTATATCAACACCTCAAGTTATATATATGAAATCATCCCTAGGTATGGGGAATCACAAGGCTCCAAATAGATTAATATGCTATATTATACATAAAAATCACACACACCTCTTTTTATTACTTTGTATGGTCCACCACCAATCTATCCTAATTGACTATCTCTTAAGAAAATTATTATATCCCTACATGTTAAGGTGTTTCAATTAGATCAAGGTGTCTCTATAGCTAGACACTCAATGGATTACCATGCATTACTTCATAATAATTTTCACCTAAGATAACATATTAACCATTAGGAATAGGTTTTGTAACTCTTAAGCTACCATTATATGAAGGTAAAAATGATCTTGAGTAACATATTTGATCATTTCATGTAGTATGCTTAGATTATGCATACAATTACAAACTATTAACCAAGTTATTTCCAAGAATCCTAAAATATTATGCTCTATGATGGTTTTATGATATTACACTTCATTCAATTAAGGCATTACACCCTTTGGTATATTATTTTATATAACACTTATCTTTCAACATTGTTGAAAACTTATCTTATGGAAAATTTTCTATAGGGGCTCCTTTTTCTGCACAAAGCTCTGATACCACTGCAATGTCCCTTACTTAGGGGATCCTTTTTCTGCACAAAGCTCTGATACCACTGTAATGTCCCTTACTTAGGGGCTCCTTTTTCTACACAAAAGCTCTGATACCACTGTGATATCCCCTTCAAATAGGGAATATAGAAACACAAACAGCTCTGAACAATGATACAATTTTTGTAAAATATCTTCAAATAGATAAATAAATCATAGTATAATCTCTTATTTATTTGCTCATAAGCTTACAATAGAGGTCCTCTGTCAAGTATACAAATAATATTGAAAGTACAGCCTTAATAGCCTGAATATTCCACAAACTGGGAAAGAAATTTAGATCTGGTACGTCTCAGCCTGCTGTGTAAAAAAACACAGTCACCGACGTCGGTTATACTGTCATCGTCGATCGACCTGGAGTCATTAATCTATCGATGTCAGTGATATGTCGATCGATGTCGGTCTCTGTAGGTCTCTGCTCACCAATGTCGGTGCCTAAACTTTCTATTGATGCGTATGGATTTTCATGGATCTGTACAAACTTCATACGCCTCTGATATAGCACACCCTGTATGCTTGATCCTGATCTGTAGAATTATGGGCTAATACAAAAGATCTATATCTGGATAATTCTTGAATCAAAACCCAAAATAATGAAATACTTGTAAACCCTTGTGATAGCTTCTGTGTGAAGTTATCTCTCAAACTTGTAAACACCTGTGATAACTTCTGTATGAAGTTATCTCTCAATTTGGCAATAGATCGGCTGATCTCTCACAACCTCTAAATCACACACAATGAAGAGTTGACATTCTTCAATGCAAATGGAATCTTGGAACCCTTGGCTCAGTCTTCATAGAAGAATTTCTTAACAAGAATCAATATCAATAATAATCATGAATACCAACTCTCTCCCATGAGAACCCCTTATACCCTCCAAAGGTGTGCTTGCTAAAATTAGATTTCCTCAAATTAGAACTTGGGGTTCTTAAATTAGAATTCCTTAAATTAGAACTTGGGCTTCTTAAATTAGCATTAGGATCTTAAAATTAGACCAATTCTTAAATTAGAATTAGGGTCTTAAAATTAGACCAAATAATTAATAATTAATAATTAATTAATATCTAATTTAAAACTAGACCAAATAATTAATAATTAATAATTAATTAATATCTAATTTAAAATTAGACCAAATAATTAATATTTGATTAAATCAATCAAATATTAATATCTCCCTCAATACATGTCAGATCCTCAAACCATTTGAAGCTGGTGAACTAGGGAGTGATTCTGCACATGACCATACCAAAATAAAGGCACTTCGCTACATGTCAAATATCCCTAAATAATAGGAGCTCAGGCCAAATGTGTCTGAAATAGCCTGAATGAAAGCCAACTGTAGGAATTTTGCAAATCAAAGCCAAGCCAATCTCCATCATGACCCTCTATCCATCCAATCAGCCTACAAAGGTCACATAATAGGCTAATCATCAAGTCTGTCAATGTCCATGAAAAAGGGGACATGACAATCCACCCCTCCAGAAATTGCTTGTCCCTAAGCAATCTCGAAACAATGAACCACTCGATCCACCTGGATCCCATATGTAGTTATGATCTGCACTACTATAAATCAATGCAAGTTCCTGCAATATCATCAAAAGTAGAGCAAAGAGGAACCCATAATCAAATTGGAGAATGCAACTCAACCAAACTCTAAAATCACCATTGCCCTGGATGTGTCGATACTGCAGGGTGTGTAACTTGCAACTGCCAATTCCATCTACAAAAGATGGTGCCAATCCATCCCATAATGGATGGTAAGAAACTAGATCCAATCCACACCTGTGCAAAATCAAATCATCTAACTCTGGGTCAAAAGAAAAATAATGAGCATATCTCACCATATAATGACTGGTAGGAACCCCCAAACTCTGCTACTGGCTCACCATCACTAAACTGGGAATCAACAGATGGCTCTAATCTCTGACTCCAAGTGGTTGTAGGCTGGATAAGACCCTGCACAATCTTCTCAACAAACCTCACCTCAAAATCCCTATGAGGTAGCATAGTAGAAAGGATCACTATAATCTCCCCACCCAATCTGCTTATAGCACTAGTACCTCGATGAGAACACCTTCTGTCACTTTATGCGAGTCCAAATGAACACCTACACTATCCAACAAATACTCCATGAATGATTTAGTGCAGTAAAAATTATATGAGGAAGCATCAACATACTCCCCCACACACCACAACTGATTCCTCTGTAAAAATGGCACAGCAAACGATACCATACTATCATATCTATGAGAAGAATCAATCTGGAGACTCGACTCCACTGGTATCCCAAACTCATCAGGACCAGTTACTCCCAAATCCTGAACATGTGTGTTAGCCCCCACAACGTGTTCCTCAGCTACAACTATAGGAACATACTCACAATCAACACTCAATGTATTAACCTCACTATACAACTGAACTGGCTCTGGGGTTGGTGAAGACCGCAAATGATCTAACTCCATGGTCATCTCCTCAGATTGAAACTATGACTCCGGTAGATCTCGTTGTAAGTCATCACAAGAAGAACCTGTTGTAACTCCTTTCTATCTCTTTATGTTTTTAAGATGTTGTCTCGCATTGGCAACCACTAATCTAGCCTCCTTGGCCTTTTGTGACCACATATCACATAAATTTTGGGTCCTTTCCATATCCATCCAAGTTTGATGTTCTTGGTGTGAAGATGAAGGAGAAATATGATCATGCAAAGAATCCATACTCTTATTATCCATATCATTAGCATGCTCTATGCTGGTCTCCAATGTAGAAGTCTCAAGTGGAACGTCTTGCAAAGCTGATATAGACAACTCATTCCCCATGGCTGCCCTCATATCCTCTTGAGTCAAATCAACATGTCTAACAATTGGTGTAGGGCTGCCCTCAACCCCTATAGAGACCTCTTATTTCTCCTTCATTCTATTTTGTGATGTGGACCTTTTATGAATGGATGCCATATACCATACTAATTTGTCTTCAAATGTAGGATCTGAAAGAATTTCATTCATCCTCCTCTGGGTTTCAACCAACTAGTTCAAACCTTGTTTCAACTTCTTCATATCCTTGTCCCACTATCTTTGAGTACTTGAAGACATCATGGATACTTCGCTGATCAATCTACTCAAACTACCTAACAAGTTGGCAGGACATTGGCTCTAATGTGCCCAACAGGATGGCAGGAATTTGGCTCTGATACCACTATAATGTCCCTTACTTAGGGGCTCCTTTTTCTGCACAAAGCTCTGATACCACTGTAATGTCCCTTACTTAGGGGCTCCTTTTTTTGCACAAAGCTCTGATACCACTGTAATGTCCCTTACTTAGGGGCTCCTTTTTCTGCACAAAAGCTCTGATAACACTGTGATATCCCCTTCAAACAGGGAATATAGAAACACAAACAGCTCTAAACAATGATATAATTTTTGCAAAATATCTTCAAAAAGATAAATAAATCATAGTATAATCTCTTATTTATTTGCTCATAAGCTTACAATAGAGGTCCTCTATCAAGTATACAAAGAATATTGAAAGTATGGCCTTAATAGCCTGAATATTTCACAAACTGGGAAAGAAATTTGGATCTGGTACGTCTCAGCCTGCTGTGTAAAAAAAAACACAATCACCAACGTCGGTTATACTGCCGTTGTCAGTTGACCTGAAGTCATTAATCTATTGACATCGGTGATATGTCGACCGATGTCGGTCTCTATAGGTCTATGCTCACCGATGTCGGTGCCTGAACTTTCTATTGATGCGTATGGATTTTCATGGATCTGTGCAGACTTTGTACGGCCTTCGATATAGCACACCCTATATGCTTGATCCTGATTTATAGAATTATGGGCTAATACAAAAGATCTATATCTAGATAATTCTTGAATCAAAACCCAAAATAATGAAATACCTGTAAACCCTTGTGATAGCTTCTGTGTGAAGTTATCTCTCAAACTTGTAAACACCTATGATAACTTTTGTATGAAGTTATCTCTCAATTTGGCAATAGATCGGCTGATCTCTCACAACCTCTGAATCATACACAATGAAGAGTTGACGTTCTTCAATGCAAATGGAATCCTAGAACCCTTGGCTCAGTATTCACAGAAGAATTTCTTAACAAGAATTAATATCAATAATAATCATGAATACCAACTCTCTCCCATGAGAACCCCTTATACCCTTTAAAGGTGTGCTTGCTAAAATTAGATTTCCTCAAATTAGAACTTGGGGTTCTTAAATTAGAATTTCTCAAATTAGAACTTGGGCTTCTTAAATTATTATTAGGATCTTAAAATTAGACCAATTCTTAAATTAGAATTAGGGTCTTAAAATTAGACCAAATAATTAATAATTAATAATTAATTAATATCTAGTTTAAAATTAGACCAAATAATTAATATTTGATTAAATCAATCAAATATTAATATCTCCCTCAATACATGTCGGACCCTCGAACCGTTCGAAGCTGGTGAACCAGGGAGTGATTCTACACATGACCATACCAAAATAAAGGCACTCCGTTGCATGTCAAATATCCCTAAATAATAGGAGCTTAGGCCAAATGTGTATGAAATAGCCTGAATGAAAGCCAACTGTAGGAATTCTGCAAATTGAAGCCAAGCCAATCTCCATCATGACCCTCTATCCATCTAATCAGCCTACGAAGGTCGCATAATAGGCTAATCATCAAGTCTGTCAATGTCCACAAAAAATGAGACATGACAAAAATGAATTACAAGATATATTTACAAAAAAAATTATAGCACCACTCCATGAGTCTATCATGTTTAGTAAAGTCAAATATATTGATGAGTTATGTCATACAATCAAATTACAAGAATTCAAGCTCATAGATCTTTAAAATATCAAATATTCACCAAATGCTCCATCCTCTTCTGATATCAAGTTTCAAAGTAAACTAAACTAAAAATTCAAATGTAATGAAACCATAAATGAAGCTAAAATAATGTTCAATTAATTATCACAACCACTAAATAATCTTCAATTGATAGCTTCACCAAGGAAGCAATTTCAAAAGGTTACCAAAACATCCTCATGTTTTTTTTTATAGAAACTACTTGATTACAATATCATATCTCTCCCTCCAACATTATAGGTTGATATGATCAAACCTCAACACAAAATATTCAATGGTAATTAACATTTTGATTACCACATATGCATTGGACATTCTACACTTGAATATCTTATCGATGATAATAATATTGAGATAAACACAGCCATAAATAAAGATAGACCACACAAAAATAAAAATTCAAAGTTGAAAATATTCAGTAATCCATTTTTAAATCATGGCACCTTTGAAAATATAGACAATTCAAACGTACAACATCTATACAATGTACATCATCCTCATTCAACATATATAAATCCAAAATATGGTTATTTATACATTTACATGCACATGAACACCATGTACTATGATCAAATTTAATAAAAATGAGATTTTTTAATGATGATTTAGATAGACATGTACTCTTCATTTAAGTTCACATCAATAAGCAAATTATACATAGTGTCCTAATTGATAATGGGTCAAGTGAAAATGTATGTACAATCACACTTGTTCACACTATTAGGAGCACATAATAAGATTTAAAAGATACATCAGTAATAGTCAAATAAATTGATATACATACACATAATACTCTTAGGCATATAATACTACCCCTTTAGGTAGACTAAATAATATTGACTACTCAATTTATAGTCTTAGCAACCATAGGGGTCTTTAATATGTGATTAGGATTCCTTTGGATATAAAATATTCATACAATACCATAAATATTACATTGATGTATCAAATATATACATTGTAATTAATTTGTTAATGTTTTAGGCATTTTATATGAGTACCCTATACAATCAGTGGTAACTCCTCCTCCTCCTCCCCCCACCACCACAATTTTTTTGCACCTATTTAAGAGCACAATATAGAGATGTTTGTTTCATATATTCAAGGTTATAGTACAAATATAATTTTTGCACCTATTTAAGATCATAATATAGAGACAATTGTTCCACCTATTTAAGAGATCAATACAAAGGTAGTTATTGTACCTATGCAAAATGTTTTTATATAATCAATTCAGAGATGATTACTTTATTGTATACCTCACTATTATATCTATCTATACATGACACTTTTATCTTACATTTAATATGTTATATTCTTATATGATAAATACATTACTTCAATGGAATATTATTTACATGATTATATATTTATCATAATAAATAGTTAAATATTATTTTTCTAAGAGTGGATTTTAAGCTACATCCCTCATCTCAAAATGGGGGAATCATAGTGTGATTGTCTTATATATCCAAACCTCCATGAAAAAAAATTAGAATTGGGACAAAATATAGGTTTAAAAGATTTACAGTTTAGGGTTCAAACGTTTAAATTAAATTAAAAAAATAGATTCTATGATAGAGTATAGGTTTCAAAGATTCAAAAAATTCAAATTCTATGACAAAATATAGGTTTCAAAGATTCAAAGTCTTAAATATTTAGAGACCAGATGTATGATATAAAGTGGCACATCAAATACATACTATGGGGGCATATGACATGTATATGCACTCACTTTATAGAAAATCAAATTATGATTCATACATACTTGAATGTATATGCATGGGCATATGCAAAAATAATTACAAAATAAAAAATTACATGTTTTCAAATACATTTACAACTGAACATATAGATGCATGACATTTTTTATCATTTAACATAGATTAATGGGGAATAATACCTATTCATGAACATATACATTTTTCAAAGTTCAAAATGGACTAACACTTGTTAATGCACACATATAAAAATAATAATACATTTTACAAATTCTAATGCAAATTTTCATTTCAATTCAAAACTATATCACTAAGGTCATGTGGGGGAAGAACATTCTTCATTTTATTTTGATCATGTAAATAGAATCCAAATCTATATGTAGTGGTGTGATTAAATTTTGTATAAGTAACATATGTTGAGTTATAGTGACACTTAATGGCCTTGGTAGTACTTCAAGTTAAACCATTTTTTGGTTTCATATTTATATTATAGGTGATGTATGTTCAATTTTAGTGACATTCAATGGGTTTGGCATCACTTGTAGTGAACCCATCATGGTTCCAATTTATTTTGAATTAGTACAATGGATATTCTTCCTAATTTATGAGAGTTGGAATATGCATATTTACAAATCAAGGGTTTGATTATTTATTCAAATATAAGACTTGGTAATTCTCAATTCACTAAGGTATAAATTATCCAAGTGCTTTAATAATAAGGTATGTTTCTAGAATGCCTTATCATATTTTAAAAGTTACAAATAAATGTGGTTTAATCTCCATACAAGTGTAGTCCCTTCTTGTTCTCTTTTAAATCATAAAATTTCAAATTTTATATTTTTAAAATTTGAAATATGGATAAATGATTACTTAATGTGTTGTTACAAGGTTTTCTAAAATGAGTTCCCTACACAATTATAGTATCCTATCAAAAGAGTGTTTTACACACTTAGATTTAATTTTGTATCTTTTAATCTAGTAATTTTATTACTAGAATAAAAGGGGGTGTAGATACTTAAATTTGGTCATAAGTACTTGAAAATGTTAATTTTTAACACATATTAAGTGACATGACTTGCACCCAAATACATGGCTCTTATTTTTTATTCCTCTAATCCATTTATCTATATGTAGGATTCACCCTCTATTTTCCATCACTAATACACATAAATTTCATAGTTAATACTCAAACATCTATTATATGATTCTTATAATATCTCCAACTTATGATAGTTGTCCTTGATTGATTGGGACATGTTTGCTCTAGGTAGAAAGTCCACTACCATGAATTTGTCCACCTAGTGTCATCTTGTCCTGTGTTAATTAATGACTAAAATCCAAATTTTTAAATACATATTTGTGTTTTATTTCATGTTTCATAAGTATGGATAAAGGAAAATATCAAAAGGTTTCAATATAAATTAAACAAATGGTCATTCTTTATTCCTAACTTATCACTATCTATGAAGCACTCATACACTATTGCACATTGAGAAAATCTATATTATTATTCCCAAATTCAAGATAATTCACAAGGATTAGACACAATCCAAGTTTAAAACATCTCAAAACAAGTCAAGATTTTTCATTTTCAAGTATGAAAGCCACATTTATAGCTACATAAATATAGTCAAGAAGCATGATTCATAATCACTCTAGGTAGAAGAACTATGTGTGAATTAATTCCTTATAGAGTATCTAGATAAATAATCAAAATTTAATCATCAAGGGATGATTGGGAATATATTAACCCATTACACCCCCCCTCTCTTATTTGGATGCTTTTTATAACTCATAAATACCCCTAGGGTTTCCAACAAAAAATAAATCAATCAACAATCTCCATGTGTCACAAATAAAATAGAAAAATCTAAATCCACTTAGTAGACATAGGCTTAGAAGGAATAAAAGTCATATTTTTATCACAATCAATACAAAAAGGTTTATAGTCAATGGACATAGTTGGCATGTGTTATTTTCTAATGAGCACAGTCTTGTCAAGGAACACATTCATATTTAATTCTTGATCCTACACTATCAAAGTTATACCTTTCCTTATTTTTCATTATCAAACACCACTCACAATTCACTTAGACAAGTCTATGGTTAATAGACATGACTAGCCTATGTTTTTTTCTATGGAGAGAGGACATGTCTAGAAACATCTTCATATTTTATTTTTGATTCTAAATATCTATAGTCTAACATCTTTCTAATTTCCACTGTTAGATATCCAAATCATTCAACTAGGAAATGGATTTAATCTATAAGTATATTTCTTCTTAGTGTTTTTCAAAAATATAATATTTATATATTTAGAAAATTTATAATGGGAATTGTTAATAATTGCATATCTTAATCATTCTGATTTATCTCAAGTTTTACACCTATTTGTACAAAAAAATTAGTTGTTAAATAAAAATATTATAAAACACTAACTTAGAGTAAATTTATATCCTTGCACACTTTATTATACTATACCCATATTTTTTATTAATATTTGGTACCCAAACTTGTGTATTTAACTTTGAGCTAGAAGAAATCATTCTCTTAGTGATGCCTTCCATAGAGGCCTGAGGGAGCATTGGCTTATTTAGAGGAATATTCTAAGATACCTCAATATTTATGAAATGTTTAGTATAATAATAAAAAGAGGGGGGGGCCTATTGTCCAATTTTTAACTATACCAAATGTAATAATCCTTTTATCCACAAATTTCATAATATTTTATTATAATGCAAAATTATTTTTATGTCTATGTCCATTGATATGAATATAGTTTCAAAAATGGTATTCCCCATCTAATTTGAGGTGATAGGGAGGGTGATACTAGTATGAATAAGGTTAATCAATTTATCATCAAGTAACATGTGTAAAATAATACTTGGTTAGTATTTGAATTTATCATGGGTAGTAATCTGAAATGTCAAGCAATAAATGGAAACTTAATTATTCCAAAAGTTGTAATATTGGTATATTATTATTTTCAATAGGTGAAATAATATAATATTTTGAATTTTAAACCATGTTCTTTGAATCTTTCTTGATATTAAGGACCTTAACTATATTTTTCAATTTAATATGTGATGTGCTTCATTTATTTTTTATACATTTTACTTACATAGTTGTGGAATATTTTCTATCTAAAAGCTCCACATTGATATCTAAATTATGCTTTAAGCCTTTATAGTGTGAAATATATCCTGATTTATTCTTTATTTTAAAAATGTTTTCCTTGATGGTGATTTTAGAATGTGAGGTTCATGGTTTAAGATAACTTTTTGACAATTTTTTTGGTTCCTATTATGTTGATTATTTGGAATTATTATCTTTCATTTGTCCTCTTGTAGGTGTTGATTGAATAATAACCTTTGAAATATCAATGCTCTTTGTATATGAATTATCCTAATACTCTTTAAGATCAATACATGCAAACATATTATGAAAAAATTACTCAAATAAATTAATAGGATTGAAGTTTAACTTCTGCAAATAATCATCTATATTCTCTAGTATTTCATTAACATCATCATCACTATCATAATAATTTGTAATTATGTTATTTAGATTTTTTGAGTTGATGAAAAATGGAAATATGTAATTTTATATTTTTAATATATAATAATGTGTGTTTATTTTTTATTTATTCATTAATGGTCACAAATGTCTATTTGTCATTTATTATACTTTATTATCCAACTTCATATATATGAATTTAATCTAAAAGGAAAGGTTGTGATGGAGACATTATAGAATAATGAACAAAATCTAGTTTTAAATTACCTTCATTATTATATTATGTCATTTTAAAATATTTTAAGGGATCATTTTATATGGGGAAGGTATACAAATATCTATCATGTATGAAATTCAAACACCTATATAATTTAGATGATACTGCTTATATACCATGTATCTAAGGTTGATCTAAAATTAAATTTTAAATTAGGTAATTAGGTATGGCCTAAAATAGATTATAAAATGTCTTGGCTCATGTACATGTATAAATAAACTTTTAAACCTATGCACTCAAATTCTTGAGTTTTAGTTGAGATAGCCAACATAATGAATAGTTGGATGGTCAAATCTATGGATTGGGATGGTTAAGTTAAGGAATGGGAATTTAGAAGATAGGTGGTGAGGGATAATCATGGTAATCATATAATATATTTATCATATCATGTATTTATTTTAAGGTGTTTAATTTGGAAGAGATGGAATTCAAAGGTCCCTTTGTCTTAGTGATGATGAGATAACAAAGTTCTTGATCAATGCTATGAATAATGAATTGGGTGTAGTTAGGTTGGAAAACTCTAAGGATTTTTTCAACTCTATCAAGTTATCTAAGCTAGATCAATGTCATATATAGAGTGAATGAAAATGTGATGATTTTATTCTCATAGAGAAAATAAAGGGAGAGGTAAATGTCTAAGCGTATATGACCTTATATTGATGTTCTTGTAGATGAAGGGGGATGACTATAGGGGGGTCAGTAATTTGTCCTTGCTCATAAAGTGTGGTAATTTAATTAATAATAAGGTTAATAATGAGGGTGGAATGTAATAATTATAATCTAATATATATGTTAACAATAATATGTATGTTATTAGTAGGAAAAGGAGTTATGACCCTAGGTATAAGACCTACCCTAATAAGGCAAGGGTGTTTTGGGAGTATCATGAAAGAGTAAATAACATTGTTGTAAGTGTTTAAATAATATTATCTTGTCTAAATAATCTTTTTGAAGTGATATAATTTTTTTTTTTTTATCAAGGTTTAGTGCTTATGCTCATCTTGATAAGACTTTTTATGTATATTTTGAGTTGTTTTGGTATTGTTTGGAAAAGGGAAATGAATTAATCTACTTGCTAAAAATATAATTTTTAAAACAATAAATAAAATAATATTGAAATAAAATGAAAGGAAAGTAATTGTGTTTTTTTTTCAATATTTGGATGCATGCAAACCAAAAATTGAAATTTTGAAGGAAATATGCAAGTGTTTATTTTTTAATTTTTTCCTATCTTGCAAGATGATTTGTCTAATGTAATATAGATTATTTAGCTTTGTTTATATATTTTATTATGAAAATGATATTAATTAATACTATGAAAATGGTATTTATTATCATGAAAATATGAAATCAAGTTTTAAAAACCTAGTAAGCACACTTACTAAGAATTTATAAAATTGACTTCACTTACATAAGCTATAGAAATTGGTTTTGAAATATTTAAATGTTTATGTATGGAATGTAATGATTTAATGAGGAAAGTGTGAAAGTTTATTATTATGATTTTATGAGTTTAATACATAAAAAAAATTATTTCACTAATTAAATGAATTGATTTTAAATCTAACATGCAAGGTTTAGTTATCTAGGTTATCTAGGTTTTTTCATATATGTGATTGAAATTCATTTGTGTAAAAGCTTTTCTAAAACTGAAAGTAAAATATTTTATTTGTATGAAACTATGTTTATGTTAATATTAATCTACCCTATGTGAGGTGCAACACTATGCTATTTTTTTAGACACTATTTTTTAATTATATAGCACCTCAATCTTGTACACTTGGAAAATGCATATCACAGATGTACCTTCAGCTTCTAGACCTTTATTTCTATTTAAAGGCTCCCATGCACACTCTCTATGTGCATAATTTATTATATATTAGTATATCCAATGTTATTATAATGACCTAGGACTTTTATCATGCATGAAATGTTATAAGCTTGGTTATTTTCCATCTCTACAAGTTTTGGACTTACACCTATTTTCCAATTGCCCAGACACCTGCTTCCTAGTTAGAAAACTATGTCAAGATAAGTGTCATATTCTAATGAAAGTGTAAAATGCCCTAAATTAATCCACTTTCTAAATTAATCATATCCCTATGGCTAGCCTAAGTGATTTAGAGTGCTTTAAAGTAAGATATTATCTAAAGGGTTTGGTATCAATATAAGATTAATCATCATTCATTCCTCACTTGGTGCAAACCTAACACAAACTATAAATCACTTAATCAAGAACTCAAGTGAGAAAATATTACTTATTTTATCCTATTTCCATATCATTCATAGGGACACCATACATATAGGTCTAAATTATTGAAGGATCACTCCATGAGCCATATTTTCCAAGTTACAAGCTAGGTCATTATTATACTTTCTTATCACATATTGTATGATTCACACACAAGACAACACATACGGGATAACTACATAAGTATGAGACCCTATTAAGAGTATTGAATATGTATGAAACACTCATTGATAAAGGGATCTTTTGGGTAGCTCAAAATTATGCTCCCACTAACCCATTTTTTCTATAACCACTATGAAGATGAAGAACTAGGGTTTTTCTATTTGATAAGGAGCGATAGTCTATGACTCAAATCTAAATGCACCAAACTAAGGTGACATAGAACCTAAAATAATCTAGATGGTCGCATATAGTTTAAATAAGTATTCCATACTAGACACTTGCATCTAAGTCAGATAGTAGCGTCAACATAATTGTCCCAAGTTGACATAGGTGTTAGTGGCTATAAAAGTACAATTTGTAGAATCTAGTGATTGATCCAAAATCCAAATCTAATCCATTTTTACCTATTATATATCCATATTTTGTATTAGCATCATAACCAATGAAGCATATTATTTTCATTATCATTTGAATATTTATCATAGCTATACTTTCTATCTTTAGCATCTTGTCATAATAAATTTAGTATATGTTCTATCTGAGTTTCTAAATTAATTCAATTGATTTAGAGATATTCTACCATACTTGTGCCCTAATATATATCTAACCATTTAAACCTATATTACCCATATATATATTTTTGGGTTAAACAATTGGTAAAAATGATTTGTGTGAATGAAAAAACAATTATGATTCCTATGGATTTTAGCTAGCTAGGTTTTTAGTTTTTTATTCCAATTCTACAATTTTTTATTTCTTAGAAATGGAAAATAGTAATAAAAAAACCTGATTTAAAATGGAAGATAAAGAAGCATTGATCACTCATCTCAATAATAATGTCTTGATAGATACATTTTTTATGTTATAAGAGATGAAATTAGTAATCATGATAGAACTAAGGCTTCCTCAAAGGATACTAAAATTTATTCCATACCAATGAATCTACCTACATCTATTAAAGGCATGGATTATGTCTTTCAACCTTTATTCCCTAAAACTACTATTACCACATCTTATATGGGAAACCTAAATGCTTCAACTCAAATACTAATTTTAATGCCTATATCTACCCAACCTATAGGTATACCTCTTTTGGTCAGTTCTCAAATGTCCAACCTAAAATACCAAGAGGGGAATTCTCTTATCCAAATTATAAAACTTTTAAAAACTAAGGTTAAAAATATTGAATAAAATTATATGATATCTCCTTGTGCCATTGATTCACAAGAGGTGTTGCATAATACTCTTGTACCAAAGATATATTTTCACCCCTTGAAAACTAGTTTATTGAACCTAAGTTCACATTTTATGATGTTAAGGGTGATCATGAACAACATCTTTGATATTTATATGAATCATGCCTTGATTATTCCTCTAATGATAAAATGTTTACCAAATTATTTCCAAGGAGATTAAAATACTATGCTTTATGGTGGTTATATGATTTACCAACTTAATTAGAAAATGCCTTCAAACCCCTTGTGGATTAGTTTATGGCACACTTATCTATTAACATTATTGAAAATATTTCTTATGCCTAAATTACAAAGATCAAACAAGGAACTAATAAACCTATTAATGAGTATGTATTGATGTACAAGACAATGTTGGCTAAAATGACCAATCCTATGATAGATAAATAGCTTCAATATGTTTTCAAGAAACTTTTGATTTCTCCTTTACATGATTCCATTGTATTAAAAAAAAATTAAAATTTTCAATGAATTATACCATATTATTCTTTATTATGAAACAAACCTTATCTCATTGAACAAGTTTAAGTATGTAGCAAATACATTAACTACATGTACATCTAATACCAAATTTACTATCAAAATAAGTTATAATTTCAAACCTCCTAATCCTAAAAAATAAATAACCACCATGTTTAATGTTGTGTCATAACCATCTAATAGACTTATATTATCCAATGCACCATTAATACAATTTTCATGCTCACATGAGTCTCTAACTTGTTACTCCCATGGCTTATAGAATATTATTCTATATATTTTCCTCAACCTATAGGGGTTGATATGATTAGACCTCTACCTAAAGGGTATGATGCAAATAATTATTGTGACTATCACCAAGGCATGGTGTATTATAAAAATAGATGTTTTACATTGAAGCATAAAATTTAAGATCTCATCAATGACCAAAAGGTTACATTTGATTATTCTTTAAATGAATTAGGTTCACAACCTAGTGATCACTAAAAATAGAAAATATCTAATGATACTTTGAATGATTATCCTCAGAATGACTTGGAAGTGAACATGGCATACAATGCATTAAAAACCTTCAAATTAAACAAATCAAACATCCATGCCAATAAAATTCAACAATCACCTTATTCATGGGTGGTGATTATTTTTGGAATAAACATATTGATCCTAGACCAAAAAAAACTAATTGTAATGTAAGACATTTTCAAAATGTTGGATTTGATCTAAAAAACATTCAAAGAATAGTCAATTGGAAAAACTCCTTAGTCCATATAACATTACTAATTTATTTTGGTTCTAAAGTAATTCAAACATGGGTATAGGTTATACCAAAAAACTCTCCATATGCATTTACATTGGGAACTCTTTGATTATATCAAATGGAAGCAAAAATTGACCAAAATTAGCAAGATATTTCTTTTTCTCATGAAGAAAAATGGATCCATATCCTAAATGATAGCATTGGTTCTTTTATTGCACATATAAAATATGAGGAAGAAACTTCCATGCACCATTTATAATTATATAACCATGATTAAAACAATGTAAAGGATCTAATTTAAGGTTGAAAGGATTCAAATATTCTAAAAATACCAAAAATAAATTAAAAAATCCAAAATCCAAAAATATGTTTAGCACCTACATTTTCTATTAGCTCCTTTGCATATACTTTGTTAGTTATATTTTAGTGGGTAACATATCAATATTTTATATATACACCTCTATTTCACATATATTTTGAGTGTGATTCAGGCATACACAAATATATGATATATGTAATTTTGAATGTTGGGTCTTCCCTCCACTCATGTCATATGGACATTAGGGGAATCCACTTCTTTGATCATGAGACATCTAGGTTATATCATTCTATGGTCATTTTACATTTTCATGTTTGAGCTTATATACTTACACATGCCTTTATCCATGCTTATATCTTTTATAGTGTACTTGATATGCAATGTACTTAACATTTTATGATAACACATGTGATCCATGGGATTTTATGTTATGTTTATTATGGTTTCTTGTGCCTTCATTCATGCACTTATTTGAGTGTATTTCTTTGTTATTTTATTGCTTGTTTGATAATTTGAATATGCTCCATTGTTTTCATCCCCTATTATTTTGTTTATATTTTCAAAATTTAAATGTCATTATTTTTTGTATTTTGACATTTGAATATGTCATTATTAATTTTTTGTATGTTTGAATAGGTCATGTCCCTCAGATTGTGTGGAATTTGAACATTCCCATTGTTTTAGGTCTCCTTGGACCATTTTATTTTGGTTTACTTTCAAGTGATCTTGTGTGTGTATTTGACTACTTGTTGAGATTGCTTTTTTACTATATAAACATTGACATGATCTTCATCATTCATCATATGACTTAATGTGATCACATTATTCATGGTTTAATGATATATTTACCTAGACATGTTCCCTCTATATGTTACATTGTACATTTATAGTTTATATGGTTATATTATCCTTTTGAGGTAAGGTAATTAATAGTTGCTACTTTTCCTCACCTCAAAATGGGAATATAAATGGGGGCATGCCATAAAGGCATGAATTACATATTGATTTATACATTGAAACATGTTTACCACACTTACACTAGTTTTTAATTTTGGATTATAGTGGGGGCATGCTTTCAAAACATGTTCTCCACACTTACACAATTTTAAATTGGTCAAAATTCATAGTTATATGATTTAGATACACATTTATGGTAGAATTATATACATTTATATCATTTTTATACTTAGTTTTAACATGAGGCATATATAATATACATATGATATGGAATGTGCACCCAATATTTATAAATTAAATCAATTTCAAAATTTGAACACTTTTAAGAACTATTATCACCCACCAAATTAGAATTATATAGACTACATTGATCTAATCTACTGTAGTAGTTGATTCATTTTTTGGTATGGTTGAGGTGAATAAATCACTAAATCTTGCCAAGTTTATATATTGGAACTGATTACATCATTTATAATCACCATATTTGTAGTGTGAGTTGACTTGGTTCACTCACATTCACCAAGTTATAAGTATGATTGGGTTACATGGTTGAGTTAATCTCAATTGTCATGTGGTAACTCACCTTTTCTCTAAGGTTGGGGACATGTGTACCACAATATATCTATATATTTAGATATATGCACTTTCCATATTTATCCTAATCTTTGTTTTAGTGATTCATAATGACACATCTTCCAAATCAAATTACCAAAAAGAAAGATAGTTGTATCGATACCCATGTGTACTCCTAAACCTTATTCTATTTCAATTTTAATTATTTAAATGTTTTTCAATTTAAAATTATATGTATTGATTATATACTATAAGATGCTCTTGGTTGAAGGTTAGTCATTAACAAAACACTCAAGTTGGACTCAAGCAAAGGAAAGGTGTCTTATACACACCCAAATACACATTTATTTTCTTTTAAACTAAAAATTTCATTACAAAATTAGAGGGGAAAATATAGATATTATTTTGAATTATATATTACCTCAGTCTTGTACACTTGGAAAATACAAATCATGGGTGTACCTTTAGCTTCTAGACCTTTCTTATTATAAAAGGCTCGCATACACTATTTCTCTATGCTTAATTACTTATCTCTTAGTATAACCAATGTTATTATGATGATCGAGGCCTTATATCATGCCTATAATGTTATAAACCTATTTATATTTCATATCTACAAGTTTTGGATATGCACCTATTTTCCAACTACTTGAACACTTGTGTTCTAATTAGATGCCTATGTAAACACAAGTGTCCTATTTCAACGCAAGTGTCTAGTTACATAAAGTCATCCAATTTTCAAATAAATCATATTCCCATGGTTAGCCTAAGTGATTTAATGTGATATATTTTTCAAAGGGATTGGTATAAATACAAGATAAATCCTCGTTCAGTCCCCACTTAGCACAGACCTAACATACACCAAAAAACACTTAATCAATCACTCAAGTGAGAAAAGTTTCCCTATTTTATCCTATCACCATATAAATTATAGGGATTATATATATATATATATATATATATATATATATATATATATATATATATATATATATATATATCAGTTTGAATTATTTAAGGATCACTCCATCATCCATATTTTATAACTTACAAGTTAGGTCACTATTTTACTTGCTTATCACACAATGGATGATTTATACACAAGCCAACACATAGGGGAGAACTACATAAGTTCGAGTCACTATTCATAGTATTATATATGTAGGAAATTATCATTGATAGAGGGGTATTTGGGTAGATTAACACCATATTACCAATAAATTATTTTTTCCACAACCACTATGAATATAAATAATTAGGGTTTTTCTAATTGATAAGGAAAAACAATCCATGAACCAAATCTAAATGCACCAAAGTGAATTTAAAACCTAAAATCATTTAGGTGGTCACATATAATTTTAGTAAATACTAGATACCCGCATAGAAGATAGATAATAGTGTCAACATAACCACAAGTGTTTTTAATTATAGAGGCACAATTTCAAGAATCAGGCAATTAATCCAAAATCTAAATCCAATCCAATTTCTACATTTTCTAGATCTAGATCTATATTAGCATTAGAACTAGATAATTATCTTTTTTCATCATCATTGAGATATTTGGCATGTATATAATCTATATCTTTAGCATTGTATAATAAATTTAGTATATGTTTTATCTGAGCTTTGTAATTAATTAGCCTAATTTAGAGATAATCTACCATCATTGTGCCCTAGGCTATCTTTGCCCATTTAACCCTAAATTCCCCATATATAGATTTTAGGTTTAAATAATTTTAAGTAAACTAACATGTAATTACAAAACAATAAATATAGACTATGTTTTTGTGTAAGAGAGGAAAGAGAGAAGGATATCATTTCTTTTTTATTTACTATGCTTTTTTTGAAATATGTATCTAATATAATTAATAAATAAAACTAAACTTTTCGAAAATAGTAAATGAAAATAATAATGAAAGTAAATCCTCTAACTTGGTCAATGGTTATGACCAAGTAAAGGAAAAATATTAAACATGATTGTAGGAACTCTATAAAAAATATGGTAACAAGAGAAAGAGAATAAGGAGGACATAATCCTATACAATATTATAGTTGTATTGTGGCTAGCTAGTTCACTGATAGAAAAGACTTCATTGTTGATCTAGAGAATTCCCTCCTCCAAAAATATATAGATTTGACATGAATATGACTAGAGATGAAGAAAAAAATTAAGAAAATGAAATAAAGAAGTATAAGGTTATGTAAATATTTAAATCACCAATATTTAATTCAAGATTTGAATTTGAAAACATATAAAATTGAGATATTTTTAGAAGAAGAAAGGAGGTTGCATGTGTGAGTTTAACTATTGGTTGACTAAAAGATAAATTTATGAGGGATAAATATTGATAAAAATAAGAGTGGGAATGAGCTAGGCAATCATGATAATGATAAAAAATCAAAACAAGAGAGAAACACAAATAAAATCATGAAAAACACATAAGCCATGAAGTCTCAGACACTAAATTTTAAAATGTGTATATTGTGGTGAAACCACCACTATTTGTAGATGAAAAACTCAAAACTAATATAAAATGTGACATAAATTCCACATTTTGAAATGGGACCAAACTAATAAATGACACAACCACCACAAATGTAATACTTCTATCATGGTAGTTTATGAAACTATCATGACATAATGTGTTTGAAAGGGGTAGTTTTATCATAATAAAGGGTGATTTTGACACATAAGATGATGATTTCATCATAAATGATGAAAATTAAAGATTAATATAAAATGACTCAAAATAAATATATTTCAAGGTTAAAAAGAGGTTAAGGAGAAATTAAGGAGTGATAATCTCAAATAGAACTAAGTCTGAGCATATTTGTGGATATCTTTGCATCATCATTAGATTTTTCATAAATTTTGCATTGTGCATAAATATTTCTCCCTTAGGATGACACATTTTCATGAGTTGATGAGTGTGTGGTATTGAGTAATGGCCCATTGAAGGTAAGATTAGGGTTAGAAAACTTACCTTACTTATGTGGTGCAGTGAAGCTAATCGAGACTTTGTTGTGAACTATAAAAAAAAGGAATCAAGTGTAGTGTAAAGGAACAATAGAAAACATACTAAATAATAATAAATATAATGAGAATACTTAGCATTTATGTCAAGGTAAGTATACTACCTAAACTATCTCGTTGGGGGACTAAATCTGAGGATAAGTGACATGAACTTGCAATGAGAAACAAACATGCTACGAAGAACATAAAACCATTAAATGTCTTATTTTTGCATAAAACATGATAGTTGAGCAAAAAAATGTATCCAAAAACATAGAATATGATTTTATAGGGAAATTTTATAAAAATGGATTTTTTAAAACATAATGACTAGTTAAAAAGGCTATATATTCAAAAAAATTCTAAAAATAGAAATCATTTGTGTAAATTGATTTGTGATATTTTTGGGATCTAGGTCTATGGTGATGGAATTGAGATAGAAATTAGTTTAATTAATGAGCACATAATAGATATGGTGAATTTACCAGCAGGAGGAGCAAATCAAACTTAGGCTAGTTTCAATCATTTTATATTTTTTTGCCCCAATTTTGAATTTTTACTAAAAAATGCATAAAAATCTATTATTTTATAAATATTATTATATAAATGGGATTTGGGGATTGTGTAAGCTATTTATAGGTCAATTTTATAGGTTTTGATTTATTTTTAGGTTTATGGGGAAGTTTCTAACTTGGGCATGGTCAGGGGTCAAAACCACCACATCAAGATGAAACCGTCGATCTTCACGAATGGGTGATTACACCTTATATGTAGTGTTGCATAGATACCAACATTTTTAGGAAATTATGTTATATACCCATTGATTATGTGGTAGTTTTGTAACCACCATAGATGAAGGGTGAAATATCTTAGAGTATTTTCATCATAAGTTGGAAATAAATAATTTTGGGGAAATTTTGAGGCCATAAAATGGGTTAAGAGTGTTTTGGGGCATATTTATATAGTAGGGGGATACATACAATGGAATCAGGCTAGAGAGAAATATTGGATACCATGATCTATAGAACTTTTGATGATAATGAGTTTTCCATATTCAATAGGGATGGGATCTTAAATATTTCTCAAGTGGGGATCATGACCTCTTCAAGGAGGCTTGTATGTGATATTTTTACTTAATAAGACATGAAAGGGAACACTTTCTATTTTTTTTGAATACTAGAGAGTGGTTGATCACTCTTGTTGATGTCTATCAAATATTGGGCTTACCAACAATAGGTCAAATTGTGACATTATGTTATGCCACTAATAGAGGAGAGGTTATTGGTTGGGAAAAATACTTTGTATATGTTAATTCACCCAATATGGGTTAAAAATTTGGGGTGAGACTTGTGGGGTTGGAGTGATATGAGATCCTAAAATTATGTAAAATTATTATTGGGATCCTTATCTTGGTTAGTAGAAGACAAGGGTACTGACATATTTATCTACAATTATGATCTAGTTTTTTGATAAATCATTGAGAGGATTTATATTATTCATGGGCTCAGGAGGTATTGTATTAGAAATATAGGAATCTATACAATATTTCATAGTTTTTAGTTATATTTATCATCTACCCTAAACTCATAATGATCTAGGTGGTATGAAAGGATGACCTTATACTAGAGAGGAGTTATTGTCAGAGACATCACAACTATCAAAGGCTCATGATGGATAGAGGTTTCACCCTTCAAGTATTTGCCTCAGGTGGATATGACTTTAATAATGGCTAACCTAATGGCCCTATTTTACCATGGGATGGTGTGTCAGTGGGATGGTGAGGGAGTATACCTCATATTAGCTACAAGATATTTACTAGATCTAGTCCAAATGACTATAATTTGAGGTTCACTCTATTGATGGGGTGCCACAATAGTTTGGTATTCCTTTAGTAAGAAACATACTTTTTCCTATATTAGTATATAGGGGGATTAGAGAGGCTAAGGTGGATAAAATAGATATATTATGTAGCACACATTGATGACAAAAGTCTTGATCATTAGGGTGGCTAGGCTGAGAGGAGCATAGGGAGGACTAAAATAATAGATTGTAAGAGGATGGTAGGATAGATACTTTTGGTTATTATAATGGTTATAGGATATAAAAAAGTTACAAAACCACTACTACCACCATCATAGAATGATCCCTTATAATATAAACAAGAAGTGGGTGGAGATGGGCTAGAAGGGGGAGAGGAGGAGGTGGAAGGAGATGAAGAGGATTAGATAATTTTTAATGATGACTTAGTCCTCAAATGACATGAGGATGATCTAAGCAAAATAGTTTATTTATTCATTTTAACTCTTTAAGTATTTATTTTTACACTAACACCTAGTTTATTTATTTTTTTCATTTTTCTAAAACTAGTTCTTATGTATATTTATTTATTTTTGGTTGCATATACATACATTATTTAGATGACCTATTGGCCAATTTTGGCCCACATACTAAACTTCTACCTAGATAGATCAGCTGAGTAGAGTTCTTGATTGACCAACTGATTAGATGACTTGAATAAAAATTTAAGAGCTAGACCATCATCACATGTCATGAAGAAATAGATAGGTCATTTTGGTTTCATATTTAATAAATGTACTTTGGAAATCAATCAATGTCAAATATCACATGGACATGATGTTTTTCATGCCTTAAACATTCTTTTCAAAATTGGTATCTTGATGAGTTTTCTATCTCAAGATACAAGTCCTTAAAGCTGAGCTAGCATAATGAGACGTGCATGGGGACATCAACTAAAACTCACAATGAATATCCATTTGAATTAAAAAACCTCAAAATATCCTAAATATGAACACAAAGCTAATAAGTGTCAAAATATCATTTGATTAGATCATAGATCAATTGTATGCAAGCAATTAATAGGTCAAAAGATCATATCATATATCAATGATCTGCATTCAATTATATCAAAAGATCCAATGATGAGTAGGTGAGGGTGATGTAAATAGGTCCTAAATATCCAAAAGAGTGTGTTTAATAGTTAATTAAAACATAAAAGGAAATAATCAAATTAAAAGGTTAATGGATCCTACTATTGAATGCATCAATGATAAGTGTCATGATTATTGTGACTTACTAGATCAATGATGCACATTTACTTAAGTATAAAAAATATCAATGACACATGTACACAAAGAAAATGAGATAAATGGTGAGAGTAAGGTAAAAAATTCAAGGATATCAAATTAAATGTGAGGCCAACATGTGGTGTAAGCATGAAAGTAGATAAACTACCATCAAGATCCTGAGAAGAGACATATCACTAAAAAATGGCATGATCAAGGAGCTTAAATCAATATTGGTGGTTGATATTAAATTTGAAGACATGAGACTTAAATTATAGGTCAAATATGGTTTAGGTTGAACCAAGATCAAATGTTTCATAGGGCTATGTCACCATTAGAGCTCTGTTGAATACCATCAAACAAATGTAGCCATATAATTAAGATTGCTAATAATGAGGCTCTATCACCATTAAAATGTAGATTTAGGATAGGTTTGTTTAAGAATAATATAGTCTAAAAAAAGGATATATAATCTATGGATCTTCATTGATATAATGACTATATGAAAACTAATAAATTGGATTGGTTTTCAATCTATATTAAAGATCCATATTCAAGTTAGAGCAGATGCAAACATAAATGAGATATGGTAGAGTGTCTCATATTTTAACACAAACATAGCCTAAAAAAATAATTACCTATGGCTGCCCAAAGTAGACATAATCATGGCTCTATCAGTTCTGTAGATATGAAGATTTTGTCTTCACAAGTAAGTCAAGTGGAGGATGGTGTAGACTCCTGAGATGGAGATCTGGTGGTTAGAGAAATTAGCTATGGAATTTAATATATTTTAAAGGTGCCTAAGGTTTTTTATTCATAACAATATCATGAATCATAATCTTTGGCAAAATATTGTCTTCTAGTGCATTTTCTCAACTAATAAAGAATATTTGGGGGCTATTAGGACAAATAAAAGCTATCTTGTTTGTGATGTATTAACCTTCATTGGATAAAATATGGTGGAGCATTAATTGAAAGGTGGTAACTCATTTAATAATATTAGATGGCATGCTCCCTCTATCTTCTCCCTTTTTTATATATTACCTATTCTTTCTCATTTGTATCTCTCTCTCAGATTTTGGATTCCCACAAAGACTCTTTGATTTTGAAGAGTTAGGGATTCTCTAAGTTATCTTGGAAATATATGTTCATCTTGATAAGGATAAAACCTATAAATAATTTATAATAACTACCTCTTTATGTAATAAAATACTTTCTTTACATGTTTCTTGCCTTGGATCAATATTTAGTGAGCTGTGCATGATGGCCTACTGGAGGAAATTCTTTCATATCCGTTATCCTCCTTCCTTGCTTATTCTAAGGTGTTTTCAATATGTTTGTAGGTTTAGATTAATGTTATTTATATCATTAATTTAGGATCAGTGTGGGTTTTAGAATCCCTCCTTGTTTTCATTCATTTCTTCCTAAACCTAGTCTATGAAACACTTATGTAATCAACTAGTCTATGAGGTTTTGTGAGCTAACATTGTCTTTTGTTGATCTAGTGTGGGTTCAAGCTTATGGGAGTCTTCCATTTTTATTTGGTGAATCACCTGGTTAACTTTTTTAGGATCCATTTCCTCTTTTCTAACCCTTTTATAAGTAGAATCATTAGTTTAGGTGATCCATCAAAAGGAATTTGGCCTTCTCCAAAGGTTGAACCCTATTATAGGATACCCATAGCCTAGGGTTATTCCAATATTATGAATAAGAGTGGATGAGATTGAAAAAATATTCCATAAGGGTACAATCTCACATCATAATATTTTTTGGCATGCTTGATGGGACTTTACTATGTTCTATATCTCACTAAATGGTTCTTGGTGTTGCCTTTTAGTGAAATCAAGGTTTAGAGGTACATTTGTAAACTCTAATGGTGACTCCACTATAAACATCAGCTGGTATAAATAGCCTAGGTGCCTATTCACCATTATGTGGTATGTATCATTCCTTATTTGATCAAAATTCATGTTCTTTCATTCCTTATCCTTCATATCAAGTTAGCAATGTTCATGGCTTCACCCCAGTTGGCCCTCAAGATTCAATGTATTGGCCTTATATAAATTTGCCTCTCTCTAGTCAACCAAAAAAGAGCCTTAGGGAGATCTGGCTTGATATATAAAAATAATTAAGAGAGGTTGATAGGGAAGGAGAGTACTATAGGGAATA
The DNA here is from genome assembly GCA_037957365.1 of Torreya grandis. Taxonomy (NCBI): domain Eukaryota; kingdom Viridiplantae; phylum Streptophyta; class Pinopsida; order Cupressales; family Taxaceae; genus Torreya; species Torreya grandis. Next base: position 1,138,402 of record JARHVA010003059.1, on the reverse strand, counting down.
ATAGAATCTTGAACACTAAGCTTATGCTTAGGAGTAGGAGTTGAGATTTTAGGAAGAATGCTTGGTTAGGCAAAACCAAGCCAGAAAAGAAAATAACTATCAGTTGCTCTTAGTAATGATAAAAACCAACCCTAGAACCCAATTTCCATCTCCTACTCCTATTTATGATCAAACCCAACCCCCTAGTCTACCTTATCAAATATCATCCTCATAAAGAGACAAATAAGTCACTAAAAACCATTCAACTAAGGAACATGAAGCCATCCCATCTTGGATCTTCACCTATGTTAATGACCCTAACTATGTCATACCCTCTCTTGTGAAACTAGCCTCTCCCACATCTATTAATGAAAAGGATAAGGTGGCCAAGCCTTATGATTTACCCTCATGGAAATCAATCAAGGAGGGCATAAATCAGAGAGAAGATGTGATAGCTAAGGTAGTCTAAGAACCAATTAAAGAAAAAGAGGTGTTAGCTCAGCTTAATGAGCTTGCCATACAAAATTTCCATGACTATATCTCCCTCCCCCAAGAGCCACTAAAGAGATCCTTCAAAGTCCTTAGTTGGAAGGATACTCTCCTAAGATGTAAGTAAGGTGAACTTATTTACCCTCCCACCATCTCCCTCTTGGATAAAGAGCCTATTTTGAAAAGAATAGAGGAGGAACTTGTAAGCATAGGTGAACTTGAATAAGACAAAACAAGTGTCTATGATGAGGAGATCATGATAAGAATCCCAATCCATTTAGAGGAAGAGAAAATAAGTTTGGACTAGCTTTTATGGCATGGATTTAACACTGATGAATTAGAGCCTAAAGATAGTACCGATGCCTTAATATTTGAAAGGTGTATTCAAGATGTAATCAAGAGCAAATGGGGTCTTGATTTGTTCTAGGAACTTCAATTTGGTATGGGTAAGGATGACGATGAGGAAGAAATAGAGAAAAATAAAGATTAGGATGAAGTATGGAAATAATTGTACTATGACTTCATGGACCAAATAGGGGTTATAAACTAGCCTATGCCTCCTCTAGAGCATGAAAATTATCTTACAAATTAGGTTGAACAATATGACCAATCTCAATATGAATTGTCTATTGAAATTAGTATTGATGTCTTCAATAATGAAGGAGAATGGTCAAATCTAGAGCCATAAGAAAATGAAATTTTGAACATTAGATGGGTTGATGAGATATCATATGGATCCTTTTAAAATAATCAAAGAAAGGATGGTGTTAAAGTTGGAATTGTCTTGGATGAATAAGAAGAAGCTGCCTTTTGGGATGACTTAGAGCTTTTTTGCCTAAGCATAGACAATCAACCTTCATGTTCAAAGGATCTATCAGATGAGAAGGTTGTAGGTGATCCTATAATCTATTTTAGAGAAATCCTTGAATAAATATACCGATATGTATACATTAGGGACATGTTTGTCCCATTTCATCCTCTTGAGAACATGCCAAAAGAGTTAGTGATGAGGCAACTTAGCTCACCTATTATGAGCTCTCATTATCAAGGTGTTCTCCATTGTAGTCCACCATAAGTGAGTGTTTATATATATTTTCCATTTGATCTAGAAGGAAGACACCTATAAGTTACAACCATGTACATATTAGAATAGTTTTCTTGTTTTCCTCTAAGTGCCTTGTGCACATTGTTTTCCCATTGTGTGTTTCCTTTTCTAAATCACCTTGGGAACTTTGTTTGTTTTGTTTCTTATTTATCCTATTAAATTAAAAGGAATTTATCTAGAGGGGAATCCTTGTATCATTTCATGTCAACTAAGAGAAAATACTTATGACTCCATGCATAATGGATCAAATAAAGCAACTAGTATAGGTTCTCAAGCATAGCAAACATACTTCCCTATGAGTCACCAGAGATGTTGGCCAATTTTAGCCCACATACCAATATTATATCATGATTGACCAAGTGATAAAATGACTTGAATAAGCATAGAAGAGATATAACACCATTAAACATAGTGAACAAATGGATAGGTCAATCTAGTTTCACATTTAATAAATGCACCTGAGAAATAAATTAGGGTCAAAGTCATAGGGACATGATGTTTTTCATGCCTTGAACATTCTTTACAAAATTGGTATCTTGATGAGTTTTATCTCAATATATAAGTCCTCAAAGTTGAACTAGAATAATGAGACATGCATGAGGATGTCAAATAAAATTCATCATGAATAGCCATTTGAATTTAAAAACCCCTAAGGATTATAAGGATAAATGAAAAGCTAATAAGTGTTAAAATCTCACATGATCAGATCATAGATAAACAACACATGGGAAGTCAATAGGTCAAAAGATCAAATCATAGATCATATATCTATGTTTAATTAGATCAAAATATCCAATAGTGAGTAGGAAAGGATGACATTAGTGGGTCTATAAGATCCAATAGAGTGTATTTAATTGTGCATTCAAAGATCAGTGGTGAGCATCAAGTCAAAAGGTCAAAGGATCTTAAGATTGAACATGTTAATGATAAGTATCATGATCATAGTAACTTAATAGATCAATGTTGTGTGTTTTATTGATTATAAAAAATATAAATGGCATGCATTCACTGAGGAAATGATATCAATGGTGCAAGTGACGTCAAAAAGTCAAGAATCTCAAATTAAATACAAGGCCACCGTATAGTGCAAGTGTGGAAGCAAATAGACTAGTAGTTCCTAGCCTAATAAGGGATGCATTACTAAAAAATGAAACAATCAAGGAACATAGATCAATATCAATGGTTGATATTAAATTTGAATATATGAGACTTCAAGTAGAGGTCAAATATGGTTCAGGTCAAACTAAGAGTAAATTTTTCAAATGGCTATGTTATCATTAGAGATCAATCTAATAACATCAAGTAGACATATCCATACAATCAATATTTCTAATAATGAGGCTCTATCACCATTAAAACTTAGATGCAGGATAGGTTTGTTTAAACCTAACATAGTCTAGAATAAAGCTATGTAATCTATGGATCTTCATCAATATAATGACTATATGAAAATCAATAAATTGGATTGGTTTTCAATCTATAGTAAAGATCCATATTCAATTTTGATTAGATGTAGACATAAATGAGATATGGTGGAGTGTCTCATCCTTAAACATAATCATATCTTTGACAAACAAGTACCCATGGTCATCCAAAGTAGACATAAGCATGGCTTTGTCAGATCTACAAATATGAAGATTTTGTCTTCAAAAGCAAGCTAAGTGGAAGATGAAGTAGAGTCCCAAGATGGAGATCTGGTGGTTAGAGAAAGTAGCTAGACAAATTAATAGATTTTTAGGGTGTCTAATGGTTTTTATATGTAACAATAGCATGACTCATCATCTTTGGCAAACTATTATCTTCTAGTGTATTTTCTCAAGAAATGAGAATATTTAGGGGCTATTTGGACAAATAAAAGCTATCTTTTTTGTGATGCATTAACCCTAATTGGATCAAAGATGGTGGAACATTCATCAAAAGGTGGAAGCTCATTTAATGATCTCATATGGTGTGATCCCTCTCTCTTTGACTTTTTATCTATATTACCCATTATTTCACATTTGTATCTCTCTCAAATTTTAGATTCCCACAAGGACTCTTTGATTTTGAAGAGCAAGGGACTCTTTGAGATATCTTGGCAAGATATAATCATCTTGATAAGGCTAAACCTTGTCAATAATTTATAAGAACTAACTCTTGATGTAATAAAATACTTTATCTACCTATCTCTTGCCTTGGATTAGTGTGTAGTAAGTTGTGCATGATGTCCTTATGAAGGAGATTCTTCCATATCCATTATCCTCCTTCCATGCCTCTTCTAAGGTGTTTTAAATTTGTTTGTAGGTCTAGATTCATGTTATTTTTATAATTAATGTAGGCTTAGTGTGGGTATTATAATCCTTCCTTATTTCCATTAATTATTTATTGAACCTAGTCCATGAAACACTTATACAATAAGCTGGTCTGTGAGGTTGTGTGAGCTAGCATTATCTTATGTTGATCTTGTGTGGGTTCAAGATTATGGGATTCTTCCATTTTTATTTGGTACATCACCTAGTTAAATTTTTTAGGATCTCTTTCCCCCTTTATAACCCTTTTCCAATTAGAATAATTAGTTTAGGTGATCCATCAAAAGGAAGTCAACCTTCTTTAGAGGTTTAACCCTATTATATGATACCCATAGCCTGAGGTTGTTCCCATATTGTGACTAGGAGTGGAGAAGCCTCAAGAACTCTTACACAAGGGTGAAATTTAAATCAAAAGAAAACCATGATTAGGGACACCTTGGTCAACCTTTTTTATGTGGCAATAGGTTATAATAGGGATAAACTACTAGTATATCTAGGACTTCCTAATATGATAGTAAGGCATACAAACATATTATTTTCAACATACCATGCATCCTTGGTTATATCTCATTACATGACGGATATTTCCATGCTATATGTGAGAGTGACCATGGCAAAGGATCAAGTTAAGAATTTTAGTGACATTTTGGTGGGTTGGGGAGGTCAGGGTTCTTTAATCTAGAAAATAGATGGAGGGATAATATTTGAGGTAGTGACCAATAGGAGGCAACCTAGGATCCATAACCCAAAACACTCCTCAACATTAGGGCCTTCTCATAAGAGGATGAAGACCAATATTTCTAGACATATGACCACTAGAGGGGGACTATAATGGTCCCCATTATGATTTTAGGACCAAATATTATACATGAACATTATTTTTTAGATTTTTTGAGATATATGACTCACTTTCTCTCTACAGAGGTGGATTTTAATTGAGATTTGATTGTATAAAATCAAAATTACTATGATATATAGAGACATTTTTATCTATTTGAATGAATTGTCATTTATGTGTGATGCATTTTAATTTAATATATGTTCTTTAGTTTATGCACTTTAAATGACTATGCATGTGATGATATATCATGTATCTATATGTTTTAGAAATTGTTATGGAAATTCTCATATATATGAAATTTGGATACATAATGTATGCAAATTTGACATAAATTCATGGCTATTTAGAAAAATATAAATGCATTAATAGATTTTTTGTAAGTGATAATCAAGTTATTTCATTTATGCAACATATGCTTTTTGACATACAACAATATGAATGATAGGTAAAGTAGGATATTTATATGATTATGAAAATGAAAATTATACATTAAAATGTCACATGTAACATGAATGACTTTATTCTTATGATAAAATGTATGAAATGTAATTATTTATAAATTTATAAAACACTAATTATATTAGTTTCATTTAGAGGTATCTAGTCCTAGTAGAATAATTGGGATAAGTTACCATTTTTTGCATAGACATGTAATCAAGCCTTTTGAAGAACTTTATTGTTTTTTTAATTTTTGGACACTTTATATTAGGATATTTATTTTAATTTGGTTTATAATTTTATTTAAAACCCCCTACACTTAGTCTCATGTAACTAGGAAGACACATGGGTTCATCACCAAAAGATAGATGTAGGTAACTAAGGGCATCTCTCCCCAGTGCTAACCCCATGCAACTAGTAATATGGGAGGGATCAATGCCAAAGATTATAAAATGGTGAGAGATGTAGAATTTGATTTTGATTTTCATAATATTTTGATTTTCACATGTCTTTCTCTCTATTTATCACATTTTTTAAAAATGCCCTGACCCCCAAATCTTGGTCCCATACAACTAGTAAGATGTAAGGGCTAGTCATTAAAGACCATGATAGGTGATTTATGTTACCTTTTTTTAGCATCCTAATGTTTTATTCTTAGATGTAAATGTAAGAGAATAATCTACCATGAAAAAACTTTTAGAGTATGATATAGGCTATCATTTTCTAATTTTTACAAGAAGGTGTAGGGAAAAAGAGTTACACTCTAATTGTAATAACTAAGACAAGAACTAATGTAATGATTATTTTGAGAATGTTTTCTATATGATAATAGGTTAGTATGGAAAGTTAAATAAGATGCCAATTTTCACTCTAAACCTTTTTATTATGTTAATTAAAAACCAAATGATCACCAACCATGACATTTGATATGTAAGGCGACATATAAACAATGGAAAATGTAATGTAATATGGGAAAAGTGAAATGCAATGACTAAATGTAAAATTGTTTAAGGTACAAAGAGTTCACAGACTCACTAAACTCTTTGACCTATAAATTTCATAATAATAGGCTCCATTATTGAATTCTTTAGTCACCAAATATGGACCCAACCAGTTGGGCCTTATAGACACCTAAGTTTCACCATTTAGTGTCAAAATTCACTTACACAAGCTAACTCTTATTATTACCAAAGTTTTAATCAAACTAAAATCATTTCCCTCCGAAATTATAATGATTGAATAATTACCAATTAATCAATTATGCACATATTTAATCCAAATTTAATTAATAAATACATATTTTCCACCTCAACCATATATCCTCCATATTTATCTCAACCACATGTTGACTCATCTAACCACCCTCCTCAACTTGTTCAACCACCTTATGAGTCACCTTATAAAAATTCAACCTCATTGACTCATTCTTAATGAATCACTCAACCATCTCCCCTTTCTACTCAAACTATGAAATTGGTCATCATCCTCATGGATGAGGACTAATTCTCCACCATTGATTATTTGAATAATTAGAAATATTCATATTATCCTTCAATATTCAATCAACCTCCTCAAAACCTATAAATATGCATACAATACATCACTTTCATCATCCTCAATTATGTTAACAATGTGATATTTAATTCCAAAGTGAATTCAAGTTATTAAGAGTCATTTGGATATTGAAATGCTACCTGATTCCCCTTGCATTGGAGAAGATTGGGCAACCACATCCACTACATTTAAAGATTAATTCATGTTTGATCACAATTGATGAAACTAATTTCACTTTGGTTTGGTAAGTGTGTGTTTTAGTTATTTTGTTTTATTTATTTCTCTATCATTGAAGTTTAGGTTTGTAGTTTAGATTTCATTTTAGTTTGATTTTATTAGCTTAGTTACATTTATATATTTCCTTCAAATATTTTGGCATGCTTGGTGGGACCTTCCCTCATCTTTGTAAATCTTAAGCGTCATAGGTGCATTTAGGAGCTCAATTCAATTCATTTTTGTATTTTTGATTATGCACATACATTTAATATTGGTCTTGGAGGTTTATTTTTGTAGCTACAAGATATTTTATTATATTTTTAGACTTGTTGTATGTACTCTCTATGCAATAATGAAATTGTAGACTTCATCAGTGAAATTGTAGTAGATAATAGTGAAATCATCATTTACTTGTTTTCAATGTCTCTTTTTTTATCTTGTTGCTTAAAACATTTGTGTATTTCTATTTTTGTCTATCTTAGCTTGCCAGTTTTATATATTTCTTTATTTCTATCAAACTATGAAATCAAAGACCCTATCAGTGAAATTGTTGACATCAACAATCCAAATTATAAGACCTAGCTGTGAAATCACCAAACCTAATTATGAAATTGTTTTATTTTTTCTTTTATCTTAAATTTCAGCTAGTGGTGAAATTATAACACATTTCAATGAACTTGTTTAACCTAACTGTGAAATCATTAAACCTATTTTTGAAATGTTCTATTTTTTGTTATATGTTTTTTTATCCAATATAAAAATTATTAGATGTAACAAAAAAATCATCTAACCTAATTTGTAAATCAGTGTTATGTTCCTATTGTTTAGTCATTTCCTATTTTTATCCTTTTTAGAGTTCCCTATGTCAGTATCCTTCTATAAGCAATACCCTATTTTGGGTTCCTTTCTCTATTTTTTCCTATTTTTCTTTATTTTCCATCTTTTGTCTCATTAATGAAATCTATGGGTAGATCAATGAAATTGTTTAACCTAATCATGAAATCATATTTTATCTATTTTTCTATGTTTTTCCCTTTCTATCTCTAGTAGATAAATTGATTATAACTTCAATGAAATCAGTATAAACTTCAGTGAAATCATCGAAGTAGTTATGAATTCATTATTATTTTTATTTATATTTTACCTTTGATTTATTTTTTGACTATTAACAATTTCATAGTTTGTTATGACTGTCTAACTATGAAATCATTTTAGAGATTTGTTTTTAGTGTTTTTATTGGTTTTTCTCAACTTTTTATAGGTTTCCTTGATTTTTAGTGAAATGGAAAACTTCTAATAATTTGTTTATAGGATGCAAGTCAAATAAAATATCATAAAGAGCTAAACAAACTAATTTTCACTTTATTTATAACATCTTTTTGTTTTTTTATTTAAGTTTTTCTAACAAGCTTTTTTAAGTTTTAGTCTTTCATTTTCTTTAGTAATTAACAAACATTTGGATTTTTGGAGTTAATTATTTTTTGTTTTCAACATTTGTGTGTCTTTATTTTGTTGTTTATGCTCTTTTATTTGCATCACATTGGTGTTGATACTTAAGAATTGAAAATAACACTTACAAAATTTTATTACCCAAGACAATACTTATGCATACACTCTTCTCTTAGCATCACATTGGTGGTGGTACCTGATAATTAGAAGTAAGTGTTTGTCTTTTTATTTTATTTTCTTAGGGGCTCTATCAACCATGTATTTCATCACCACATGGTATGCCAGACCTTGTGTACTAGTAGGGTATAAAAATTAAGTTAGAGATATCATTTTTGGATAAGAATTTGTGTGTTTTAATTATGTTGTGAAGTGAGAGGATTCCACACTCTAGTACCTAATTCTTAGACAACATAACTCAAAGTTTGGTTTTTATCATGTTAACACACTAAGATCCTAATAGCTATGTTGGGTATATTGGGACAAGACCCATTTTTATGTATCTCTAAAACTAGATTCTTCCATGGTTTTGGGTGTCATCATACTGAAAGGTATATCAAGGACTCCCTTAGTTTAACTTATGTATACATTAAGCCTAGGCAATAATTTCAATTTATTTAATTCATAGTGTATTGGTTAGCAATTAGTGTTAATAATTTACTTCCCATAAACCCTTGAAACCGATCTTGGTGGGACATGGGAATGACATGATCCTCCATGATTAGTGCCTTAAAATATTAGGACATAACTAATGTAGTAGACAAGTTATTGATATGGGAAGCCTATGGGTTACTCAAGTCCATTTTCCCTATATTTTCACATTTTTGTGTAATTTCATGAGTGTTTATAATATAATATGTTTGTTTATTCCCTTGTGAGTTAACATATACTAAAAATCATTAAGTGAAAAAAAAAAAAAAATTGAGTCTTAAAATGAGTTCTAATCACCAAAATTTTAAAATCAAAACTTCTAAGTAAAAGTCAAAAGAACCTTGTTGTCAATTAATCTTGCTATCGCTTTGGTATTTTTTATAGTCTAGTGTCAATTCCTTCCCCTAGAAATGTCACCCATAATAAGGCACATGGTTATGATTAACAATCCTAGGGAAAGGGAGGAACCTTTTTGTAATGACCCCTTCCAATTTGGTAGCCAAGACCACCAAAGTCATCATGTAGAAATACATGAAATCCATGACCATGAGGAAGAAGAGGGAGAAACATACCAAGATGACATTATCCCCAAAGACTTTTTTATTTCCTCTTCATTTAACCAATACATCATGACCAATAAAGATGAGATTTTTCTTAAATATTTGAGTTTATGGGCCAAATTTCCACTTGATTTTGATGTTTAAAACTTGAAATAATTGATTTCTAAGAAAGAGTCTTTGTCACCTATTCACAACCCATCCATATCACAAATCTCTTCAGATGGGTTTAATTCTTTCATAGGTTCCTCTGATCCTAATCACTAAGTCTCCAAAGACCAGGGAAAACCCATCCTTCATGAGGAATCCTTACAAATGAGTCATGAATTTTCTATGGGAACCCATGCTCATCATATCAACCAAGATATTGTGAATCTATAAACCAATCAAATAAAAAATATTTTGGTTAATCTAAATTTAACCCCCATACCAATCTGATTTTTAATTATAATTCACCCTCATTTATTCATCCACCTAATCCAAACTTGAATATTCTTTCAAGTTTCTCAAATATCAAATTACCCAACCCAAAATTTAATACCCATTCAAGTTTATCAATCATAAATCTAACCAATCCAAACTTGAATGTCTATTCAAGTTTACCAATCTATAATCCAAATTCAAATTTGATCTTATATACTTATTTAATATCTCCAATCCATCCAAATTTGAACCTTCATGGTTCACATATTAATAACATCAATCCAAATCTAAATTTGAAATTGAATACTCATTCTATCTCAATCATCAACTAATTGGCATCAAACCCAAACTTTAATGTAGCTTTAAGTTTACCTATCAATCCAAATTTGAATTTTACTTTATGGAATGTAACAAATCATTTTTCTAATTGACATTATTTTTTAGGATTATCTCTTTTAATTTAAAATCAATCACTAACCCACACTAATACAAGATCTAACCAACATTTTAACCCTAAAATACATTCAAACCACATGATTGGTTCACATAAAAATCAACATTTGAATCAATTTAACTCTAATCTAACTTATCCAACTAAACCCAATTTATTTAATTTAATAAATACTAACTTGAACACCAACCCCAGCCAACCCAACCCTAATTATAACATAAATATAGATAAATCCAATCCAAATTTTAACTTCAATAGAAATCCCAACCCAGTAACTTCTAGTTTTAAAACTAATCAACCCAAACAAACCTTAAGTTTGACACTAAGCAACCAATTCAAATAACTTTTCAAATCTAAAACATGCTAACTCCCTTTACAATCTAGTTCATGATCAATTCATTAACCATATTCCCATTAACAAATTTACACAAACCAATACATGGTCTATCCTTCCAATTTATATACCTATTTAATCCAAATGAATCAATTATCACCACACTTTATTTAAGAGTGGAAAATATGAAGGATAGAGTCCAAGGCTTATAAGATGGTACTTTTTCATAACAAAAACAATATAAATTTTAGGAAAAATTATTCTTACTTGTATGATTTAAATAACATTACAACACATTTTTTGAAACATTTTAAACTTCCCAAAATTGGAAAAATACAAAGGTAAGGGCAATCTTAGGGAACACCTCAAAGAATTCTATCTCACATGTGTGAATGTTTATTATAGTAATGAGTACATGTTGATACTTTATCCATGAATTATAAGGGGTCAATCCCTTTAATGGTTCTCATTCATACCTAAAGGATAAATATTTGCCTTTGAGGACTTATCTAAGAAGTTTGTTTGTCACTTTGCATACAATGTTGGGAAGGAATTGAATATAATAGACCAACATAAAACTAATAAATGTAATGGTGAGACCTTTACCTCTTTCATAAAAATATGGAGGCCATTAACAAGCTATTTTTTGTGGTCATTCCCTAAAATATAACTTGTTTCTATATTTATGAACAACCTTAACTTGGACTTGGGACATCACCTTCAACTTATTTTCCCGAGTTCTTTTGATGAAATCATTGAAAATGGAGTTAAAATTAAATTAAATTTAATCACTAAATGTGTTATTAAAATATTTAAATACGATAATAATTCCTTAAAAAAACCTTAAAAACCCAAGTTTTTTTCCAAGAACAAGAATGTTGTAGGTGATGGTGTGACCAACATAAAACAAATATAAAAAGTAGATAGACAATAATAATTTTATAGAAATCCCATTGACAACATTACCATTCCTGATGGCCAACCAAGATAATAAAACCACAAATGTAATTTCACCCAATTAGGAGATCTTATGAATCAATTTATTGAAAGTTGACCCAAGAAAACATGATCATTTTATATAACATTAAGACCTTTAAATATAATGTTCCTAAACCTTATTGGTAAAAATTATATGAATATTAAGAGTACCATAAGATAAAGGGACACTCTACCAAAAGGTGTATGCACCTTAAAAACTATGTCTAAGATCTTATAGATCATGGGGATATAGCCATAAAAAATCAACCATCCACTACATCTAACAATAAAAAATTAGGGATATGAAAATACCCAATCCCCAAACATGAGCAAGGAAATGGTAAGAAAAATAAAGAGTACACATAGGCAAGTAATGTAAACCAATACAATAATCATTTCAATTCCATAGTAAATTGTGTTGTTTACACACACAATCATGTTTCAATCATTACTTTACAAGCTCAAGATTGAATTGTGACCACAAGGCACACAAATATTACCATTCCTAGTGCATCATCATCCAATGTTGAACATAAGTAAAACATTATATATCATCTTTAGAAGAGACTCAGTAACATATCCGTTTTACAACCTTTCAAGACTTCCCCTATTTATAAACACATCCTGTGTAAAGTAATCCAAGATTTTAGTGTCACACAAGACATCAATCCATAAAGTTTTTAAGTGTTAAATGGAAATATATCCATTAATAATCATGTTACATTTAACCATTTCTATTTCTCCCCTTTGGGATCTATTCATAATCTACCATTATATGTAAGTCATTATATCTAAACATAAAGTAAAGAGGTTTTTTATAAACAATGGCTCAATTTTACATTTATGTATATTGAGGTTAAGTAAACATTTAATATATTCCAAAATATAATTAAAATCCAATATAATTAAAATCAAGGCATATGATAATAATGATCAATAGTATATGGGTACCATTTCTCTTCCATTGATGGTGGGGCCTATCATACATGAAACATTAGTCCATGTGCTTGATCTTGATTTACCTTATAATTTTATTCTTGGAAATCCATGGATAAATTCAATAATTTTTTTACCATTCAATTTTCATGAATGTTTGAAATTCTCTTATGATGGCATGGAATAACTATCCCAAGTGATTGTCAACTTCTAAATTATTGGAAGGTTGTTATCAAAAATCCAACTATCTCCTTGTTACTAAAGATAAATTTACCCATGGTGAGGAGTTACATACACTTAAAAATTACATCCATCCTGATACTTTATTTCAAAAACCTCCCCTTGGTGGTTGGTTGAACATGCCATCCACCTCCACTTCCACAAAAATTCCATATACTAGTCAAGCCTCCAATCATCCATCCACTTCTAAATCTAATACAACTCCTCCATCCTAATTCAAAATCATTGATAAAGTCATGGGTGAATATGAGACCCAAGATTATAATTACATAATCACAATTCATATGTCTCCACATAATCATGGTAGGACCCATTATCAAAAGGACACTCAAGTGAATCATAAACTTGGAAAACAATTTGTAGAAGGTGGTCTTATTTTTTATGAATACATAGAAGATTTTAATCCTTCATGGCTTTAATTCAATTAACTAACTAATTGTTTTGTTAAAAAATTCCCATAGTTAAATCCATTATATGTAAAATAATGAACTAAAAAGGCAAGGGTCTTGGCCTTCATGAAAAATGATTAACAGATCCTATCACACTCAAAGATAATGAATCTCTCCATGACATTGGGTTTAAACCACTTAATATAAATACCACACTTTTCCAAAGTGACTCTTCTAATAAGTCAAAGGTATATTATTTAGATATTGAAATAGATTCCACATATAGTCTCTTTGAAGACCTATCTTTAACCAACCTTTTGCATAAAAATCTTACTTTAGCATTTGACCTCACATATCCATCTTTACTCCAATGGGACCACATCACCTACGCTTGATCATTTTCAAAATTAAGATTCAATTTATGAATTCTTGAGTATAAGAGACCATATTCCAATAGGTGATCATAAGAAAGGATTTTCCATTCAGTAAGATGATTATATGTATTTTGGGGAATACTTATCACATAACCAAATCAGCTAAACATAAACATAACATGAAGATGACCCTGAGGATGAACTCAACCTTCCTCTAGAACCCTTAAAATATTAAGATTCAACTCTCCTAGTTGAGGACACCATTACCTTCAACATTGGAACTAAAAAAAATTAAAAATTAGTCAATCTTATTGATTTCTTAACTCAATAAGAATGAGAAATACTCACTCTTTTTCTTAGATAATTCTTTGATGTGTTTTTATGGTCTTATGAATATATTTTGGGGATTGATACATAATATGCATTGGGGGAATTTTTGGGACAACATGATGATAGTGAATCAGAATATGTAGTGTAGTACCTAATCAAAAATTTGGTTTCATTTTTACTCAACTACTCTCCAATACAAAAGGCATGACTCATGGTTGTTTTTTATTCCCATAAACTTTACCACTACATGCTCAATTATCAAACTAAAATCATTGTAAAAATTGACCCTCTTAAGTACCTCTTATTCAAAATAGTTTTAACATACAGAATGGATAAGTGGGTCATGATTCTTAGTGAGTTTGATATTGAGTATGTTAATGAAAAATTAATCAAGGGATAAGTTATAAAAGATGCACTAGTAGAGGCTCCTCTTGAAGACTGTACACATCTTGTTACAAATTTCGTAGATGAATCAATAATGTCCATTAATAAAACCCTAGTTTGGTAGCTTTATTTGATGATTCTTTCACAAGTCATGGTTTATGGGACATTATCCTAATAGTTACACCATATGGGGATTATATTCCAAAGGCATTCAAGATCATGTTTCTAGGTACAAACAATATAGTAAAGTATCAAGCCCTCGTAGTTAGTATTAAAATTACCATATAATGGGGTGTACAACATCTTCTTGTATTTGGTGTTTCCAAACTCATCATTAATCAAGTCACTAATGAATTTAAATATTGTGATGACAACTTAATCACATACAAAAGGATTGTGGATAGTCTAAAGTTGTGTTTTACTTCTTTACAATTTAAATAGGTGCCACAAATTAATAACAAAACAACTAATGACATGGTTACTATTGGTTCATTACTTGATCTAACCATAAATCACAATAAATTCCTTATAGAGTACTTGATTATACCAGCATATGACACTCTTGATTATGAGATGGAATATGAGGTGGTTGGTCCCACTTCTCCTTGGTATACTGATATTTATGGATACCTCCATAATGTCACCCTTCCATCCAACTTAATTCATATCTAATGTAAATTATTCATACAACACACATATCATTACATAAACCTTGGCCAAAATTTATATCAAATAGGTTATGATGGATTTATATTACACTATTTAAATTTTGAATAATCTAACTTGAATATTATAGAATTACATGAGGGAATTTGTGGTGTGGACTCTAGTGGTATAGTCCTTGCTAAAAATATTTTTCATTTAGGTTATTATTAGCCTACAAAAAAATCTGATTCTCATGTTTATATTAATAAATGTGTGCCTTACCAAAATCATGGTGATCTCATACATAGTACTTCACAAGCTTTGTAACCCATTATAATGCCTTGGTTATTCTCCACATAGGGATTATACCTCACAATAAAAATCAATCCAAATTCTTTAAATGGCCACAAGCACATCATTAACACCACCGGATATTTTATCAAGTAGATTGAAGTAATGCCCCTAATATATTTCACTGGAAAATAGATTTTCAAGTTCATATTGAGCCATACTATCTATATTTTATAATCCCATCTATTATCATCTTTGATAATAAAAAATACTTTAATAACAAAGAAGTCAAGTCCTTTTGCACTACCTACCATATATAACACAAATTGTCCACTCCATATTACTCACAAGGTAATGGCTAAGTAGAGGGAAAAAATAAAAGCATTTTCTGAATCCTTAAATGAGTTATCAACATATTTGGTCATGATTGGTATACACAAATTTATCCCATCCTTTGAGCATACCACACTAGCATCCACATACTCACAAGTGTAACCCCATATTCACTTATTTATGATAAAAAGTCTATTCTAACTATTGAAGTTGAGATTAAATATTTAAGCATTTAATTAAAAAGCATTATTTATTATGAATCATATAACATTTCACACCTTAGTAAAATTTACCTTCTAGATGATAAATGTCTTAATGCCTTAAACTATCTATAAATTTACCAAAACCACCTTCATCATAGCTATAATAAATAGATTAAATCCAAGAAATTTGAAATTGGAGATATTTTTATCAAATAAAAATAATAGAATATCAATGAAGAGATGGATAATAAAGGAAAATTTTAACCCAATTTGTTAGGCTCATATGTCATTATTACAAAGTATGGATCTGGGGCTTATAGGTTGGCTACTGAATATGGAGAGGAGCATGATGAGCCTATGAACATCATGCATATTATTAGATTAAATGCCTAAATTATTTTATTATTGATTTTTATATCTTAAATTTCAAAAAAATAAAAATATCTAAAACTATCAAAAAATAAAAAAATTGAAAAAATGAGAAAAGGATAAAAATAGTGCATCCATAAGTGAAAACCAATTTACAAGCACTTTGGGAAAGTAACATGGTGAATACCAAGTTTCTATCACCATGAGTAATAAATTATCTAAATCTACCATAGATACTTGGGGTAACCCCATTATATTTTTCACTTATATATTCACGCATTATCACTTATCTCACCATCCATTTCATAGCATATTGTTATAATCCTGATGTGCATATTTCACTAATTCCTCAAGGTTTTGGTGTAATGGTTTATTACACTTAATATTAGAACCTCCAATTGAGTTAAAGTCATAAATTGGTTGGATATGCTAGTATTTTAGTGTTATTTTATGGCTTGTACATGTAAGGTATCTTGGTGTATGAGTACAAATCAAACCTAGAGTCTGGGCTTCGAAAGCAAGGTGGGATGTTACAATCCCAATGTGCAGATTTCATTAACACCACAAGTTTTTGGTGTAACCATTTGTTACACATATTAGCTTTGGGTTTTCTCCTTATATTTTTGTAAATATTTCCTTACTCATGTTATAGTAATGCCTTAAATATGACCAATTCTAACACATCCATTTCCATGCACACTTTTAAACAACATTCCAATAGAAAAAACACATTACCTATCCACATATGCCACATGTATATATTTCAAACTAAATGTAATAATTCACTCGCTCATTCATATTGGGATGAAATCACTCATATATTCATAAAAAACTTAACAATTCAATAATAACACATTTTCTCATCACTTCTCATATTGGGAGAACTACATCTAGCCTGATATCCCCACACAAACTTTTTCCATGGTGGATTATGTAGGTAGTGATTAGAGATATGGGGTCTCTAGGAAAAAATTATATACCATCATCCCTATCATCCTATTACCTAAATCATGGGTTCATTCTTTTTACATCCCTTATTAAAACCATATGGTTATCTTTTGTCTTCATCATTGATCGTTTAATGTTGTCATGACTAGTGACTATCAAAAGTCCTAACCCTATCCTAGGATGTTTATAAGTTCATTTACTTCCTTATAGATGTTATTTACTTTAGTTTATATTTACACTTGTTTTTTGTTGTCATTTTATTGATCTTGTGTGTCTTATCATCTATTTCAATTTTATTATGTTTCATTTTTACCTTTTTGTTTAAACTTTTTATATGTGTTTTTAAACTTTAGGATGCATTTGTCAGTTTTTACAATGTGTCCTTTATTTTAATATTATTTTTTATTTATTTTCGATTTAATAGTATTTTGTGTATTATAATATAGTGTGATTATGGTTTTTTCATATCATGATGAACTTAGTTTTGTATAAATAAATATTGCCAGTCCTTATGCGTACAATGTAAATACTCATCATTATTATTTCATATCATTAGTGATTATTATTTTTCACAAAATTAAAAATTATATTGTTTAAATCTTACTAAATTATTCATGTTGGAATTCTAATGTAAAATAAAAATAAACAAAAGGTAGATATCTAACCATCCATACATACATACATTTTCATTTCATTTCATTTTATAACATAATAAAAAGATGAAAAGTATTAACATGTGCTATTATAAATCAAAAAGAAGGAAAGTAATTACCATATAGTATCCATCTAGTAACGTCATATACCACTCATGAAAAAATATTAATAATCCATAATGTCCATCACATATCCATAACACAAATAAAATACCTAAAATGAATCATGTATATGTGTATAAAATAAGAATGTGTCTATATAATGATACATCTCAAAAATATATACATCAATATATCATATCAACCATCTCATGTCCCTCATTGGCCCTCAGTTGGGGAATCTGTAGTGGGATTATGATCATGTTATCATGGTGTCTAGTGTTATTTCCTATGTTACCTCACCCTAGTAAACCTATCTCCCTCATATTAGGATCCTGAATATCCTCCATACATCCTCTAGTTTAACTATCTCACTTGTTGATAGGTTAAATTTCACTATGCCATCTCTCAACTAATGTAGTCAATAGTGCCCTATCCACTCTAATCTCAACTATATCATGAATCTAAGACAATACAATCACCTCTAACACCCTAAAATGAAACTCATTGAATCTCATTATCTATTTTAGATCCCTTGATCTATGTTTTTGTGTTACCAAAACTATTAATACCTTATATAAAAACATGCATAATCACACAATGTTAATCTTTAAATCAGCTAATCTATCAAAATACTTCATAAAAAACTTGTTAATTTCATCTACTACCTATATCACTTATCCATATATCATAAACGTATGTATATCTCCTAATTAATAAGACTAAAAGTATACACTAATGATTACACCACTACCTTTGGTGAATTCACTATTAGAATCAATGATTTCACTATGCATCTAAACAATTTCACTATTTAGGTCTTCAATTTCACATTTCATCCCTTTTTCATTCAACCCTAGTGATTTCACTAAATGATTTCACTATTGATTTTCATGATTTCACAATGAAATTTAGTGAATTCATTGATCCTTTTTTTAAATTTATCTTGAATATTTTTTTTACCCAATTTAATGATTTCACTACAACTATAAATGATTTCATTGTTACCTTCAATTAATTCATTACTTTCATTTTTGAGTTCACTTATGAGAAATTTACAAAATCATTTAACTCAATTTCATACCACAATAAATGACCCCAAAAAATTAAAAACTTAAAATTGTACTCACCAAATCCCCACTCCCCTCTAGTCTTTGGTATCTCCTCACTCACTTGTGATGAAAGTGAATAAGAAGATAGTCCATTTTTATCAATAAAGCCAGAACAAGTTCACTCAATCAAGATCTATCTACAAATCACTTATAAAATTAATTTGCATAAACTATTTTAAAATTCACCCTCCCTTTATTTATAATTCCCCCTTCATATATTTCCCCTCCATCCTATTACTTTCACATTTTACAACCAAGTTTCTCCAACATTCAACCCAAAAAATATTCACCATGCTCAAATCTTTATCATTGCTTACAACTGTCAAACTCGTAAACTTTTATCCAAATTGGAAAAACTATATTTTTCACTTTTTGACCCATAACTTACTATCGTCAAGATATATCATTCTCACATTTAATCATGTGACCCCTAAGTCTTGATCACCATCCAAGAGAGTAGTCTATGAATGGGACATTCATTTTCTTCTTAATTCTCTAGTTTTTAACTAGGATAAAATCCTTTTACACATGTTTTAATATTTCAAATGATTTATTAATTTTAGTACTTAGATTTACTAACTGCTTCATAATTTAATTTTCAAATCATTTTAAGTGTTCATCTAATTTCCCACATGAACACTTGAGGGAGCATCATCTTGATCATTTTTAATCACCTGGGGTAACATTTGTTTTCTTCGTCATCAATGCTTTACTTTACTATTCTTCAAAATGGTATTTCCTCACAACACCATTTTAAAGAGGGGTAAACATATACACCTAAATTTGATCATTTAGTGTCCAAATTCACTTTGACACACTAAATCTTATTCTTCCCCAAATTATAATTCAAACTAACATCATTTTTCTCCAAAATTTGAATGATTAAATAATTCTTAATCAATTAATGATGTACATCTTTTATCCAAATTTAATTAATAAATATAGATTTTACACCTCACCTAAACATCTTCCACATTTATCTCAACCATGTGTTGACTCATCTAGTGAACCTCCTCAACTTCCTCAACCACTTTGTGAGTCACCTTAGAATGTTTCAAATTCCTTGACCTATTCTTGATGACTCACTTAACTAACTCACATTTCCTCTCAACCTATGGAATTTCTCATCATTCTCATGGATGAGGACTAATTCACCATCATTGATTATTTGAATAATTATAAATATTCAAATAATCCTCCACTATTTGATCAACCTCCTAAAAACCTATAAATAGACATGCAAGCCATCACTTTCATCATCCTTATTTACACCAACCAAATGATATTGAATTCAAAATCAAATCCCAAGTAAATCTAAGCTATCAAGAATCATTTTTACACAAAAATGTTACCTAATTCCCATTTAATTAGATAATATTAAGAAACCACATCCACTACATTTTTAGATCAAATCATTTTTTATCATAATGGAAGAGCTTAATTTCAAATCAATTTAGTGTGTGTTTTGGTTAGTTTTGTTTCATTTGTTTCTCTATCATTAAGGTTTAGGTTTCTAGTTTAGATTTAATTTTAGTTTGATTTTATTATCTTAGTTTCATTTAAATATTTCTTTCACATAGTTATAAATTTGCAACCTTCTCCCTTAATTTTTTTAATCTATTCTACTATCAAGTCTCAAGATAAGGTATCGTACTTGTATCAATCACTCATGGATATTTTTGTTGTACTAATAGCACATATAGTATACATAAGCAATGAGATTAGGTATAGTCATAAGCCATTATTCATATAAGAAGTAAAATTTATTTAACCATGTGTTTTTATACTCTTTGTTAGGAATAAGTGATTAATTATGAAATAGCATGCAACATAGAATTCATTCCTCAGAATCATAGTAATAGAGAAATATGAAAGAAAATTTAGATCTAAGAAAATACACACATAACACTGATATAATGTGGTTGACTGAATGTGGGATATGTCCACCAATAATCTCTGTATAATATTATAAACAATAGTATAAGACAACTTTCAATAAGAAACCTCTCATAGAGATAAATTTCTCTAACCTGAATTCACACCAAAATTCCTGAGATGCTAAGCTACACCTCAAACCTAATCACACTGACTGAAGAGAGAATACAAAGCTCAAAATGAGATGCAAAATGAAATGATTAATGTGTTTCACCTTGCCCCTATTTATAATTTCCAAAATCCCTTAAAAAATGTGCCATACCATGTAGATAACCATATCCCCACCAAATAAGGGAGGTTATAACCACCTAGGATAAACATAATCCCTCGATTCTCTCAACACCTTCCCACTTCTCCATAAAACGTGCCATAAATGTGGGAAGTGGTTAGCATACTCAAAAATATGCCCCATAATTTTTGAAATTAAAAATTACATGTTACAATTGCCTTGTTAATTTTATTGTTACCTTAGGGGTGTTAAAATGGGCTCCACATTCAACAATCTCCCATTTGGAGTTCAATTCTCCTTGAAAAAAATTTAAAACTCCTCCATGATATTCATAAAGACCAATGGAAGCTGAACATAACCTCAAATTATCTAATGTGAATACCTTGGTCATCATATCCATATGATTCTGGCTTGTATGCATCTTCTCTATCTTCACCATGTTTTCCTCTTAATTTGTCCTGATGAAATGATATTGCAACTACATGTGCTTCATCCTTGAGTGGAAATCAAAGTTATTGGATAAATGTATAGAACTCTAACTATCACTATGTAATCCCCCAACTTATTACTTATGCCCCAACTCATTAATTAACTATTGTAACCAAATTGTCTCCTTACTAGCCTTTGTAGCAACAACATACTCAACCTCTATGGTTGATAAAGCCATAACTTTCTATATCTAGGAAATCCAACTAACCATTATATCCCCAATATTAAATACATAACTTATCATACTCCTCCTACTATCAACATCCCCAACCATATCTAAGTCTAAAAAACCATGCAAAATGGTGTCTTATCCACCAAAATATAATGTTATTCCCATGGTTCCTCTCAAATATTGAAGAATCCACTTCACTACTTGTCAGTTCTCATAACCTAATTACTCATTTACCTACTTACTACTCCCACTATATGGGCAATATCTAGCCTATTACAAACCATAACATATATCAGGATACCAACCACCGATGAGTAAGGTACCTTGGAAATATTTAGATTTTCTTCTTCTATCTTAGGATAATACTTCTTTGATAATCTAAAATGTCTTGCTAAAGGAGTCCCAATTGGCTTAACATCCTACATACTAAACCTATCCAAAACTTTCTTCACATACTCTTCCTAGGATAAGATTATCTTCATCTCCTTCCTATCTTAAGTTATCCTCTTACCAATGATTTGATTCACATTTCTTTAGTAATAATCACACCTATAACACCCTAAAACTTTAAACTTCCCTTAGTAGGGATAGAATTACTCAAAACCATAACCAATCTATACCAACTATCAGGTAAGGAGCACAAAATCAATAAATCCTTAACTTCATCTTCAAATTTAATAACAATAGAATTTAGCATACTCACAACCATATTAAAATCATTCAAATGATCAGCTACAAAACCATTTTTAGACATTTTTATATTAAATAACCTTTTCATCAAAAATATTTTATTAGAGGTAGAGGGTTTTTAATATAACTCCCTTAATTTCTTCATCAGACCAAATGTGGTCATTTTCTATAAAATTTTGAAGGCAACTAAAGATGCAAGGCATAATTTTATAGCTTCCAATACTTTTTTATCAAGCAAATTACTATCAGCCTAATCCATACCTAAAGGTTGGCTTACTTTCCCCATCAAAAGGTGATGAAGACCCTTCTGAAATAATTAGTCCTCCATCTGCATCTTCCACAATTTAAAATTCTACCCATTGAATTTTTCAACTCTAGATCTACCATTATCTACCATAGCTCCCACTCAATCTAATATCTTTCCTTGTGATTCACCACTTTAGTAAAACTACTAAAGCTAGCTCTGATACTAGTTTTTAGTATTAGGTGATTAATTATCCAATAATATGCAACACATAATTCATTCCTTAGAATCAAAATAGTAGAGACATAAGAAAGAAAATTTAGATATCATTAAATACACAAATAACACTGATATAACATGGTTCACCTAATGTGGGCTATGTGTGCCAATAAGATCTCTATAATATTATAAACAAGATTACAAGACAACTCTCAACAAGAAACCTCTCATAGAGATAAATTTCTCTAACCTGAATTCACACTAGAATTCTTGAGATACTAAGCTACACCTCAAACTCGATCACACTAACATAAGAGAGAATACAAAGCTCAAAATGAGATTAAAAATGCAATGGTTAATGCGTTTCCCCTCACCCCTATTTATAATTTCCAAAATCCCTTGAAAAATGCACCATACCATAGAGATAACCATATCCCCACCAAATAAGGGAGGTTACAATGACCCGAGATAAATATAATCCCCCAATTTTCTCAACACCTTACCCACTTCTATGTAAAACATGACATAAATTTAGGAAGTGTTTACATACTCAAAAATATGCCCCACCATTTGTGAAAGTAAAAATTACATGTTAAAATTGCCTTGGTAATTTTATTTTTACCTTAGGGGTGTTGAAATGGGCTCCACATTCAACAATATCCCACTTGGAGTTCATTTCTCCTTGGACAAAATTTAACACTCCTCCATGATCTTCACAAAGACCAACCAAAGTTGAACATAAAATCAAATTCTCTAATATGATTACCTTGGTCATCATATCCATAAGATTTTGACTCTTATGTATCTTCTCTAGATTCACCATGTTTTCCTCCAAAGTTACCTTGATGGAATGATACTACAACTATATGTGCTTCATCTTCAAGTGGAAAGTAGAGTTCTTGTCTAAATGTATAGCACTCTAACTATCACTATGTAATACCCCAACTTCTTACTTATGCCCCAACTCATTAAGTAACTATTGTAGCCAAATCATCTCCTTTCTAGCCTCTATAGCAACAACATACTCAACCTCTATGGTTTATAAAGCCACAACATTCTATATTTAGGAAATCTAAATAGCCATTATATCCCCAATAGTAAATACATAACCAATCATACTCCTACTATCAACATCCCCAGCCATTTCTGAGTCTACATAACCATGTAAAGTGGTGTATTATCCACCAACATATAATGTTTTACCCATGGTTACTCTCAAATATCAAATAATCCACTTCACTATTATTTAATGCTCATAATTGGATTACTCATGCACCTACTTACTACTCCCACTATATGAGCAATATCTGGCCTAGTACAAACCATAAAATATATCAAGCTACCAACCACTGATGAGTAAGGTACCTTGTACATCTTTATATTTTATTTTTCTATCTTAGGACACTACTCCTTTGATAATCTAAAATGGCCTACCAAAGGAATCCCAACCAACTTAGCATCCTACATACTAAAACTATCCAAAACTTTCTTCATGTACTCTTCTTAGGATAAGATCAATGTCCTCTCCTTCTTATCTCAAGTTATCCTCATACCAAGGATTTTCTTCACATTTCTTTGCTAAGAATCACACCTATAACATCCTCAAACTTTAAACTTCCCTTAGTAGGGATGGAATTACTCAAAACCATAACCAAGTTATCCCAATTATCAAGTACGGAGCACAAAATCAATTAAACCTTAACGTTATCTTCAAATTTAATACCAATTTAAGTTAGCATACTTAGAACCATATTAAAATCATTCAAATGATCAGCTACTAAACCATTTTTAGACATTTTCATATTAAATAACCTTTTCATCAAAAATATTTTATTACAGGTAGAGGGTATTTATTATAACTCCCATAATTTCTTCATCAGACCAAATGTGGATGTCTCCTCTAAAATATTGAAGGCAATTGAAGATGCAAGGCACAATCGTATATCTCTCAATTCTTTCTTATTAATCAAATTCTAATATACCTAATCCATACCTAAATTTTGGCCTACTTTCCACATCAAAAGGTGACGAAGATCCTTTTGGAATAATTAATCCTCCATCTACATCTTCCACAATCCAAAATTCTACCCATTGAATTTTTCAACTCTAGATCTACCATTATCTATCATAGCCCCATTTAAGCTAATATCTTTCCTTTTGATTCACCACTTTATTAAAACTACTAAAGCTAGATTTGATACTAGTTATTAGTAATAAGTGATTAATTATGAAATAACATGCAACATAGAATTCATTCCTTAGAATAAAAAAAATAGAGACATATGAAAGAAAATTTATATCTAAGCAAATACACACATAACACTGATATAACATGGTTCATCCAATGTGAACTATGTCAACCAATAATCTCTTTATAATATTATAAACAAGATTATAAGACAACTCTTAACAAGAAACCTCTCACATAGATAACTTTCTCCAACTTGAATTCACACCAGAATTCTCGAGATGCTAAGCTACACCTCAAACTTGATCATACTAACCTAAGAGAAAATATAGAGCTCAAAATGAGAAGAAAAATGTAATGCTTAATTTATTTCCCCTCACCCCTATTTATAATTTCCAAAATGCCTTAATAATGCACCATTCCATGGAAATAATCATATCCCCACCAAATAAGGGAGGCTACAACCACCTAAGATAAACATAATCCCATGATTCTCTCGACACCTTACCCACTTCTCCATAAAATGTGCCACAAATGTGGGAAGTGGTTATCATACTCAAAAATATGCCCCACCACTTGTGAAAGTAAAAATTACATGTAAAAATTGCCTTGGTAATTTTATTTTTACCTTAAGGGTGTTGAAACTAGCCCCACATTAAAAAATCTCTGACTTTGATTTCATTTCTCCTTGAACAAAATTTAACACTCCTCCATGATCTTCACAAAGACCAACCAAAGTTGAACATAACCTCAACTTCTCCAATTTGAATACCTTGGTCATCATATCCATAGGATTTTGGCTCATATGTATCTTCTCTAGCTTCACCATGTTTTCCTCAAAAGTTGTCTTAATTAAATGATACTACAACCATATATACTTCATCCTCGAGTGGAAATTAGAGAAATGTATAGCACTCTAACTATCACTATGTAATAATCCAACTTCTTACTTATGCCCCAACTCATTAAGTAACTATTGTAACCAAATCATCTCCTTTCTAGCCTCTATAGCAACATACTCAACCTCTATGGTTGATAAAGCCACAACCTTCTACATCTAAGAAATCCAACTAACCATTATATCCCCAATAGTAAATACATAACCTATCATACTCCTCCTGCTATCAACATCCCCATCCATATCTAAGTCTACATAACCATAAAAAGTGGTGTCTTATCCACTAAAATACAATGTTGTACCCATGGTTCATTTAAAATATCAAAGAATCCACTTCACTACTTTCTAATGCTCATAACTTGGATTACTCACGTATCTACTTACTACTCCAATTGTATGGGTAATATCTAGCCTAGTACAAACCATATCATACATCAGGCTACCAACCACTGATGAGTAAGGTTCCTTGGACATCTTTATATTTTACTCTTCTACTTTGGGACATTACTTCTTTGATAATCTAAAATGGCCTCCCAAAGGAGTCCTAACCAACTTAGCATCCTACATACTACACCTATCCAAAAATTTCTTCACATACTCTTCTTGGGATAAGATTAGCTTCCTTCCCTTCCAATCTGAAGTTATCCTCATACCAAGGATTTTATTCACATTTCTTTGCTAAGAATCACACCTATAATATCCTCAAACTTTAAACTTCCCTTAATAGAGATGGGATTATTCAAAACCATAACCAAGATATCCCAATTAGTAGGTAAGGAACATAAAATAAATAAAGCCTTAACTTCATCTTCAAATTTAATATGAATATAAATTAGCATACTCATAACTGTATTAAAATCATTCAAATGATCAACTATAGAACCATTTTCAAACATTTTCATATTAAATAACCTTTTCATTAAAAATATTTTATTAGAGGTACAAGGTTTTTAATATAACTCCCCTAATTTCTTCATCAGACCAAATGTGGTTATCTCCTTTAAAATATTGAAGGTAACTAAAGATGCAAGGCACAATCATATAGCTCCCAGTGCTTTCCTATCAAGCAAATTCCAATCTACCTAATCCATACCTAAAGGTTGGTCTGATTTCCCCATTAAAAGGTGATGAATATCCTTCTAAAACAATTAATCCTCCATCTGTATCTTCCACAATCTAAAATTCTACCCATTGAATTTTCAAACTCTAGATCTGCCATTATCTACCATAGCTCTGACTCATGCTAATATCTTTCCTTGTGATTCACCACTTTAGTAAAAACACTAAAGCTATCTCTGATACCAATTCTTAGTAATCAATAATTAATTATGCAATAACATGCAACAAATAATTCATTCCTTAGAATCACAATAATAGAGACATATGAATGAAAATTTAGATCTAAGCAAATACACACATAAGACATATATAACATGGTTCACCAAATATGGGCTATATCCACCAATAAGCTCCCTATAATATTATAAAAAATATTACAAGACAACTCTCAACAAGAAACCTCTCATAGAGATAAATTTATCCAACTTGAATTCACACCATAATTCTTGAGATGCTAAGCTACACCTCAAACATCATCACACTGACCTAAGAGAGAATAAATATCTCAAAATGAGATGTAAAATTCAATTCTTAATGTGTTTCCACTCACCCATATTTATACTTTCAAAAATTCCTTGAAAAATGTGCCATACCATGGAGATAACCATATCCCCACCAAATAAGGGAGGTTAAAACCACCTGAGATAAACATAATCCCTTGATTCTCTCAACACCTTACCCACTTCTCCATAAAATGTGCCACAAATGTGGGAAGTGGTTAGCATACTCAAAAATATGCCCCACCATTTGTGAAAGTAAAAATTACATGTTAAAAGTACCTTGGTAATTTTATTTTTACCTTAAGGGTGTTGAAATGGGCTCCACATTCAATAATCTCCCACTTATAGCTCATTTCTCCTTGAACAAAATTTAACACTCCTCCATGATCTTCACAAAGACCAACCAAAGCTAAACATAACCTTAAATTCTTTAGTGTCAATACCTTGGTAATCATATCCATAAGATTCTAGCTTGTATGTATCTTCTCTAGCTTCATCGTGTTTTCCTCCAAAGTTGTCATGATGAAATGATACTATAACTATATGTGCTTCATCCTCAAGTGGAAGTCAGAGTTCTTAGCTAAATATATAGCACTCTAACTATCACTATGTAATCCTCCAACTTCCTACTTATGACCCAACTCATTAAATAACTATTATAACCAAATCTTATCCTTGCTAGACTCTATAACAACAAGATACTCAACCTCTATGGTTGATAAAGCCACAACCTTTTGTATCTAAGAAATCCAACTAACCATTATATCATCAATAGTAAATACATAACATATCATACTATTGCTATCAACATCCCAAGCCATATTTGAGTCTACATAACCATGAAAAGTGGTGTCTTATCCACTAAAATATAATTTTGTACCCATGGTTCCTCTCAAATATCAAAGAATCTAGTTCACTACTTGTCAGTGCTCATAACTTGGATTACTCATGTGCGTACTTACTAATCCCACTGTATGGGCAATATCTAGCCTAGTACAAACCATAACATACATCAGGCTACCAACCACTAATGAGTAAGATACCTTGGACATCTTTAGATTTTCTTCTTCTATCTTGGGACACTACTCCTTTGATAATATAAAATGGCCTACCAAAAGATTCCCAATTGGCTTAGCTTCCAGAATACTAAACCTATTGAAAACTTTCTTCACGTACTCTTCTTGGGATAAGACTAGCTTCCTCTCCTTCATATCTCAAGTTATCCTCATACCAAGGATTTTATTCACATTTCTTTGCTAAGAATCACACCTATAACATCCTCAAACTTTAAACTTCCCTTATTAGGGATGGAATTAATCAAAACCATAACCAAGCTATACCAACTATTAGGTAAGGAGCAAAAAATCAATAAAGCCTTAACTTCATCTTCAAATTTAATACCAATAGAAGTTAACATACTCACAAGCATATTAAAATCATTCAAATGATCAACTAAAGAACCATTTTTAGACACTTTCATATTAAATAACCTTTCCATCAAAAATATTTTATTAGAGGTAGAGGGTTTTTAATATAACTCCCCTAATTTCTTCATCAGACCAAATTTGGTCATCTCCTCTAAAATATTAAAGGCAACCAAAGATGCAAGGCATAATCATATGGCTCCCAGTGCTTTCCTATCAAGCAAATTCCAATCTACCTAATCCATATCTAAAGGTTGGCCTACTTTCCCCATCAAAAGGTGATGAAGATCCTTTTGAAACAAGTAATCCTCCATCTACAACTTCCATAATCCAAAATTCTACCCATCAAATTTTTCAACTCTAGATCTGCCATTATCTACCATAGCTCCCACTCAAGCTAATATCTTTCCTTGTGATTCACTAGTAAAACCACTAAAGCTAGCTTTGATACTAGTTTTTAGTAATAAGTGATTAATTATGTAATAAAATGCAACACATAATTCATTCCTTAGAATCACAATAGTAGAGACATGAGAGAAAATTTAGATCTAAACAAATACACACATAACATTGATATACCATGGTTCACCCAATGTGGGATATGTCCACCAATAATATCTCTATAATATTATAAAAAATATTATAAGACAAATCTCAATAAGAAACCTCTCTTAGAGATAACTTTCTCCAACCTAAATTCTCACTAGAATTCTCGAGATGCTAAGCTACACCTCAAACCTGATCACACCAACCTAAGAGAGAATACATAGCTCAAAATGAGATTAAAAATTAAATTCTTAATGTTTTTCCCCTCACCCCTATTTATATTTTCCAAAATAACTTGAAAAATGTGCCATACCATGGAGATAACCATATCCCCACCAAATAAGGGAGGTTACAACCACTCAGGATAAACATAATCCCCCAATTCTCTCAACACCTTACCCACTTCTCCATAAAACATGCCACAAATTTTGGAAGTGGTTATCATACTCAAAAATATACCCCAACATTTATGAAATTAAAAATTACATTTTAAAACTACCTTGATAATTTTATTTTTACCTTAGGGGTGTTGAAACAGTCTCCACATTCAACACTCTTCATGATTAAGGATAACTTGAAGAGAAAAACATAGGCTAGGGAATTCTACTTTGATGGGTAAGGTATCTTTAAATATAAATATGATATAATACAAGGTTACCCCCATGGGTATACAAATACTCATTTTATAAGCCTATAATGTAGGGTAGATATGAAGGTGTCAATCTCACTTGTCGTCTTTAATTATCTTGACCATGATTGAATTTAGGGTTTTATTTTTGGCTTTATCTTGTTCATTCACCTATGGATATCAAAGAGAAGTTTTGTGGTGAGAGATATCAAATTTCTTGCATAATTCACACATGGGAGTATTCTTGAAATAGAATCCATTATTTGTGATAATAACTTGTGGGATCACAAATCTAAAAAAGATTCAATTTAAGATATAATTCACAATTACATATCCAATAATAGTTGTTAAAATCATATCCTCTTCCTACTTAATTAAATACTTGGTGGTTGTGATAATGAAATTATGGTCATCTTAAAAATCAAGAGATATCTTACTAACTAAGTCTAGATCGTAAGTGGAGAAGGGCCAAAAAATAATAATAAGATGAAGTTCCTTGGGAAGAATGTGAATCTTATGGGATTAGTGTTGACACTTCTCACATTTTCTTACATATTCGATCATATCATGTTCATGATTGTGATAGAATTTTTATCCTACGAATTTTTTAGGTAGTTACATGGCCACCAAAGTGTCCACCATAAACATTGTTTCTAATAAGGTAAGGTGGAAAACCAAGGGCTGAAGCCTTCATAGAGAAAAAAAGACAAGAAGGCAATCAAACAAAATATGGCTTCAGAGAGGTGATGGCACTAGCTGAGAACCAATAGACATAGAAACAAGATAAACAAGAAATGGAAAGACCAGAGTCAGAGGGGTCTCTCCTTACATAATCATTGATTTGAGAAGATCATTAGGTTTCTTAGTATTCTCTGCATTATCAATAGGCCCAGTATTACCCACTTCTTTCAACATAAACATGTTCAAGATAATTGTATTCTGGAGTCCCTTGGTGAAATTCTACTCCAGCTTCTGAATACGATCCTTCAAGGCCCTAATTTCATATTTCCAATTAGTCTCATTCTCTATTTCCTCACTAGCTTCCTTGACATACATTTTCCCCTTATTGTCAGTAGTTTCCATAGTATCATCACCATGCTCCTCAGTAACCTCAAAATCCCTAGTCTCC
This sequence comes from Torreya grandis, assembly GCA_037957365.1. Taxonomy (NCBI): domain Eukaryota; kingdom Viridiplantae; phylum Streptophyta; class Pinopsida; order Cupressales; family Taxaceae; genus Torreya; species Torreya grandis. The sequence continues at coordinate 1,106,936 of JARHVA010003059.1, read as the reverse complement.
TACTTCCCTCTAGTGTCCTTAGAAATTTCTTGGATTTCTAGCTCCTTAGACTCTTCCTCTTAGGTTGTTTCCTCTGAATCACTTTTCGAATAATATATAAGTTTGGCCTTCAGGTTAGGTTTACCAACAATCCACCCTGACCTATAAACTCTAGAGGAGAAGCCTTCCTTATTAACTTTGGAAGACTTATAAGATTTACCACCTTGGCCCCCCGTGGCCCTACCTAGATTTTTATGGGTCCCCTCCATGGTCTCCCTAATATTCTCTTCCTCCTTATCAACCTTCCTCTTTTTACCCTTCTTGCTCACAAAGGAGCCAGGGGTGTCAATAGGGGTCTCTTTTGGGGTGGAGAAAGAAAAATCTTTTGTTTTGGTAGGAGCAGGGAAAAAACATGGCTCATCAATAGCATCACCAGACACCGGATTGGAAGGAATGTCACCACTATCAATTATGATAGTCTTGGATGGCTCAAGGGCTCGGTGAAAGTTGTACAAGTAGAAAGTGAGGCCCTGGAGTAGGGGAATAGGGCTCATATCTGGCTTTTTAGACATTTTTTCTCTCACCCTAAGGATAGAGTGTTCTAAAGAGGAGAGCAGGTAAAAAGGAAAACTAATAATAACATTGAACCTAAAGTGATTTAATAGAGGAAGATGGTAATTATAAAACTTGGTAAATTGACATTTGAGTGTGAAGTACTTCATGAGAATGAAGCACACTCCGTCATATGGCTCATGTAGTTTAGCACGCTCAAATCCTTCTTGATAAGGGATGAGTTCTTCTCCCTCTCCCAAGAATAGTTTATGGCTTGAAAGATCCATAATTTTTTTTCCTTTGAAGATTTGTCCCCTATATGGTCATTCTTGTGGCCATAGCAATCACTTTTTTAGAGATTTCAAAATTGATTCCACCAACTGTGACCCACCTATTTAACCAGGATCTCGCAAATTGCTCAGACAAGTTTTCATCAAACCCATTAAGCCTTTCCAGATATGGGCTGATACCCCCTTCTTTACAATAATGCCAAACTAGTGGATTATTTTTAAATTCATAGTAGGAGACTGGTTCAAACCATAAACATTGTTATGGCAATGAAAAAATACCTTTTTTGACTATTGATCAACAAATATCAATAACATACCATCAAAAGTTTTACAAAAGATAACCTCATCAATAATGACATATTTAGATTAAATGATGTGAATATGACACTCTTATTGTGAATTTTTACCTTTGAGGTACGTATGGACAATCAAATAGTTGATAATGTCATTATACCAAGGAGATGAGACAATCACAAGTTTTTATATATATCATATTAGTTCATCAAGAAAATCAATATAAATGATATCACCAACTTTTAAGGGGGGGGATCTTCCTACCAATCAATAATGATTTATCCCTTAATAAAATTTTGGTTGACATAGGTGAGGTCAACCTCACTCAAAATAGTGATGAAACACCCATATTTCTATGAGAGAGCTAGTTGGGTTAGGAATGTTCATAAGGCTTGGGACCTTACTATGACCCTTATTTATTGGTTAAAAATTTAATGTCATAACCATTTCATTGAAAAATAATGGCCAAATACTCTTTATCTTCTTGATTATAATGTGCCTCATAGTCCATAAGAGTGTAAATAATGAAATATATGGTATGATCCTTACCATCATTATCTTCTTGGGCTAACATGTAGGCACGAGCCACCTTAGTTTCCCTAATTTAAAGTATGAGGGGCTTGTTAGGCTTGGGTGCCATGAGTGTTAGAGGAGGAATAAGAAAACTTTTTACCACTTTAAATTTATCCTAAAAATAACTCATCCAAGTCAATCCACTCATTTTTTTCATAAAATTATTGATTGGATGAACTGCATAAGTAAGGTCAGGTATAAACTATTGAATGGCCTACAACTTACCTAGGAATGACCTAATTATTTATTCATCAGTATGGGTAAGTTATAATATTTCATGGATCTTGTCTAGGTTTCATTTCCACATTGAGAGATCATATAACCCAATATTTTTTTACTTGTATCTTTAAACACACATTTCTCAAGATTGACAGTGACACCATATTTGATCAAATGTGTGAGAATGGTTTTCAATACCTCTAATTTCTCAATCCTTATTTTTAATTTATTTAAAATATTTTCCACATAAATTTCCACTTTATTATGGATGATATCATGGAAAATATGGGTCATATATCTCTGATACATCGTCGTAACATTTTTAAGGTTAAAGGGCATGACCACATAACAAAAAGTCCCCCATGGCATGGTAAAGGAGGTTTTAATTTTATCCCCATATAAAATTTGGATTTGATTACATTTAGATAATACATCATTAAGGGATAAAAAATCATAACCTATCATATCACTAACAATGACATCAATGGAAGGGAGAGGTAAATCATCTTTGGGGCATCCCTTGTTAATATCATGAAAATTGATACATATCTTGATTTTCCATTCTTTTTAGAATGGGAAAGATTTTGGAGATCCATTTATAATAGTTCTTGGGTATTATGAACCATAGTTTTATAATCTTAATATATTCTTATTTTCACCATTAATCTAACTTTAGGATTGATTGGATTTATATTATGTTTTAGGGTTTCACATCAAGCATTGTGACCAGATTATGAATGATTATTTTAGGTTTAATACCTAACATATTCATGTAGGAAAAGGAAAAATCTTTGGAAAGCTTGGTAAGTAATTTTTTGTGGTCTTCCACATATTGTGGTGAGATTTAAGACTCAATTTTTAGGATCCTAGAGATTTTTTTATTCCCTATGATAATACAAATGGTGTCCTTAATGATTTAGGCATTCCCTTCTTAAAATTCATAATAGTAGGAACAAGACCATAATATTCATCTTCTACATTAAATACATCAAGTTCTTCATTTAAAGATAGATAATCCTCAATATTATAATATTCACATCTAATGGTAGACATATGATAACAAGTGAGAGAGAAACCTCTATTATGATGTGAGGATGGGAGGTGATCATAAGCTTATAGGAACTCTAGAATTATCTCATCATCCTTAACTAAGTAAAGAATGAATGGGCTAGTACCTTTCAAATGTGAGTGATGTTTTAGTCATTGGACACTTTTTAATGAGGATTTTGTCTTAATATATACTATTAATTCAGACTAATGTATTTCTAAATGATGATTGAAATGTGACGAGGAAGTGCCCAGAGAGTCAGTAAGTTGAGTGATTTATCTAGGAATGGATTCTATAGAAATGAATTCAAAATCCTTAAAAACCTCATGCATAAATTTTTTATAGATTTAAAGATGTTGAACCTTGGTCTAATAAATATCTAAGACTTGGTTAGTCACTAATTATAAGTCACCTTGGATTTTTATGTTTTGGACACCCAACCATTTAACAATGAGCATTCAAAGAAATAAGTTTTCATACTTAGCCCCATTATTTTTACACTTAAATTCAAATTTGAAACTGAATTGAATTATTACTCATTCTATTTAAATTATGATGACTCATGCCCCTATTCCAAGATGACATTTTTTACCATCATAGTGAAATTCTCATTAATCATTCATAGAAAAAGAATCATCACTATGGTTATAGATAAATTTTTAATCTTATGATATCTCAACCATGATAATATCAAGTATGTTGGCTATCCCTTTATAGGTTTCTTGATCTTGAGATTCAGAGATATTCTAGGTTCCTACTCCCTATGGTTTAAAAGGAAGCATAAATTGTGTATCCTTTACTATTATATTAATGATTTCACTCATAGACATGCTCAAGATGACTAAAATTGTTACAATATCTTTACCACTTGTTTTTTTAATATTTTTTTGACTTATTTTTATTTAGTCTTATCCTTTAAAATGGATTTAGAAAGATCTACACCTGTCTTCAAGACAACCACTTTGGGATTCATGCATTATTTGACTTCAACCAAATATGGGGGTTTTGATACACCATTAGTGGGTAAGATATGTAACCCCAATTATTTATGTAGCATTGCTTGAATATATTCAAAGGGTTTAAGATCCCTTGTGTTAAAAAAAACCTTTCCTAAATGGAGGAACCTAATTTTTTGGAAGAAGGTAGAATGGATCACCTTCATCCTATGAATCCAAGCCCAACCCAAGATCATTTTATAATTGGTATATTTTTCAATTACATATAATTTATTAAACATGTTCTTGGGACCTAGGGTAATAGGAAGCATGGTGATTCCTATGGAATTGGCCTTGAGACTATCATAACATCGAAGAGTGTAGTAGGTTGTTGAGTAATTTTTTTTCCATAACCATTTTTTTGGAGAAATGAAAAGAGGAATATATTAAAAACCAATCCATCATCAACCATTGATATTTTAACATAGTTATTATAAATATAAACTTGTAGAAACAAAGTTATATCTCCATCTTAGCCATCTCAAAATTGAGAGGAATACTCTTAAGATCAAGGAAATAACATCATCCCTTGAATCATGCCCTAGTGGAGACATATAAATATAAATATGGTTGATCTATGATTAGGGTGGAGGAAAAAAACTAGCTAAGTTTCCCATCCCTAGGGTATTGAGTAATGTTAAATGATGGGTAGATGATTTTTATTTACCAAGTCAAGAAATGAGATGTGGAAAAATTTCTTTGTAAGGTATGCAACTAAGTCATAATTTCCCATTGGGTTAGGGTTGACATATTATAGATTGTTTAAAAGGTTAGGATTTAAGGGTTGATATTCCATTGTGTGAGTAATAATATTCACATCTTCCTCTTTTTCCAACTTCACAACTTGTATCATCGTAGTCTTCCCTTGAGACCCCAATTGAGGAGCCATATTAGGATTGGCTAAGCTAAAATTATAAGCTTTGCAATCATGAGTGATAACTAATAGATCTTAGTTTTTTTATTGGTTAGTTTTATGGGTTACCTTATGATTGGTTTTGGGTAATGTACATTTGGTTTTGGGTAATGTACATTTGGTGATTAAGGAAAGGGTTTTGATAAATTTATAGGTTTTTATTTTGGAGTGTCACAAGACCATTTTGGGGAACTTGAGGGTTTTCATTTGCATTTTATATGAACATGTCAATAAAAAATTTCCTTTGGTTATTAGGGAATCTATGAATAATTTTTTCATACTCCTTAAAATCACAAGTGTTGTGTCAGATTAGTTTGTGGAAAAGGAAATAAACATTGGGGTCATACTCATTAGGTTTTAATTTTTTCCTTGATGAAACCTTTTATGGTTGATATATTAATAAAAGGGTTGGTTTAGAACTATAGGAAATGGTCAATATGTTGTAATTATTTTTGTGTTGGATTTTGGAACTACTTGTTACATGGTGGAAGATTATTTAAATCAATCACATGAACTACATGAACCATAGGCAAAAGATTTTAGTTCCCCATACATGAATCATTATTTGTTTTATTATTATTCATGGGTTATTTTTTATGGGGTTTTATTTATTACTTTAATTTTTTATGCCATCAATAGTGGTTTTATGGTTTATATTGAGAACCTTGGGACCTTAATTGTTGACATTATTTTGGTTTACATTTTGAAAACCTCCATTATTTTGGTTAGGGGTAGCTATACACTCATTGGATCTATAGGTTCAAAAACCACTATTAATGGTTACTTGGTAGATTCACAAATAATTCTCAAGTTATTATTTATATTTGTTATAAGGTAACTTTTAGACATCTCTCTCATTTCCTTGTTAAGGGAATGAAGAAAGAGATTGCATAGTTATCTTTTATCCATATATGGTGAATTGGGATATGAATATATAAATTTTCATAATAAAATAGTGAAATGGGCATCATATTCATTATTTTCTTGTTTAATGTGTAGGAATTATCAAATGTTAGTTTTAGGAAACTTTTTCATGTCAAAGGCTTTGATAAACATAGGTACAAGTTAGAAAAAATAATGTATAGGCCCCTTAGGGAGGAAATAATTTAATAAATGGTCATTATCTCAATAGTTTTTGGATAATAAATCTCAATTAACCCATCCCATGGTAATATATCTCAAATAGAAGTTGTGTATGCCTTGACATATGAATTAAGATTTTATTCCCCTTTAAATTTTAGAAGGTTGTGTAGGGGATGAGATATAATAAATCCTCATATAATATGATCAAGTGACTCTTTTATATATTTAATATATGTACCCATCATATTGATGTTTTCCAAAGGAATGTTAGGATGATATTGAAGAGGGGATTTGGGAAATAAGTGGGTGGAAAACTTTTAAAAGGAAAATGAGGTTGATATTATAGGGTGTAGTAATCTATAAAATAGTTGTCTATATAGGTGGACTTGTAATACATGTGATAGTATGATGTAAGATAATTAGATGGAGTGGGATGTGGTGATTGAAAAGGAGGAGTGTATGAAAGTTGTGTCTTGGTGGATACATAACTTGTATGGGTATAAAGTGGTGGTGTATTGATCACCACATTGTTAGGAGGAGTGTAGGGTTGTGGAAAATTAACCACTACATTGTTAGGAGGGGTATAAATATAGAAACCTCTAATGATATTTTTAAAAGGAGATTGATATTATGGAGGAATTTTGGAAGTAATTGGGTTAGGGATGCCATGAGTAAGTATGTCCCTAGGATTTTGGTTTGAAGCATAATTGATGATAGGTGGGTTAGATGGTAGAGCAGTTATTGGTAGGTAGCCACTAGAATAGGAATAAGACAGGAATGGCCTTGGTTATAAGGATTAATGTCCATACCTTGATTTATATATACTTGGTTACTCTCTAAATATATAATGTGACCCACAAAGTTTGAGATGAGTTCATTAAGGGAAGAAGTCTAAGAACCTGCTTTGTGGAAGTTTTAGTAGGGAGAGGTTTGTAACCATGATTAAATTGGTTTGTAGTAGAAGATTTAGAAGGATCTATTAGATTTTATTATTATGGGTTAGATATGTTCTAGTTATTTCTATAGGGGTGTGAATTTGTTTAAATTATACTCATTTCATCTTCCAAATATTAAATTCTAGAAGTGTATTGATCATATATGGAAGAGCTTTCCACTTTTAGGATTCAAAATTAATTTGAGGCTTAGTTTCCATGTGAGGAATATCTTCACTCCCACCATTAAGAGTCATATTTTTAGAATAAATATGGTTGTTAGCTATCTCTAATAGATATTTCACTTCATGAATTGGTATCTTAATCCTAGTTTGTAAATGAAGGTTTGGATAGTCATGAAACTGATATTCTATGCTTTGCTTGGAAGTGTTATTATTCCAGCTAGACAAATAAGCTTTACTAGGAATTTGTTGATTTATCCTATAACCTTTTAAGTCAAGTGATCCTCATAAATCCTATCTAGACACATTCAAGGGGTATAGAAATAACCCCAAAATAAATGGAGGAGGAAAATAAATGGAAAAGAAAAGAGAAAGAATAAAATAAAATGGAATAATAAGTGATTCACATCAGGTTCACAAATTTATGTACATGTATAAAGTAACATGCTAACCTACAAACTCAACTTACTAAGGATTGGATAAGACAAATGATGTAATGAATATTTGGATGGGAAAATATATGGATTGGGATGGTTAAGTTGAGGAATACAATTTTGGATGACAGGTGGTAAAGGATATTTATAGTAGTACAAGAATACTCTACTACATCATGGTGTTTGTTGACGTAATTTAATTGGTAAGATATATAATTCCAAGGTCCCTATGTAGTAGTGATGGAAATATAATGAAGTTCTCAATAAAATTTAGGAACAACAAATTGGGTGTAGTTAGGTTGGAAAAATCTGTGGATTTGGTTAAATCTACTAGATTGGCTATGTTCAATCAATTTCATACATAGATCGAATGAAATTATGATGAGGTAGTATTGAGGAGAAAATAAAATGAGAGGTGAATGGATAATCTTGGATGACATTATATTGAAATCCTTATAAATGAATGGCTTGTGCTCATCTTGATAAGGCTTTTTATTGATGTTTTGATTTGTTTTGATAATGTTTAAAAAATAGAAATGAATTAATATACTTGAAAAAAAGTTATGATTAAATAAATAAAGTAATTAATAATAAAATAAAAGGAAATTTAATTTATTATTTTAGTTTTTTCAATATTTTGGATGAAGGTAAAGCTAAAACTAAAATTTTGAAGGAAATATGTAAGTGTTATTTTTTCCTAGCTTGTAAGATACTTTGTCTAATGAAATATGAATTATCTAAATTTATTTATGGATTTTATTATGTAAGTGATATGAAAAAATAATATGAAAATGTCATTTCCTAAAATAAAAATATGAAATCAAGTTTTAAAATCCTAGCAAGCACACTTACTAAGAATTCAAAAAATTGACTTCACTTACACAATCTACAAATTGGTTTTGAAAGATTTGAATGTTTATGTATGAAATGAAATTATTTAAGGAGGAAATGTTGAGATTTTAATATTATTATTTTTTGATTTCAATACCCTAAAAACCATTCTTTCAATAATGAACTGAATGAATTCTAAATTTAACATGTAAGGTTTTATTATCTAGGTTGTCTAGGTTTTTGTGTATATGTGATTGAGAGTAGTTTGTGTCTAAAATATTATATAAAAATGAAATTAAAATAATATATCTGGTTATACCTATGGTTATATTTTTATTAATATAATCTACATGATGTGAAACTCTAAGTTCTTTTTAGGAAAATGACATGTAATTATAAAACAAGAAATCTAGACAATGTTTTTATGCAAGAGAGGATAGAGAATGATTTTTTTTTGTATTTTTTTGAAATATTGAGTTAATATAATTAATAAATAAAAATAATATAATATATTAAAATAATATTTAAATTAAACCCTCTAACCTGATTATGGTTATGACCAAGCAAAGGCAAAAGAATGTTGTTATGTAAAAACCTCCTCAAGAAGCTAGCTCCACTCAAAGTGACCATAGGAACTCTCTAAAAAATTATGGTACAAGATAAATATAAAAAGGACACAATAATTTAAAATATTTTATTTTAAATATGGTTATCTAGTTCACTAATAGAAAATATCATGTTATTGATCTCATGAATTCTCTCCTCCAAAATTGTATAGATTTGACATGAAGATGACCAAAGATAGAAAAAAATATTTTCAAATTTTAAATTAGATATTCTAGTGTTATATAAAGATTTAAATCATCAATATTAAATGAAAAATTTAGATAACAAACCATATAAAATTGAGAGACTTTTATAAGAAGAAAGGCAGTTGTATGTTTGATTTTAGTTATTGATTGACTAAAATTTCAACTTAGGAAGGATAATGATTGATAAAAATATGAGTGGGAGTGAGATAGGACATAAAAAAATATATAAAAAGTAAAAATAATAGATAAATATGAATAAAATCATGAAAAATATGTGATAACTAAAGTATCAGTTGTTAACTTTAAAAATGTGTATACTATGGTGAAACTACTGCTATTTCCAAGTAAAAGACTTAAAATTAACACAAAAGGTGCCACAACTACCCTATTCTAAAATAATTACACCCTATCAAATGACACAACCAATTAAAATATAATTCTTTTTTCATGGTGTTTTATGAAATTGCCATGACATAATGCATTCAAAAAGGATAGTTTCATCATAATGAAGGGTGATTTCATCATATTAACTAGTGGGTTTCTCATATATTAGGTAGGTTCAATAATAATAATACAAAATGACTCAAAATAAATTAATTTCAAGGTTAAAAATAGTATAAATATAAATTAAGGAGTGATAACTTCAAAAATAACTAAGTCAAAGCATATTTTTGAAGATCCTTGCATCATCTTTATATTTTTTGTAAATATTGCACCATGTAACTGTTTGGTGCTTATAGGTCCTACTGTCACATATAATGATATTCACCCAAGTAAATGACATATAATTTTATTAAATAATATTATGTTATCATATTGTTTTTTAATATTATCCTTTTTGACACCAATTTTTTGCAATAAAATTATGTTGTAAATATGCATTCGCACTCCACTATCTATTAACACACATTTGACTAATCTACTTTTAACTTGTACATAAGTGAATATTTGGATATTTTATTCTATTTTGTGTTTAGTAGGTAATTATTCCTTTTCAAAGGAAATCAATTATTTTGTATCCTTTAATGTATTCATAAGAGAAAAAAAATCATGTATGTTCTATATCATTTGGTAGAGTTATCTCATGTAATTCCTCACATAAGATGTCCTTGTCAATATTTTATTTCTTGGGTAATTTAAGGATATAAATATTAAAAAGGGTTTTTTAAGTTGATTAATGTTCTCATGCTATTTTTATTTTATTTTATGGACTCATGGGAGGTGGAAGGGGATGAGGAGGAATATGTTTCCTACCTCTATTTGTCTTCCCATGGTGAGTCAGCCTACATATTCTATTTGTGACATCTTGGACCATAGAATCCACTATACTCCTTGGGCATATAATGTGGGTGGGATGGTAGTTGGTATAAAATTGATTTTAATGGAGAGGAGGAACAAAATGATTCATGTATGCCCTTTAGTTTCTAAGGGTAACAAGAATCAACTTATACTTAATATTATAACAACATGAATTAATGAAGGCTAAAGATTGTTCACTACTAGTTTCATTCTTATTACTACAAAAAGATTTGATCCATGGAATTACATAGTTTTTATATATTTTTAATAGTAAATAAGAATAATATTCAATGATTAAAATCATATCGTGAGTTATGAAATTAAAAAAAATATGTATATTCATTATAACCATGTTAAATTGAGGGAAAATTAGAAATTGGGTCTAAAAATTAAACCCTAAGGTATAAATTCAAAACCCTAAAAAAGGATGAAAATGTAAAGGAAACCTATGGGTTGACGTACTCACTCGTTTACCTTATTTTTTATTATGTGTAATTCAATAAGATAGAACTTTTAACTAATTTATATGAATCTGAATGTAAAAGTCATAATTTGATTTGATGATTGTACTAGGTATAAATATAAAATACCTAAAGGAATAAGATAGTTATTTTATTTTTGTATTATATAAGTTTGGGATTGAATATAAATGGTATAAAGGGTGGGAAACTAGATCAAGAGTCACTCGAATCAAGAACTGGGTTTCACATCACATCTAGTCAAAATCATCAAATTCTTGACGGTATCAAATGTTACTATCATTTACAACCTGAAAGATTCATCTAAGTGGAATTAGATAATATATTTATATAAAGGCCATTATACATATTTTTAAATCATCTTTATGTGTGATCTTCAAGAACTATTTATGTACGTTAGTCCAGAAGCTAGTATCCTTCTATTTAAGACCCTAAGTCCACTTTTGACATTAGGTTTAAAATTAAAATGGGAAGAACAATGGGTTGAGCTAACCCAAAACACTCCACAATGAATGGTTGAGTGCTAAATACATATCCAATACTCCAAAGAGGGAAGTAAAATTTCATGTAGTCCTCCTTATTTGGTATATGTGTGAAATTGTGCTCCTTTAATGCATGAAACATGTGATCTAGATTTTAACACATATCAAATTAAAACTTTGACTTAGTTGTGAGGTGCTTCAAATTTGTATAGAACATATTCCTTATGATTGATGGTTGAACTAGAAATAATAGGGTAGTCCTTTTGAATGTGAAAAAATATATAGATTATAGATATATAATTGATATGTAAGTAATATGTTTATAATTATTTTGTATTTATATGGGACACTTTGGGTAATTTATCACACTATTGATGTGAAATAAGTATGGGTTGACCCATAATTAAGATTTAAATTTGAAATTTAATCATTGCTTGGTGTAGGATAAGTCCATCAAATATGGAATTCCATAACAACTTAAGTCTAGAGGATTAATTTGAAAGACATGAATAATGATATGATGATCTATAGATAATATAAATATGATTTCCAATATGTTAGACATAGACTAGCTAGTTCCTATAGGTTTTTTATATAAAATGGGTAAGGTTGAGCCTATGAAAATCATGTATATGTGAGAGAAGGGAGAATACTAATCATATGTGTATGTACAAGTCTTGAAAGATAAATTTAAATAAAAAAGGAGACATCTAATTATTTAATACCCTATTTAATTGTATAAAATAGATTAGTATCCTTTTTCATATTTACATGTATTTCATAATATTTATTAGTGAGATGTAAGACATACATGTTGCATATGATACATGGATGTGCATATGCAAAAAATTAATGCATCCAGGGGCCATGTCAGTGTTGGGGGAATCTCATTCCATAGGTCTCATTGTTACAAGTTATATATTTCTATGAAAATTTCCATTTTTCATGTTGAGAAACATTGATTTATTATATATGGCTTGATATTTTTTATATTCTTTACAATGATAAATTTCAAGGATATGCTATTTTTGTCTTTTATTCCTTTGAGATAGATTGATGGTGTAGACTATTTTGACTTACTCTATTCTTCATTTTATTATTTCATTTCACATGAGCTAATCATTGATTATGCTTTGTTTTGAGTCTTACCTTATTATATGGCATTGATTTATTGAGTGTATTAGTTTATGAATTTTTATATGTATGGATTTTGCCTTAGTTTATGACATTGATTTATTGAGTGTGTCATGTAATGATTCTTTTTTTCATGGACCTTTCCATATTGTATGACATTGTTTTTTCATAGTGTATCATCAATTGATCATAGTTTGTGGCTCTTTCCTTGTGTGACATTGAGTGATATTTTGTGTGCTTTACTATGTGCATCATAGCCATGAAATTATTTTCATAAGATTGGATACATATAGGATTTTTTAATGATATTATGGTGTTTATTCCATATCATGTACATTTATACTTGTATAGTTTTCTATTGATGTGTTTTTTATGTACACCTTATAAACTTTTATGAGGTATCTTCTAATGTTTTAGGATTCATGAATTAAATTAACTTTAAGGCATGAGTTATATGGTATTCATTTTTTCAAACAACCTATTGGTGGAATAGCAGTGAGTGAAGTAATTTGTTTACCATAGATGGGTCATCTATGGATGAATATTAATCTACTTGATATTGGTGTACCAATGATGGATCTATCTCAAGGTGGGTATGACCAAAATAAACTCAAAATAAAGAGGGAAAGGTAGGGTAAAAATGAGGCTTATGGACCACACAAGATGAAACTTTTATAGACCAGCACTTGAACTAGAGGTTGGACAAATAATTAAGGATAAATATTTGTTAAAAACTATTATAGTAAACCAAAAATAAAACATGGTAGGAGTCAAAGGGAACCATAATATAGAAAAATTAAGCACAAAATATTGTTGCATTTTTAAGATTAAAATATCACATCTACAAGGGGGATTATAATTCATATGCAAAAGACATTCAGATCAATAATATATCAATATGAATAATTTTATATTAAAGAGATAAATCATTCACAACCAAGAGACTAATAAAATAAAATAATAAAATCTAGGAGGATTTAATAGATATTAGGAAACACTTCATGGATAAGAATTGGATGGTGGAAGGTAACTTCAATTTACCTCTATCCCTAGGGAAAATAAAGGGTGAACCTACTCTCTCAATGATAACATGATGGATCTTAGTGATTTTATAGCAGAGGCAGAGCTTTTGGATGTTGACCTAAAAGGAAATCCTTTCACCTGGTCAAATAGGAGATTAGGATAAAACCTTATTCAAGTTAGGCTTGATAGGTTTTTAGTGTCTTTATAGTGGGATTTACATTTTATTTTCTCTCTGCCTTCCCTCCTTAGGATCAGATCCAATCATAATCTATTGATTTTATCCAATGAAAAGATGTTCAAAACCAAAATTACCCCTTTCTTATTTGAAAAAATGTGGCTTACCAATTCAACATTGTTAGATCATCTAAAGGAATGGTGGAAGTTTCTAGTGTAATGTGCTGCTATGTATATTCTAGCCATAAAACTCAAACATGTTAAGCATAAACTCAAGATCTAGAATTAAAAAAAAATTGGGAACATATTTTCTCAAAAATGAAAAATCAAGGAGTTACAAAAAATTGAGGAGGAAACTAATGTTTTCAACCTCACTCCCTCTTTGAAAGCTAAAGAAAAGGAACTTTTAAGTTCATTTCATAATCTGGAAGGTAAGGAAGAAATATTTTGGTGCTAAAAATTGAGGAAACCTTGTCTCAAATAAGGTGATAGGAACACTAATTACTTTCATCTCTCAGCTTCAAGAAATTGATAGCATAAATTCATTTTATAAATCAAGGGGGTGATGGGACTTGGTACAAGGATGAAAAAGATATTGAACTATAAATTTTAAACTTATATAAAAATCCTATGGCTTATGTTCTCTCTTTGGACACACAACTAGAATATCATGTGGTTAATCTCATTTAAGGATTTATTTACCAAGATTATAATGCCTTGATCCTTTTTTCTCCCTCGTATGAGGACATCAGATCCATCATCTTCTCCCTATAAGGTGATAAGGCCCCTAGTCTGGATGGCTTCCCCTTTTTTTTATTTTAGGTCTTTTAAGACATCATTCAAAATGAAGTTTTCTTGGTAGTTATTAATGTTTTTAAAGATGGATCTATGATTTAATAATTCAATAATACATTTCTAGTTCTTATCCATAAGAGCATGGGGTAAACAAATTGAAGGAATTTAGACCAATCAATCTATACTCTACTTTCTTCAAAATCTTCATGAAAGGTTTGGCTTTAAGGATTCAAATGCTTCTTGACATGTTGATTGTAAAACAATAAGGGGATTTTGTGTTTGGTAGATAAATATTGGATGGTATTATTATTTCCCTTAAAACTATTCATTTGGTGGCCAATTCTTCTCATCAAGGTATGTTTCTAAAATTTTATATGAATATATCTTATGATAGAATTTCTTAGCATTTTCTAGATAGAGTCCTTCAAAAATTTAGGTTTAATTAGGTTGTTATAAATTTGATTTCTTCCTAAATATCATCCCCCATGTTTTTAGTTATTATTAGTGGGGTTCCCAAAGGCTTTTTTTCAGTGGTTAGAGGTCTTAGACAAGGTGATCCTCTCTCCCTATATTTGTTTATTTTAATGGATAAAAATTTGAGAAAAATCATTAACACTTTAAGTTCTTCTAAGGTTATCTAGGGAATCTTAGCAGCTCTGAACACTAGATCTATCACCCACCAACAATTTGTGGATGACACTTTGATGATGGGATAAGCTTCATTTTTTTAAGCTAAATGCTTTAGGAAAATCCTAGAAATATATGAGATTATGTCAAGCCAAAGAGTTAACTTACTCCAAAGCTCCTCATTCTTTATCAATACTCTTCCCTCTCTACAAGGTAAGATTTCTAGGATCATCGGTTGTGTTATTAAGAAGCTTCCTTCCTCTGCCTTGGAATTCCTTTTTTTGAGGGAAACATGAAATTAGATTTATGGAATACTCTCATTGATAGGATTTAGAAGAAACTATATGGATGGAAAGGGAATTTATTGTCTCAAGATGATAAACTAAAATTACTCAAGAGCTCATTACAAAGCATCCCATTTTACTTCATTTCCCTATTTATCATCTCAGGAAAAGTGGTAAAATAAATCAAGAAAATTCAAAAAAAAATAAAAATGTGGAGGCAAATGGAAGATAGATTTAGCTTCCCACTTATATCTTGGAATAAATCATGTTTACCCTTACTAAAGGAGGCTTCAAGATCAAAAGGGTGATATATATGAATCAAGATATTATAGATAAGAAAGGGTAGATGGTGATTAAGGAAGATAATCAATGGACTATGATCATTAAGGTAAAATACCTAAATTCTAGGGAGGGTTCCTACTTTTTGGTAGAAGAAGGTCCTACTAATAGCTATACCTTTTTGAAAGCCTTGATATCTTGAAATGATATTGTAATGAGGGGGATAAAATGGAAAATAGGTAGAGGAAATAAAGTTAATTTTTTGGGGGAGATTTGGTTACGTTAAACCCTATTGGGTCCTTATCTCATGTAAAGGGGTTGAGCGAGTATTTTAAAATGGCTATAGGTCATAGCATGTGTGATTATTGGTAGGAGATTGAAGGCAAAAAGGGGTGTAAACTTTTCCATAAAAAATATTTGAGTCATCAACAAACTATTTTCTTATAATAATTAAATGACTCTTCAAAACACTCATATCAACATCTTCCTAAAAGGTGATGATCTAATATGGAAGGCTAATCCTAGTGGGTTATTTTTTCAAAAATCTAGTTATCTTTCCCTATAGGACCAAAAAGGGATTGTGAAAAATTAGAATTGCTTGTGGATAAAAAATATCGTCCCCAATGTCAATGTCTTCTTCTAGCTGGTAGCTCAAAAAAAATCTTAACTGTGGATAATATAATGAAGAGGGAAATTCCTATTCTTAATAGGCATGCTATATGTAGATAGGAGGCTGAATCTACTAAACATATCTTCCTTTCCTATTAGTATTCTTCCTCCTCAATCTTTCTTTAATTTTCCCAACTACTCTTGTATTTCCCTTGGGTCAATAAAAGATTTGATCTATCATTGGGAGGCAATTTAGGATTATTTTCTTCTAAAATTTTATTGGAATCTTTCTCTTTCTCACATTTTTGGGGGAATATAAATTTCAAGAAACTTGGTTATTTTTAATAATCAAAACTCTACTCCTTCCTCAACTTTTAATAAAATTTTGGATTTTTTCAAAGAGAGTTAGTTAACCTTTGTCTCCCACTTTGATGATCCTCCACATCAATTTTCCTAGATTGTTTGCTTATTGAACCCTTTAAATCCTTGTGTATCCTCAAAAGAAGTGTGTAGATAGATCAAACATCAAGTGGATCTGCCCTCCAACTCAATGGTATAAATTTAAATTTTTTGGAAAGGCTAAAGTGAATCTTGGACTTGCAAGAGTTGGAGGTGTCATTTGGTATTTTAATGGGAATCTCATGGTAGCCTATGTGGAACCACTGGGGATCCAAACCAATCATATGGTGGAAGTTAAGGCTACATTTTTGGTCATAGATCTTGAAATTAAGTTGGGTCTAGAGAATCTATAGGTGGAGGGAGATTCATTAAACATCATTAAATTATTGCAAGGTTCCTCCCAATCCTCCTAGAATACAATTGGTATTATTGAAGATGTTAAAATATTTCTTACTTTATTAAAAAGGGTGTCCATTAATCATGTTTATAAATAAGGTAATAAAAGTGTAGATAAAATGGAAAATCTAGGGGTTCTTAATAGATCCCTCACCAATTGGAAAGGTGACATGGCATTTCTAACTAATGTCATCCCTTTCATTGAGATCAACAAAGGATAATCCAATGTGTGAGTTAATGGGATCCATCATTATTAAATATAATTATCAAGGGAGGAAGAAATATCACATGTGTAAGGATATCATGTCTCATACACACCTTAAATAATTACACATTAAGATTCATTTTGTATTAAGCTCTAATATTTCAAATGGATTCACTTTCAACATCATTATATATTTCATGACTAGGGTCCCCACCATGAAAAGTGTAGTAGAAGAAAATAGCCAAGGATGGGAGGTGACCATGATCAGGTAAAGCTAATATCTTGTGCAAAAGTGAAGGAGGATGCTTATGTTTTTAAAAATATGGTTACGGGTGGGCTTGTTGACTACATGAAAAGATTAGTAGGCCATGATGTGGTGATATCTAGATGTTTTTATAATAGATGGAATGATAGAGAGGTTCAAATGCATGTTCTAAAACTCATGGTCATAAAAGAAGTTATAGGTGATATCATTGGTATGGATTGTTTAGGCATTAAGGAATTTAAAGACAAAAAGAGGAAGGATGAATTGTTTAATATCTTGTACAATAATGAAAAAAGAAGACCAAATCGTCAAACCAAAAAGGGTTCCTAAGGTTAGACCTCCTTAAGAAGTGGCTAGATGTGTGCCTCAAAATAATGAGGTACATCACCTTGGATGGGAAGTATATGGTGATATTATCTCACCATTTTATTTTCTTCAACCACTTTAGGGGCCACCCAATTAGTATTCCCTTTATCCTTCTCAATTCATTAGAAGTGTGTATTAACAATTTCAAATGTAACCCCTCAGTTGAGATAATCCACTAGGGGCTCATATTTCTAATGGTCAAAGGGGGGAAGCCTTTTGGACCAAGGATTTAATGGAGGTTATTCACATTAAAAGTGAGTAGGCAAAATTTGAAAAGGAGGATGATTTCTTCTCAAAACTAGAAGTAGAACATGTAGGGAAAGAAAATGTTTTATGTGGAGTAGAGAATTTTTAGGGAGAATTTCACCCTAGTGGTAGCCTAAATGGGGCCCTTGAATTAGTGACACCTATTTTTAGTATGGGTTGTGCCTATTTTAACTTCAAACTAAAAGAGGATATTGAAAAATCCATTGAGAAGTTGCAAACAAAGGTGGCAATTCAAAAACTTTTGAGCATGGAAATCTCTGACAAATTTAAGAACATTAAAATCATGTTGGTCTCTAGTAACTTATCCTCAGATAAGGGTGACTTTTAGTAGGATAAGGAGGAAGAATTGGGTACTTAAAAAAACCCCAAGGAATAATAACTAGCTATATCAGTGGAGGAGATGAAAATAGGATGGATGTTAAATAGGGTAAGGAGGAGTTTAAGACTGATGAGTAGAAGAGGAAGAGGCCCATCATGAAATCTATGTAGGGGATAGGAAACTATACTAGAGGTAGGGAGAATAAATTAGAGAATATGGGATCCAACAAACTTGTCCTTTATTTTGATTCTAAGAAATTGGACTACGTTCATCTGGTGTCTAGGTTTTTTCTAGTCTTTTTATTGGTATTTTGGAATCTTTTTTGCTGAAGTTAGCAGTTCTGGTTGGTTTTTAGGGATTTTATCTTTTTGTCTTGATGTTATTTCATATATATTGTTTGGTATATTCTATAAGGTAATGGGACCCTAAACCCTTATTTAACCTATCTAATAAAAAAGAAAAGAAAATAATATAAATTCTTACATAATCCACAAGTTTGAAGAAGAATCAATATTTGCACATCGAGATCAATCATAAAAAAATTCTCAAATTTTCATATTAATTTCAATATAGAAAACTTACTCCTTTTGGGAATATCAGTATGTAATAATAAATAATCTTTAGATAGGGAAGGACTCATATCTCAAGTGATGTCT
This sequence comes from Torreya grandis, assembly GCA_037957365.1. Taxonomy (NCBI): domain Eukaryota; kingdom Viridiplantae; phylum Streptophyta; class Pinopsida; order Cupressales; family Taxaceae; genus Torreya; species Torreya grandis. Next base: position 1,087,741 of record JARHVA010003059.1, on the reverse strand, counting down.
AAAAATACATGTTCAAAAATAACATTGTATGTGAATCTCATGTAAAGTATACATGTACAATAATGATTACTCAAAATAGATTTATTAATCTAAAATACAATATATACATGCTAAATGAATTAGAAACTAATATTTCCATGTCAACTATAACATGAAAATATATATGGATAACTGGAGAGGTGTTGATTTAGTACCACTAAAATAATGAGTCAATAGAGTGATAGTTGTTAACACTGAAGTGGTCATTGTAGCTCTTTGAGTGATCAATATTGGCACACCTAAAGTATGTATGGATACTTATTTAATAAATTGGGGAGTCTATGATGATGTGGAAACACTCATAGTTGGATAAATTCTAGGCACTAATCATTAAGATACATCCTTATCTTTGAGTTATTTAAATAATGCATGGTTAGATTCAAACTCTTTGTTGACAATATCAAAATTGATCAATGTAGGATTGAATAGTTTGATGGTATCATCCATCAACATCATGTGATCTACATCTAATTATTTATACTCTACTATAAGTGATTTAGCCATTGTCACCTAGTCCTTAGCAAAATTGATTAGTTTTAAATCTTATTATTAGTTTTATATATCATTCTTTTGACCTCCTTTTTAAAGCTATTTGGTGTTACTTTAAGGAGGGTCTCAAACTTTGGGTCTCAAAAGGCACTGATCACACTAGTGACCCTTATGCAATTAAAAATTTATAATGCATAGTTCTCATATATCACAATATGTGCTAATAGAGCCTTCATCTAATTATGCCATACAAGAACAACATCCCTTTTCATAACTACATAGTTTAAGGCCCATTTTGCATCTTGACTAGACATCAAGATGAGCTAGATAAAATAACTAATATTAGAACATTGAATCAAAAATGTAAGTATCTTCTCATATTCCCTGAATTAGTGCCACAACTTGAGTACTTTATTTATTTATGATTGAATTTTACCCTTGGAATCTTGAATGTTATCCAAAATGTCATATAACATGATGGCTTCACTCTACACACTACCAACAATTTCATGAGGAGCATGTATAATTTACCTCTACATTATCCTATATTGTGATTCCTTCTTAATTTTTTACATTTCTTTCATTTCCTCCCTAGTAAAATCCATAAAACTATAGAAATCCTATGTATATTCATTAGGATCACCACGATTATTTTTAGCTTTCTTAGATAAGGGAAAGATATTTTCATTCTATTCAAATTCAACTTCTTCCATTAAATAAATATTTATTTCCTTCCTCTTCCTTAACCTTTATATTATAATACTCTACCTATAAAATATGGTGGAGACTGTGGGCAATTTGATGATAGCCAATTTTTTTCTCTCATCTTTATTTCAATGCATTTCTCTAACCCATTCAAGAATAATAAGTGCTCATTCTTATCTTGATGTACTCATATATTTAGAGGTATAGTGTGGAGGTGTCATAAGAGGAGTTATTATTGTATGATTCAATGTTTAAGGTGCTAATTAAGTGATTATTTGAATCAAGAATTGTAATGAGGTGCAAACAATCCTCTACCATAGTGAGGGTTATTTTTGTGGAACAACCTTAACTATAAATTTAGTTAAGCCACGGGTCTTCTAAAATATCAAATTGGATAATTTTATTCATGAGTATTATGGCATTGATAGCTCTATTTGATTTTAGGGTTTCCTAGGGACTAGTAGCATTCTAGGATAAAAAATTGAAATAGTAGTCAAATCTTCAAAATGGACTACCTTCTTAGGAGTATTTATTTATGTAGAAGTTGAAAGAATAAAATAATGGACTATACCATATAATGAAACACTAGGAATAGTTGGGGGTAAATACATAGCTATATTATATACAATAGATATAGAATAAGCCAAAGAAGAGACTACCTCACTTGTATTTTCACTTTCCTTTGTCATAATTACTTGTTGGTCTAGAGCACCAACTAGTGTTTATCATTCTTGTAGGCTTCCCAAGCTCAAATATTTGGCATTTTCCAACTCATACTCTTCATCCTATTCAAATTGGGCCTCCTCCTCACTTAGCCTCTATTCTAATTCCATCATAATTTTTGCATTTTCTTCCTCCTCATTTGTGGCATAGTCCACCAAGGATATCACCAAGCCAAGTTCTTCTTCCTATAATTCCTCTTCATTAGGTGATTCTTATATATTAGTTATAACAAAAGATGGTATTTCCTCTAGTTATTGACTTGTAGAGGAGGCTAGAATAATTTTAGATCTCCTTCGGTAGGTGGTTATGAGAGAAACATGAGCTAAGCAAGATGATGAAATAATTAAAGGAACCCTAATAGTAAGAACACTACTATGGGTGGTTATGATGAAATGTAAGGTGGAACAATGATATTGGAATGGGTATGGAAGAATATGGTCCTGGTTGAGGGAATGGATGAGTGGATAGAAGAGATGTGAAATAAGTTTAGAAAAACTTACCTATGTAACTATTGTGAGAGATGGTACAGGTGTCACTAAGAATGTCCTATTTTATTTGTCCTTTAGAGATGGGGATCCCTATAATATAGCGGTTATGACCAAATGTGTGGCAATGATAAAAAAATGATTATAAGTTGGTTAGGGACTAGGGAGCCTTCTAAGAATCTCCTTTCTTATCTGTAGGTTTTCTTACCTTTGGTTTTTAGATTCCCCCTCTTATGGATCCACCTGATTTCTTATAGGAGAGGGGGATTGGATTAGGTCTATCAAATCATATGGTTGATAAGGGGGAACTAATATATCCATGCCTTCTAGGATTATTCCACCATTTCATTGGCTTTCTATTTTGTAATATCTAAATTATATTAGATGGCCTGGGCAACCATCATGGACATTTATTAATTTTTCATGTGTGTCCATAATTCTAAATCATCAGTTGTATTTAGGAAAATTACATCATATTCATACCCCTAGTGACCATATGTAAGGTTCACCTTCTTCTTCTCCCTCAAGTCTTGGAGATAATTATTGATTTTCTTTTTGATCTCTTACCATAGATTGGAGCTAACCAACACTCAAAGGTTTTTTAATGTAATAGGCCAAATTATTCTATCCTACCTCCTCATCTATGTTTATATATATATGGTAAGCTATTTGTTTCTCTAAAATTTTGTCAAGGACATGGCAAGGCAAGAACAAAGGAGCTGCCATTGTCCCTTGAATCTTAATAATTGTCACGTCAAGGTAATATCAATAATCCCCCCATTTCTTAATGGTTTTCCTCAAGTTCTTAGATAGATGAGGCATATAAGTGCCATAAATTACCTTGTACACTTTAGGATATACTTCTACAAAAATAATTTTAATTTCACTTTTGAATCTATAGATAAACATAAAGGAATAATCTTCACATATGTAATCGATGGTTACCATAATTCTCCATTTATCCTATAAATTGTGCCCAATAATACATCTAGTAAATAAGACATCAAATTAAAGTTTACATTAGTAGGCCTTTGTTATATTTATATATTTTTACCTTTAGCTAAACATTGATAACCTCACCTAGGGCAATAATCTTGTTGGAGGTCAATAGAATGTCCAACAAAAGGACCCATTCCAATCGTACATATGTAATACTAGGAAAACCATATAATGTGTATAAAAAGGCCATGTTGATCCTAATCTCATAGCTAAACTTGATAATTTCATTAGAATAAATGCCCCACCTTGGGATTTAACCTTTGGCCTTCTAGTATCCATTATTTTAAATTTCATTAAATTGTATTATGTTTGAGCCACTAATTAGCTAAGAGTTGGTTATATATTACCTCAAGACCTATGAGTTTGAGTTACCTCTCAAATTCCCTCCCATAAATATAAGAAACTACATTCTTTCCTTTCCTAAGATGGAGGAAATCCCTATAACAAATACCATTGAAAAATAAATCCCTAAGCATTGCAATACAAGGCATTATCTCTAATATTCCTAATGCTTGATGAATTCCAATGGTTTTGATGAGCAACAAGTCATTGATGTATTGATTCTCATCTAGGGATACCTAGTCCTATTCAAAAAATGGGGCCATAGAATTGACTACATTTTAGAGTGTTGATTAGTGTTGGAACTTGAATTTAAGAACACTTTTATCAAACATTATATCTATGTATTTAGTAGTTCCCACATGAGAGTATGTAGAAGGAACTTGAACATGATTTATTTGAAGAGGAATACATTTGAGTAATATTTATATGTATAATTATTTTACAAATTCTATTAATTCTCTTTGCATATTCACTAGAAAACTAGGTCTTTTGTTTTAGAAAAGCTTGAAAATGTAATATTCATTCATAGATTAATGGTGATGTGATTTTATTTTAAATATATTTTATATATATCCCAAAGTCTATGCCTTGAGTGTTAAATTAATGCAACTTAAATGTAGCTAATATATTTATATTTGACTCTCATTTCAATTTGTATGTGTGAGTCAACTTTGGCAGTTTTGTATTTTCCATATGATAACTTCTTGTTAACTTTACATGTCTAGTCACCCTACTTGAGATATTTGTTGCTTTCTCACTTACATGCTTCTTTAATTTACTATAAATATTTTCTTATGTGTACTTTGGTTATGCACTTTGTGGATTTTGACACTTGTCCATTTATCACTTACTCAAGCCTTTATATTCATAAGTTTTTTTTATATGCTCCAAGGCTATGAGTTAATGTGATTGTACCACATGGAATAATATCAAGCTTGATAGAACTTAGAGGCTAAAATAAATAGGTATATTATCCTTTTTAATTTTGTATGTTCCTATGAATGCTTTAGATTAATTAAGTGTCAACATTTGACTTGATATTAAGGGATCAAAGCCATGCGACCATTAGGCCATTAATTTGGTTTTTAGTCCTTAAATCTCTAGGATAATGAAATGATGCCAACTATCAACTAATCATAGCATAAAATCTTAGACTTATTAGACTGTGGGGTACTAGGACCATTAGACTTGTTTTTATAGATACCTAAAATTGGCCACCAATGGTTTTATATTAGACTTTAGACCAATTTATACTAACCATTGAAAATTAAGCCTAGAAATCACTAAACATCCCTAATTTAATTGTGAAAAATTCATCAAAGATAAGAATTCTATTGAGACATCCATAATTTGGGTATCCTATCATAAGAAACATTAACCTCTCATAGATTCATCTCTAAGTAACCTACAACAACACAACATGTAATTTTGCCTATAGACCTATTAAATGGGGCAAATGCACACATAAAATCAAATCTCAAAAATTATAAAATACTAATAAAATTTAATTAAAATAATAAACATAATTAAATTCCTAGTTTAATTATCCATGATAAATTAATGAAATTCTAAAAAAGGAAATTCAAAAGTCAAGAATATCTTAGGTTTTCATTATTACCTTTTGTGAGTTGTCAAGTCTTGGAAAATATCCTAAAATATCTTACCAATGCCTATTCATTTCAAATCATGAGGTTTTAACACCTTTTAAATCTACTAAGGTTAAATTAACTCACTTAGGTTAGGTTTGAACCCATTCCATGTTTAAACTACACCTTAATTCACCTTGGGTTGGGGTTAGTTTCTAAACCTATAAATACAAGCATTTACCTCTTCATTTATAAAGCTTGAACATATTAAAGTTATAATGTAGGGTTTGGTGCATGATTCAATTATATAGTGTTATAATTCCAAAATCACAAGACAAATCCAAACTCAAGCTATAAGCCATGGTGCTAAGGAGAGAAGGAGATAGCCAAGCTCCATTACCATAGAGTTCTTGTGCACAAGCTAAGCAAGCCAAACAAACACATCATTTGGTGCATTCAAGGAAGGTAAGGAATTTGGTATTATTTACATTTTAGTTATGTTTAAAATTTATTTCATTTAATAATATCCACTTATGATCTAGGAAAGTAAGTGTTATGCATGTTAGTGTGTTTTTATTCAAGTTTTCTTACTTATTCTAAAACATGATCTAACCAGCCTTCTTGAATTCTTTGATCGCAAATGACATACTTAGTGAGACATTGAGCACCCCATATACAAAGGAGCCAAATATGTAACTTATAAATCATCAAATGGATGCTTGAATATCTTAAAAATTATAGTTTTAGTTTTATTTTTGCCATATTTTTTATTTGAGAACTAACTCAAATCTATACAAAGATCGACATCGATCAAGAATAAGTGTCATTGATTCTACCAAACCATCATTAGTTCTACCTAATCAAACTTAGTTCTATGTGACTGACATCAGTATGATTGTAGGGGGAAATATGGTTTCAAAACTTGAATTTTGAATCTTTTTAACATTCCTACTTGTGATTTCTTGTTTTCTTTGACATTTAAACTCTCTATCTAATCATCTCCTTTTTGGTTTTGAAGAGTTTTTATCTAACCATTTACTAACTAACATTTTTATCTTATGTTGGTTTTGCCTTTAGATTCATAGGTGATAGACATCGATCTTAATCAACTAGTATTGGTTCTTTATAGTTGTCATTGGTTCTTTATGAGACTGACCAACATCGGTCACCTTATAATCGACATTGATCAGTTCTGATTGACGTTGGTCTCTATGTTTTTAAAATAAAAACTCAAGAGCTATTTTTTAAAAGTTTATTTAATCACCATTGAAATTGATTCTAAGTATAATAATACTCCCTAACCCTTATAGGTCCAAGGTAGGGATAAAACATGATTTTTCAAGTTAGGCTAATGAGCATATCATTTTGGGTGTTTAAAAATAATTAGCTAAGTCATTCACACTTCATTTTAGTGATAAAATGAACTTGTTAAATATTGAACATTTGATATTTGGTACTTAAAAGGAATTATAATTTCTAATGTTTTTAAACACTTCATTTTTGGTTCTTAAAAATGAATTAGGCTAAATCTTGAACATTTGGGTTTTTGTGCTTAAAATGAACATAGGTGTTTTGCTTAAGTTGTTTTGTGCAATTTATTTCAAGATTTTGTACTTAAGCCAAGGGGCCAAATAAATAATTTAATCAAACATTTCAATTGCTACACAAAATTGGCATTCACTTATTTCAAATTCATTGAAAATATATGTTTGAACTTGTTTGCTTATTTTCATAAAATGAGGAGCACATGTATGCTCTCCCCCCATCCCATATAGGGAAATTGGGTAAGCAAAAGTTTCTTTTCATTAAATTTGTGCCTATTCCAAGGTGTGGAAAGAGAGTTTTTTAGGCTCTCCCCAAAACCCATATGGTTTGGGTGATCTAAATTAAACCCTAAAGTCTTTCCACTTAGTCATTTATTTCATGCAATTTGGATTATAAAGGGGAGGTCATTGCCTTTTCATGAGTTATTTAGAGAAGCATTGACTCAGGGCTTCATCTATCGATAGTGTTTCAACCAAGTTCCATGGTAGGGTATACAAATTATGGTACACATACTATGAGAGCTAGGGGTTGAGTGGCTAACCTCTCCTTTCATAATAAAGGCCTGAGTCAAGTTTGGTTAACTAGGGGATTCCCCTAAGTAGTCTATGGATGGAATCTCTATGTAAAGGAATATACTCTTTCATAGTAATTTAACTGGTATGAACTCAATTGATGTGATACTTCTCTTGTATTAGCCATACTTGGGATCAATCTAGACCTTTAAGAACTATAGTTTTAGTTGACCCCATTTGCCATACCATATCAATTTAGGGATTAGGATGATATGCTTAGTTCTATTTAGTATTTTCCTTTGCTTATTGATCTTTTGAGTCTAAAAATTTGTTTGTTTATACCATGTCAAAAATGATTCTTGTGTCCACACTACTCCATTATTTGAGGAGGCATTATGCCATCTATTTGACACCTTGATTTAACTTAAAAACTTTTATGTCAAAAATGTTGAGTGTGTCACTTGATTGAAATGGGTAACATTATACTTCCCAAACCAATTCAATTTTTATGCCTTAAAAGTCTTTGAAACAAACCATTATTTACATATTTTGAGAGTGATAACACCATTATGCTACTCAAATTATTTCATAGACTTGTATTTTCTTGTTTCCAAGTTGTCATTATTTAAAACAAATCACTTGTGTCTTATGGGATCTTTTTTTTAGTGCTACTACATCATTTAAATTTGTCTAGCTTGTTTGGTCAAAAATCCTAAGTTTTCCTAAATTGAGTTTTGAATTAACCTTTCTAAAGTTCAAATTCAAACATTGATTGATTTTTTTATGCCTTGCTTAATTAGGGATCAGACACAGATATTTCTCTTTTGGGTTACATAACTTAGGTTAATTTTTGACCCAAAATTAAAAAACTATATTGTTTTTTCCTTTATTTAGGATAACCAATTTATCTTCAAGTGCCTTTTGTTTAGTGCATCATACCAATTTGATCACGTTCATGTCTAGAATCAAGTGCCTTGTTTATGCCAAAGTGTTCTATTTTTTTTAGATTAAATCATTATTTTATTTAAAGTATAAAAAATCCTAACACATGCCTTATTTGAGCCTAGATTTTGATGTTGCATTTGGCCAAAAGACCTAGAAAATATTGCCTTTCCTAGATTAGACCTACTTGGAATATCGTTGGACCTAGAGTTTGGAATGTTATTTTTAGTTCATCCACTTGACCTTTTTTGTGTGAGAAATTTGATGTTATACTATTTTTACCAAGTTTTTACATAGACTCTTTTGGAGATACATCTCCCCTCAACCAATTTAGATAGAGTTTGAACCTTTTGTCTTTTTATACATAAATTTTTAGAGTTTATATAACTCTAACCCCTCTTGTCATGAAACATTTGCCATTAATTTTACCATGTCTCACAATACATGTAGTGGAGTCATGTATAATCTAGGATATGAGAATTTTGTCACCTGAGAGGATTTTTTCTAAGACCTTTATGAAGATGATGTCATTTGGGAGATAAATTCTTATCCACCTTACAACACTCAAATAAGGGAATTGAGTCAAGATATTTTAGCTCATTATTTGCTTATAATGCCTCCATAATCATAGCAAGACTAAGAAAATATGGCTGAATACCTTGCTAGCATACCTATGGTTACATAACAAGTCTAATAGTAACCTTATTACATAATAATGCCATCAGTTTATGAATCTTATCTAGCTGATCATCACTTGCTAACAAACAAGGATGAGGTCTTAAATAGAGCCACAAAGGTAGGGGATAAGTTTTTTATAGAATTTCCCCATGAAAACTTTCCAAGTCTAGTAAGAGGGCCTTACAACATGTCTTAAAATCAAAACAATGACTAAGCCTCTAATAGCAACCCTCATGCTATAGTACTGATGATATATCAAGATCCTCATATGATTTTCACATAGAGGGGCCTCATGGAGGACCAATTCATTCAAATAAAGATAGTATACTGTAGATATTTTAACCTCTCACATAAATTTAATAATATGACCATGTCAAATGCTCATTTTATTAAGTTAGCTCCTTCAACAAGAGTCTTAATTGATTTGACTAGGCAAGAAGATCAAGGTTTAGACCCATTTCCACAAATCACCTCAGGATAAAATATGTTTAGTACCCCAACTATCAAGGAAGTGTCTTCTAATTCTATGCATAATAGTGAGTTGAATATAGTAGATAATACACAAGTAATGTCTAATTTGAACCAAAGTTGTGTTAATGCACAAACAAATAGTCAACAATAAAATGTACCTTTAAATAACACCGTGAGTGTTTTGAAAACTCAAGGAGTAGGAGTTTCTACTTCCCAAACTCATCCAACTACCTATAATCCTCAACCAATTACTTCTTCAATCTCACAACATCAAGGATTAAGTATTTAACTAATGACCAATACCATACCACAACAAAATGTGATGAATATTACTCCACCCCAATAGGTGATGAGTAATATTTCACAAAAATAGGCACCATCCAATGTACCCATGTATCAGAGGTAAAACATATTATCACCTCAATAGGGGTAACCAATGTTCCACCTCATTAGGTAGTGATGAACATACCTCTTCAGACATAAACTAACATGCTAATCTAAAACCAAATGATGTATAACCAACAATTTACATGTAGTTTTTAGTGACAAATACCAAATATCCAACATGCATCTACTTCCCAATAGGGATTAATGCAACCATGATGTTTCAATCTTCCAAAAACACCTATTAGGCAATAATTAACTTTTATGTCAAACATGTGATAAGTTTAAAGATAGGGCCTTTGTTCACAAGTTCCCCTCAATTAGCAAGGTATGAATAATTGATATCATGTCCCTATTCAACCTCAACAAGAATATTATAGCCATACTCCTTCATCCTAATCATAATTTACCTAAAACCAAGCCTATATACCTGATCCCAACTAGGATATCATATCATAACACATGTAATTCCAATAATCACACCTTAATCTACACATGTATATTCTTGGTACGTTCCCTAGCCAATCCAACATTACCCAACAAAATGACTCGATTATACCCTGATCAAAGTAATCCATTTTTTACCACAAAACCTCTAGCGTAGGCTAATGATCCCACTAGTTTCCTTACATAGGAACTGTAAAAAATAAAGGATGTAATTGCCCTCATTCAAGCTAAAAAGTAGAGTAAGAAGTTTAAGTTAGATCATGTGTGTTTTTACCCTTTCAACATGGAGTACTTGAAAATACCATTTCTTCTAGGGAGCAAACCACCAAAGTTTGAAAAATACAAGGGGAAAGGTGAACCCAAGGCTAATTTGATGGAATTATTTATTGCATTCCAACCAATGTCCTATAAAAACATATACCTATTATTGTTGTTTCCAATAATCCTATTAGTGTAAGCATTGGAATGGTTTCTAAAATTACCCAAGAATTCAGTATTTGAATTTGATGATCTTTCAAACAAGTTCATGTAATACTTCTCTTACAATATCAAGCATAATATTTCATTGTTCGATTTGACACAAGCCAAATAGAAGGTTTGAGAAAGCTTAGTAATCTATATATGGGAATGGAGAGCCCTTACAATCCAATTTAAACATAGTCTATTAGATAACCAACTAGCCATTGTGTTTACCTAGAATATACACAACAAGATATCTTACAATCTAGAGTTATAGTGTGTGCATACCTTTAAGGAAATCATCTACAAAGGTTTATTGATCAAAATATCCCTTACTAACAAAAGGATCATTAAAATTACCTCATCAAATTAGAGCCAAAACCAAAACCATAACAATAGCCAGAATTATAACTAAGTCCAAGTGCAAGCATCATAAACAACCTAGCCTAATAACTATGACAAACCCAAGTAGTTTAATCATAATAAGAATGTTTTAGGGAATATAGTAATTGAGTCACAACATGTCAAAATGGTGCAAACACCATCTACTTAGCCTAAACCACATATGCAATTTAATCCTAACCAACAAACTCTTCAGTACATATAGTAAGCACAATAACCTAGACCATCATAGCAAATGTAACAACCTATGCCTTTTTAAAACCCTCCTCCAAGGAAAATTATGCCAACTCATCATGTTTTTAGTGACCTCAAATAACACATTTAATCCATGTTTCATTAGCTCACCACATCTAATTTTATTAATTAGCTAATTCCAAAGCACTATCCTAAGGGCCTTGACTATCTATATAAGTATAGGTCAAATGAATTCTATGAGTATCATCATGTCAATGGACATAATTTGCATCATTTTGTGAAAATTAAACATCTAATTGAGAATATGTTAGAAAATAGGGAGATAAGATTGGCAAATCGAGCTTTCACATCTAATCAAAATCTAGGAATCTATCAATACCCCTTTCTCTAACATAACAAACAATAAAAACAATGACAATAGATAACATAATATCAAAAAACAAGGTAGAAATAACATAACCAACAAAATCAACAACAAAACCAACAATGTTAAAATAATGGATGGAAGCAGGGCTAAAATGATGCCAACAACCAACATACCTACCATACAATTGCACATGACTATAATAAGGTTATAGGCCATATTGTAGGAGGTCACACTAACACCATTTACATAAATATAAGACCAAGTAATAATAAAAAAATACCATTGCTAATTATTCCCAATCAACCAACCCATGCTATTAATCCTTCCTTGACCTAGGACTACATATAGGTGAACCAACAAGTAGGGATTCCCAATTTTGGACCTTATACCGATAACTCATCATTATCCCATGACCATGCACAAGTGCACCAACAACTGAGACATATTCCATCTTATCCCCCTCCCTCATCATTTATTACTAATAATGGTCTTGTATCAAATCTTGATTGTGCAATCACAACTCAGTGGTCAAATATTACCATACTAGGCCCATAACCATATACCACTTCACCCAACATCTAACCAAACATTATGGCTAGGAATAAGACATTTACCATTTCTTAATAAAAAACATTTGATATTGTGGAAAAATTACATAATACATCCACACAAATCTCCATTTTGGATTTGTTGCATTCATCTACTATCCATAAAAACATCTTGAAAAAATTCCTCATCCAATCCCAACTTCTTAATGACATATCTCTAGACAAATTTTAAGATTTGGTTGGACACCTAGCTCAAGGCCAATAATTAACCTTCAACCAACATTATATGTCATCTCTTAGCCCACTTAATAATAATCCATTATACACCAAAATTTTCATAGCATGGCACAAAGTGAAGCATGTCCTCATAGACAATGGATTAGGTCTAAATATTGTGTTTTTAAATCTCATCAAGCTTCCTGGGCATATGACAATAGATCTCCAAGAAAAAATAATCACCATCAAGGCCTATGATAATGAAAAATTAGAAGTATAAGGCATCATCAACTTACCCATTATCATTGGTCCTTTGACCCATGATACACTATACCATGTGTTAGATCCTAATTTTTAATATAATATGATTTTGGGTAAACCTTAGATACACAACATTTTTTCAATCCCATTGACATTGCACCAGTTTATCAAGTTCTCCCATTCAGGTATGAAGGTTACTATTCTAGGAAATTTGCATCCATACGAACATTATAATAATTTAGAGGTCGAGTTCAAAAGTTATAACTATCATTTTGGTTTGAATCTAGTTGCCAACAAGGAAAAGGGAAAATAAATACTTGTTGATTCACCAAAGGTCAATTGTATTGACCTTGATACCCTTAAGTCACTTTCCTACATGCCACCTCTTGAAATGTCCAATCATTACACCACCTAAGCTAATAGCCCAGGAGAATATTTGACCCATGATACCTTTCACATTGCCAAGATTCCATAAAACCCCAAGTCCTTTGGAAAACCAAAATCCTAACCACCTTTCATGGAATGGCAAAGCTAAATGGCATAGTTCAGCACCTATCACTTTCATACCAACTTCTAGCCCATAACAATACCCTCTTGTAGATGATGAATCATGGTTGTATAATGATAAATTGGTTAATTTTTAAAAAAAAATCCAAATACCCCATTCCTAATTAGATCATGGATAATCAAGCCTATGAAGGAGAAGGCCTCAGGCCAAATCAATAAGGAACACTTGAGCCAATTTATATGACTCGGTACAAAAGAACCTATTGACTTAGATTTAAACTACCTAGAGGTGATCCCACATATCTTATTTGAGTTTCATCACCAATGACTAGTGATGATGATGGTGATAGTCAAACAAATTCTAATCATAGCCATTTCGATGACCTATCCAATACCAATTTATTTAACACTAATGCCATTCATACCCTTCGACCAATTATTGACCATAATCCACTTCCATTATATCATCCCCACCTGATAGACTGGGACGAACAAGAATTAAACATGTTAGTTGATGCATTTTAGAATGACGAGGCATTATGTGATTTTTTAGGCTTTAGGGACAATATTCCATTGGGATACCAAAAGCAATGGTTCATAATCAAACTAGATCTTGAAGCCTATTTTGGAGAATAGGTGAACACCCTTAACCAAAAATAATTAAATAAAACATTGAGGTCCCAAGGTGAAAACCACTTTGAGGCACTTTTAGACTAGGGAAGTAGTAAAGAGAAAGGCCATTCTAGTGGTGAAAACCTATTTCAAGCACCATTAGATGGGGGTGTTCAACCTTCCTTAGACATAAACCAAGAGACCATGAATGATGAACTTATCTATGGGTCTAAGTTTAATCTTTAAGAACAATTGGATTCAGATCAAATCATCCAAGAGACCACCAATAATGAACTTGTCTATGGGTTTGAGTTTAGTCTTAAAGAACAACAATATTTTTATTGAATCATCCATGAGTTTCCAACCGTATTTATCACATGGCCATCCCTACCATTAGGGGATTATGATTCATCATGCCTAGGAAAACTTGAAGAACTAGTCCTAACAGAGGGCTCTCCCATTACAAACCACTTTAAATATTTTCCAACCATTCTAGAGGATGGTTTAACCCATCTAGTGGAATATATGATAGAGGTTACAATTGGGACTACAGATGACCCAAAATGGATAAAATTTGGTACATCCCTCATTAAGGAGGAATTTAAATCTATATAGCCCTTTTAAGGGAATTTGTAGATATATTTGCATGGGCCTACTCTGACATGCCTAGTTTGGACCCCACCTTGGTTGTTCACCATCTTGTGGTACATCCTGATGCCAAACCTATGAAACAAAAATTATGCAAGATACATCCTCACATTTTTATATTAGTGAAGAAAGAGTTGTAAAAACTATTGGAAGTGAGATGTATTAGGCCAATCAATTATTCTAAGTGGATATCCAATGTTGTGTCAGTTATCAAGAATCCAAAAGGAATCAAGATCTACATTATTTTTAGAGACACGAATAAAGCTTACCCCAAGGATGACATTTTTCTACTAAATATTGATATGATTATCAACTCCACAATAGGTTATGAAATGCTTTCATTGATGGATGGATTCTCAAGCTATAATCAAATCCAAATAGTGTTAGAAGACCAACAAAAAATAGCATTCACCAGTTCATGGGGAACATTTTATTATCAACTTTTTCCATCTAGTCTCAAAAATGTTGGGGAAAGCTGCTAAAGATCCATGACCTTCATATTTCATGACATGATGCATGACATTGTTGAAGACTACGTTGATGACATACTAGGTAAATCAAAGACCAAGGTCAATCATCTAGTAGTACTAAGGAGGATATTTGAGAGATTGCATGAATACAAAATCAGGCTTAACCCTAATAAGTGTGTTTTTAGAGTTACCTTAGGAAAATTGCTTGAATTTATTGTGTCTCATTGAGGTATTGAAGTTAATCTAGTCAAAGTACTAACCATAATAAATATGCCACCACTGACCAATTTGAATTAGATCTATAGTTTATAGGGAATGATCTAATCCATTAGATGCTTCATATCTTAGTTATCAGATAAGTACTACCCATTTACACATCTATTGAAGAAGGGTGTAACATTTCATTGGGATGATGACTACCAAAAATATTTTCAACATTTGAAGGACTATATTATAAATATACCTATTTTATTGCCTCCAATGCTAGGAAAACCATTCCTCCTATATCTCTTAGCTATCAACAAAGCTGTAGGGGCACTTCTATCTCAACATGATGATAATGGAAAGGATCATGTTGTGTACTATCTAAGTTGTACACTAGTCATGTATGAGCATAATTATATGGCCATTGAAAAAACATGTTTAGATATGGTCTTTGTAGCTCAGAAACTACACCATTACATGTTAAAAAATTAGACCATGGTTATTTTAAAAGTAGATCCACTCAATTATTTACTATCTAAAACATCTTTACAAGGCTGCATGACCAAATGGGTCATGCTTCTCAAAAATTTGATATAGAGTATGTTAATTAGAAATCCATCAAGGGGCAAGTTCTTATAGATCAACTTGTTGAAGCACCCCTTGTAAATATAATTCCACTAACATTCTAGTTTCTTGACGAATCCATTATGACCATCATTGAAACACCTCTTGAGGATTATTACTATAAGTTGTATTTTGATGGATCATTCATATCACATAGATTGGGGGTAGGCCTTTTGTTTATTACACTATAGGGGGATCTAATCGATAAGTCATTTGTAATTAGTTTTCCCTGTACCAATAACATGGATGAGTATGAAGCACTTGTTATAGGTCTTTGACAAGTAGTATAATGGAGCATACACCATCTAAAGGTTTATGGTGATTCTCAGTTAATCATCAATCAAGTTATATACCATTTATATACCAAGGATGATAAACTTATACCATATAAGGCCATGCTCAACATTCTCAAACAAAAAATTACTGATCTCCAATTTGAACATATACCAAGGGCCAATAATAGAACAACAGATGGCATGGCTACCATTGGATCTTTGATTCAACAAATATATACTATAAAATAATACCAATTTCTTATTAAAACTTGAATATCACTAGCTTATGAACCTTCAACTATCATAATGATTTGTGATATTGTTGATCCCACCTCTAGTTGGTATTAAAACCTTTACACCTACCTCCATGACCAAATTATGCCACAAGACCTATCCCATAAAAAATCTAAGCCTTTATCCACCATGTCCCACATTATATCTTACTTATACCAACCTTATACAATCATAGTTTTAATGGAACTCTGATTCATTTTTTAAATTTAGAATAATCTACATTAGCATTATGGGAAGTTCATAAAGGAGTATGTGGAACCCACACTAGTAAGGTTATCCTATCCAAAACATTATTACATATTGGATACTATTGGCCAATGATGGACACAAATGTAGCTGCATATGTGAAAAAATGTGATAAATATCAATGACATGCCAATCTAATTCATGCCCCAGCCAAGACTTTAAAACCAATGCTTACACCATGGCCATTTTCTACATGGGGCCTTGATCTCATTGGTAAGATAAACCCCACCTCATCCGATGGCCATAAACATATCCTTACCACCACCGAATATTTCACTAAGTGGGTTGAAGTTATACCCCTCACATGAATGGAAAGAAAATTTCCAAATTCATATTTAACCATCTCATTTGATGATATGGTATTCCCTCTGATATTATATCTGATAATGGTATATCATTCAAAAATAAGGATTTTGAATTGCTATGTGACAAGTAAAAAATTAAACAACATTTTTCCATGGAATATTACCCTCAAGGTAATGGATAGGTAAAAGCATCTAACAAAACCATTATCAACATCCTAAAAAATATTTTCAATGATGTCAATTGTGATTGAAACCTTCAAATATTCCATCCCTTCTAGGCATATCATACCAACCACCATACTCCAATAGGAGCCACTCCATACTCACTTATTTATGGCACTGAAGCCATTTTTCCCATTGAGGTCAATGTACCTTCACTGTGCATCTCTTTTGAGCATGTGTTGGATGATGAATACTATTAATTATCTCTCTTATAAGACATATAGTTACTTGATGATAAATGCTTGGCCACAACTAATAATCTATAATCATACCAAAATAGACTATATAGCCACTACAATTGGTTCATAAAACATAGAAACTTTTAGCTTGGTGATCTTATTCTTAAAGGAAACAAAAATAATATAATGGAAAAAAATAAACATAAAGGCAAGTTCAAACCCAAATATGTATGTCCTTTCATCATTGTTTCAAACTATGGTGTTGGAGCATACAAGCTCACTACACCAGATGGGAACGAACTTGATGAGCTGATGAACATTATACACCTCAAGCATTACTTCACTTGAGTGACTTGGTTTATTGTCTATGAGGGCCATTTAAATTATACCATATTATCAACATTATTATTTATCCCATACCATTTTACCATTCTACCATTATATCACTTTGTTGTGCCATCATTTTGCTCTAACATGCCTTTTCTATAGATCAAGTTATTTTCAAATTTCCTATCGAGACCGTTTGACCTTGGTTCCATAGTCACTTTCATCATGAAGATTCAGATCAATTTTTAATAGTTATTTCAAGTATTCTAAATATAATTTATATTTTGGAAGAGTATGATAGAAGTTTTGGTAGTTGCATCCTTCATTTCTTGTTTTGTTCTATACTAAGTATGCCTGATTATAACTACCTTTGGGCAAATGAATGTCCCATAGTTAGGCTACTAATTATAACCACCTATGGGAAAATTAGTATCATTGATATATGCCATTATTTCCTAGTTATAACCATCTAGGGGCAAACTAGGGGTAATACTTGTTTATCATTCCTTGAAGTACCACCTTTTCATGCTTATGTTATAATGTGCCATTTTCCAACTTTGCTTGTTTTATTTAAATTGGTTACTACACTAGTTAGATTCCTCCAATGTAAGGTAGAACTATAGCGACTTGAAGTCCCATCCTAGGACTATGTGGGAAACACTCAATTTATATTGATGTCAAATTAGTCACCCTTATTCATGTTCTAATTATTTTCCAATCAATTTAAGATTTAATTCTCTCATTATTTTGTGAGCTTTTATCATTTAGTATCTTGTCATTTTCAATCAAGTTGAGATGTTCTAAAAATTCGAAAAACACTTGTAAACTCGATTTAGAAAAACCAAAAACATTGACCACTTATTTGCCTTAAGGATTCTATAAACCCTCACTAAGTCACAAAAAACCACTTATCATTTAGTTTCCCCATCCTTATTGGCCCTCTAGTCCCATGCACTTACCATTTTTAAAGATCATTCCCACATTCTTCTATAAAATTAAACATAGTTTCTTTCTCATCATTTTCTTCTATCCCATTTCCTAAGAGAACTACATTTGTCCTAAATTTTTTGTTGGATCTTACATCCATGTAACTATGTAGGTAGTGTCCACTTTCCTAGTGCATCTAGAGCCAACTCAGCCACCCCCTTCCTTTTCTTCTATTCCCCTATTTTTTAATTTTTATTTTGTTTTGTTTTCTCCTATTGTCTAGGGGTAATGATCATCATCTTTTATGTGTCATGTTATTTATACTAACATTTTGATTAACCATTGTTTGATATTTGTTGTTTGTTTATTGTTTTTTCTTTATTTTGTTTTCCTTCTTTTCTTTTCTTAGTGTTTTGTTTGTTTGTTCCTTGATTCAATCTATGTGTGTTCATTGGATGATTCCTTGTGCATTATTCTTGAATCCATACCTATTCATATGTCAACATTTTCATCATGGTTTTTATCATTGGTGCATTGATTTCCATTGAGTATTGGGAGTTAGTCCTTATGCATATTTCAACCAAGTTATCATGGTGGAGTATCATGATGCTAACCATCATGTGCTATAGAAAAATAATCTTAAGGAGTCTAACCAACAATGTAGACATGATATATCTCTTTGGAACCAATAAAATTCTTGATCTAATCCAAATCATATCCCACATAGAATAATTAAAAAAATAAAAGAATTTTCCTCCTTACTAGTTGGATGAGCATATCCCTACTAGCGGGTTGCCTCATTCATCTTTTTCCTTTGTACCACTTTTCCATCATGTTTATCATCATCATTTTTGACATAATTAGGGTATAATAATTATAACTACCTATGGTCAAATCATTATATATTGTCCCACTTGCATTACCAATGATTCTAATTACCTATGGGTAAATCATTGTGTTTCCATCTATTTGAAGGATGATGATTATAACCACCTTTAGGAAATTCATTATATTTCTTCTACCCAAATAGGGCAAATTTTCTTTGATAAGATGCTTATAACCACCTTTGGGCAAACCATTATCTCTATCTACCCAACTAGGGCACATTTTTATGATACCAATGATTATAACTACCTATGGGCAAATCATTGTTTTCCCTTTTACTGATTATAACCACCTTTGGGAAAATTAGTACCTTGTTACCCTAAGCATTTTTAGATGATTAATACCACATTTAGGTAAATCATCACCATTTGTATCCTACATATATTGATGATTATAACTACCTATGGGAAAATCATCTTGTTTATTTGCCCTAACTAGGGCAGCTCTATATGCCACTGATTATAATCACCTATAGGAAAATTATTCCATTCCACCCCATCATTTTCATCTTTTTTGTCAATTCATTTATTTATTTTTAGGGACCATTTTTTGACCCCTTTACCAACCACTCCCTCGAGGGGGAACCTATAGTTCATCCATTTCCATTGAAGTCGTAAGCATACATGACCTTTTAATTATTTGAGAATACATTACTATGCTTATAGTTTGTAATGCCTTCCCAAATAGGGTAAAAATATAGACACTTAAAACTAGCCACCTATGGTTTTATACCAGACTTTAGACTATTTTCTACCAACCATTACAAATTAAGCCTAGAAATCACTAAATGTCCCTAATTTGCTTATACAAATTTTTCAAAGCTAATAATCCCATTGACAATCCCTAATTGGGTTATCTTATTGTAAGTAACATTAACCTCTCATAGATTCATCTCTAAGTAACCTATAGTAGCATAACATGTGATTTGCTATAGACCTATTAAATAGAGCAAATGCACACATAAAAGTAAATCTTGGAATTGCTAAAATCCTAATCATAATTAATTAAAATTCTAAGCCTAATTAAATGCCTATTTAAATTATCCATGAGAAATTAATGAAATTCTAATAAAGGAAATTCAAAAATTAATAATATCTTCCAAGCTCCATTGCCATAGACTTCTTGAGCAGAAGCCAAGCAAGCCACATGACAAATCATTTGGAGCATTCAAGCCTAAGGTAAGGAATTTATAGTTCTTTAAATTTTATTTGAGATTTCTCATTTTATTTTGTTTATTATTCTCCCCATAAGATCTAGGCTTAGATATATTATCTCGTTAGTGTGTTAATTTCATTTATTTTTGTGAAACTAACACTTGTTTTAACCTCCTCTCTACTATCAAATTCCTATTATCATAGTTTTAATCACTATGTGGTTCTAGGTTAGTGAATAGGTGCCACCTGTCAACTTCTTAGAGATTAAATGATTGAAACCATTAGATGATTAATATTTCATTTTAAATATTTTATGGTTCTAGGTTCAAGTGAATGTCTCACGTGGCCTATTTTCAAAGCTCAAAAACTTGGAACACTTAGAAATTTATTTAAATCTAAAAGTCTCTATGTAATATATGAATGATACCTATCAAGTTATTAGAGTTTAGGGAATTTGAAGGACTTAAAAAAATTTGTAAAGGAATAAAAGGATCCAAGTAATGTCGTATATCCATTTGTCATGTTCTCAGGTAAAACAAAAAAGGCATAACCTATGATTACTTGGTAAGCCTCTATAAATAATCATGAAGTCATATAAACATAGGAAACACTAGGATGAAAAACATTAGTTCCATAAGTCCAAATAAACCACATAAATTATGAAAACCCAAGGTTTAAAATAAATCAAAATGATTGTTCAAGCTTTGATTTTCAAATTTTATATCCTCTTAACTTTAGACTTCAAATAATTTATTAGATTTATATAAACTAAGACTAATGTCAATGAAATTATAAGGTTGTGAGGACCCTTAATAAATATGTTTAGGTAATAGTGGGTCACCATTTTAAATTCAAATTGGGTATGTGTGTTTAGGGAACAATAGTTTCCATGATCCATATCATGCACCTTTCTCTGTAGATGATCATTGATTGCTTATATCTATGATGATTACTAAAATGTGACTAATTTCTATATCTATTTTAGCATGATACTTATATTCATTAGGATATGATTTTAAATAATTCTTTGATGATATAGATCTATACTATGATGACATATTCACCACATGTTAGTTCATGATTTTAAATGCTTACATATTTATATATAACATGATCTATTTAACTCCTTTCTTTTGAGATGACTAATTCATAGACTAAATTCCTCACCTCAAAAGGGGGCATATTATGGGACTTGTCATAGATATTCAAGCCTATACACACATATAATTCATATTTTTGGAAAAATTACATGATTTAGAGTATACACATTAGGTTATATTATTAGTTTGGTTCATAATATGGTATAGATATTTATATATTGATATAGATTTGAAAAAATATGTAATGCATATGAAAATATTTTATAGTTACATGGGTGACATATTATAAAACATATAAAGTTTGGGAAAAAGTGGTGTATATATTTTATAAAATTATATATTAGATTGGTAACATTTGGATCAAATTAGAGGAATGTAAATTGTTCATTCACACACTATTATAATTTTTATAATTTTCAAGTTGGTACTGAAGGTAATATTTTTAATTTATAATTTCATTTACAATGGTTGATTTAATTTACATCCAAACCTAATATGGGGATCCACCTTTACATATTGAGGTTTAAGAGTAGTTAAATTAGTGAATTGGTTTAGGTTCTAGGTCTCTTAATGGCTTAGCTCTAATCCATATCCATGAAGGTTAAGGAATTTATTTTCCCAACCCACAATTTCAATAAAAGAACTTGCCATGGGTAATAATATTTCAATTGCATTATCTATTGGGAAATAATCACCCTAATATTTAACATTATAGAGGGTAGTATGGTTCACTCAATTATAGGTGTACTCCTAACTTTCTCTTCAGATTTCATATGTTTCATTAATATAATTTATTTTATATTTCATATTATACATGGACATCAATTAAAACATGTTTTATTTCATTTTTTCATGGAGAAATATAAAAACTTGTAGCCTTCTCCCAAATAGAAAGTGTGTATTCACAATAAGGTACACAATTTTTATCCTTTTACTCTAGCATTTTCAATACTATAATTAAAGAGGAGTATTTTTAAACACTAAAATATAGTATTAAACACTTGGTAATGTTAGTATTGACCTATCCTTACATTAAATGATTTTTTCCATTCACATATGGCTCTTACATACCCTCCTTTCCTAGTTGATTTCATTATATGAGACCATATTTCTTGATTTTTTATCAATCCCCTACATGAATTCCCTAGTATGTGCCTAACCTGCTTATTGTAATTATTAGATTGTTTCCTAATTATTAGATCATTTTTTCTATATTTTTGTTTTTATTTGTTCATACTCAAATGACTCAAAATATTAAAAATTGTCCACCTTAACCATACTTGTCTGCATGCAAATAAATTGTCATTTTTCAAATTTAAATTATCTTCATGGATCTTCCCATACATTTCAAATGTCATTGGAATGATAATTTACCCAAATAGTCATATATCTATACACAATAAATATAATCATTTACTTGTCTATAATCTTTCAAAAATCACTAAGAAAGATTATTCTATCACTTGTACATTGAGAGGCACTGCCCTAAATATAAAAAAATATAAATAAATCACAAGGAACATGCCCAATCCAAGTCTGAAGTACCAAATCCAAGTTAATTTTTTTATTTTCTATTTTTAAAATTTATATCATAGGTTTCATCCATACTAAAGGACCACCATTGGACACATACATGTATCTAGGATAGCTATGTGTGGTTTGAGCCCTCTTTAGAGTATTGGATACATATGCAATGCTCAACCACTTATAATGTTATGATTATATTCAACTCAACCCATATTTATTTACATTTTATAGGCCCAATGTAAAAAGTGTAAATATTGTTTAAAGTGAAGGAGACATATTTTTTGGACTTGTGCACACATCGATCTTTTGATATCACATAGGAAGACATCTTATAGCTATATTCAATGATTTATGCCAAAATATTCAAGCATAGATTTTTAGCATATCTCCATTAGGTTTATAATGCCTTCATCTATAAAAATACTTATAAAATCATACAAGCAAATCTAGATAGCTAATACACAGATTTGAGCAACTCTAGATCCATTTCTAGTTCTTTTTACCACTTATAAATTGTTTAAGACAAGAATATATTAGTAACAAGCTAATAATTTTAGTCCTCTTATTAATTAATATAAAATTAAAAGTGTAATCAAACATATACTTGTAGTATTAAAATTTTATTAATGTATGCATATCTTAGACAATTTGAATATTTCTGAGCTTTTTATTATTTACATACATTAATCTAAAATAGGGTAAAATAGGGAGTTCCAACTTCCATAATTCAAGCAACAAGCATTTTTTCTCTAAATGAGATTAATAAGTAAGATAAAAACAATGTGTATAAGAATTATGTGCATTGAAGTATTTTACTAATATGCATGAAGATTGGATAATGCACTTTGTATGAAAATTATGGGTAACTTTGATACTATAATCCATCTCTATTGTGAGGCTAAAATTTAAAATATGGCTACACAAATTCAAACATGGTATGCTAATAGTGTATATGAGTCA
Organism: Torreya grandis; assembly: GCA_037957365.1. Taxonomy (NCBI): domain Eukaryota; kingdom Viridiplantae; phylum Streptophyta; class Pinopsida; order Cupressales; family Taxaceae; genus Torreya; species Torreya grandis. The sequence continues at coordinate 1,063,480 of JARHVA010003059.1, read as the reverse complement.
TAGAAAATAATATAATGCATAGATTTTGAGATATATGGTCATAAAAATAATAAGTAAATGTGTAATAATGTGCAAGTTATTACTTCTTATTTTGAACTATGTAAAGACGAACAAGAAATGAGTTGTGTGATACTTCAAAAAGATAAGAAATTCAAAGTAAAATGGTATTTGATCTATGACACTGTACACTTGACATAGTATGTTTCCAACTCATTTATTAGATTCAAGGTGTAAATAAATGATGTTTTGATTAGATACCCAAAAAAAATCCTTGTAAAATCAATAGCCTAACCAAGAAAGGGTTATGGTGGAAATAATTATGGAATGTAAGATGATAGAAGAGGATTAAAATAGGCTCTACAAAACCTATTTTAAGTGTGTATCATTAGATCATTATCAAAGGAAATAAATGAAAATTAATAATTGTCTTCACTATAGTTAGAGGGAAAAAATGGAGGGTTACTTAGATATCTAGGAGAAAATATTGTAGGACATGGTAAAAAAACATGCAGAAAAAATATAATTTGTACACACAAGGGGGAATTGGGAAATCAATATTTTTTTGTGAAAGTGATGTGTAGGAACAAAGTTAAATATAAAAAAAGAGGAGTTGATATATAATCAATAAAAATGAGAGTTATAAAAAATTAAATGATGTGTAAACTAGTAATATTGTTAGACTAATTAGAAGCATCGATGGATAACATTTTGATGGTTGATGCAAAGGATATTATACAAATTCATCAAGAATAACCATACATAATCAAAGAGATAAATTCAAAGATAAATGATAGTCATCAAAAAATGAGTATCTATGACAAATAAATAACAAAGACCATGGAATTTTTTACCATGATAAAGAAATAAGGGTTCTTACTTTATGTTGGTAAAATAGGATAAAAATATAAATATCCTCTAATATAGGAAAAATGAGAATACCATACTAGGTCTAACATACATAGAATTGTCCATAACATAAAACAAGTTGGATGCTAAAATAAAGAGATTTTTGTAATATAAGGATCAAAGATATGGTTATGAAATGTATGCATTGAACTAATGAACAAATGCATCCTATTTATAACATGTAGAATAAGTAAACTAAAGATAGAGAAATACAATTGTGCAATAGCCTAGAGGTATCTAAATTAAGATTTGTAACCAAGAGGCATCTAAAAAATGATATATTTTCATATAAATATAAAATAAGCTAAGATAAGTGAGGAAAAAAAATAAAATTGTGTTTCTCTAATATATTTATATAAACCAAATAAAATAAAGAGTGTAGATATTTGAATACTTATCTTGGGTTTATTTATCAATGCATCAATCTCCCTTTGGCTCAAGTGGGACTTAATGAGAGATTTTGTAGGTGAAGACTCAAATGGAAAGGATTAATAACTAAGTATCCTAAAATGGGGACTCTGATACTAAGGTTTTAGCCTTTTTTGAAATTCCTTTTTTTAACTTTAAATACCTTGAAAAAGACTAGATCTCCATTGTAATAAGCTCATATATTCTAATTCCTTTTATTATAATAAAATAATGGTTTTGTGTGAAATAAGGGCATAATTATTTGTGATTATTATAAAAATTAGATATGGGAGCCCTATATGTATAGATCAAACTCTTAAAATCAACTAACAAATATGTTGATAGAGTCAATATGGATTGATATTGTATATTGATCAAGACATAAAATAATGCTATGTCAGCCATGGAATTATAGTACAAAAGGGAACACACCTATATTAAGAAAGTCTGATATAGTTTGAAAGGAAAACAAACATAAATATAAAATATTTCATCTGAGGGCTATTTGCTTGTAAACATAGGGGATAAAATAGAAATTACTTGATCTAAATCAAGTTAATCAAGAGAGTTTGAAAGTATGTAGAGGATGTAGAAAGTGTAATATGTTAGAATGGATAGATAATAAGATAATAAGTATAAACATTGTTGATAGGTAATTATATGACAAAAATATGTCATAACTTACTAAAATCCATCCCAAACTCAATCCTAGTGAACTTATTCGTATCTCCACTTAGGGATAAAAATGTGATTATGAGTCCTATATAATAATCTATCAATTATTGAAATATATAGGTGTATACATATGCCCCACAAAAATTTTATAATCTATGACAATAGTGTAATTCACGATGGTAATTTTGGAATGAAACATAAAAATATAAAATCAAGGTTGTAAAATGAATGATGATAATGAAATGACTAAACTATGAGTAACACATATCATACCTAGACTTACATTTTTGGAAATAAGATTACGCACAAATACTTTAGTCTTGATTTTAGCAAGTGTAGAAGATATAAGCAATAAAAATGAGACTTCTAAAAAATGAAATGATGTGCAAACTAGTGGTGTTGTTGGACTAATTAGTTACATCAATGGATAATATTTTGATGTTTGATTCAAATTATATTATACAAATTATTCAAGAATAACCATACGTAACTAAAGAGATAAATTCAAAGATAGATGATAGTCATCAACAAAAGAGTATATATGAGAAATAGATAATAGAGACCATGGGATTTTTTACCATGCTAAAGAAACAAGGTTTCTTACTATATGATGGTAAAATAGGATTAAAAATATAAATATCCTATAATATAGGGAAAATGAAAATACCATAATAGGTCTAACATACATACAATTGTCCATAATGTGAAACAAGGTGGATGCTAAAACAAAGAGCTTTTTGTAACAAAAGGATCTAGGATATGGTTATGGAATGTATGCATTAAACTAATGAACAAAGGCATCCTATATCTAAGATGTATAATAAGTAAACTAAAGATAAATAAATACAATTATTCAATAGCCTAGAGGTATCTAAATTAATGGTTGTAACCAAGATGATTATAACTAAGGATATATTTTCATATAAATATAAAATAAGATAAGATAAGAAAGGAGAATAAATAACAATGTGTTACTATAATATATGTATATAAAAAAAATAAAATAAAGAGTGAATACATTTGAATACTTATTTTGGGTTTATTTATCAATGCATCAATCTTCCCTTGCCTCAAGTGGGACTTTATGAGAGATTTTGTAGGTGAAGACTCAAATGGAAAGGATTAATAGTTAAGTATCCTAAAATGGGGACTCTAATACTAAGGTTTACCTCTTTGGTTGAAATTCATTTTCTTTAACTTCAAATAACTTGAAAAATACTAGATCTCCACTGTAATAAGCTCCTATATTCTAATTCCTTTTCTTATACTAAAATAAAGGTTTTATGTGTAATAAGGGCATAATTATGTTTGGTTATTATAAAAATGAGATATGGGAGCCCTATATGTATAGAAAAAACTCTTAAAATCAATTAAAAAATATGTTGATAGAGTCAATATGGATTAATATTGTATATTGATCAAGACATAAAATAATACTATGTCAGCCATGGAATTATAGTACAAAAGGGAACACACCTATATTAAGAAAGTCTGATATAGTTGGAAAGGAAAACAAACATAAATATAAATATTATTTTTGAAGGTTATTTACTTGTAAACATAGGGGATAAAATAGAAATTACTTGATCCAAATCAAGTTCATCAAGAGAGTTTGAAAGTACGTAGATGATGTAGAAAGTGTAAAAGGTTAGAATGGACAGATAATAAGATAATAAGTATAAACATTGATAATAGGTAATTATATGACAAAAATATATCATAACTTACTAAAATACATCCCAAAATCAATCCTAGTACACTTATTAGTATGTAAACTTGGGGATAAATATGTGATTACGAGTCCTATAAAATAAGCTATCAATGATTGAAATATATAGGTGTATACATATGCCCCACCAAAATTTTATAATCTATCACACTAGTGTAATGCAGGATGGTAATTTTGAAATGAAACATAAAAATATAAAATATAAAATCAAGGTTGTAAAATTAATGATGATAATGAAATGATTGAACTATTATTAACACATATCATACCTAGACTTACCTTTTTGAAATTAAGATTACGCGCAAATACTATAGTCTTGATTTTAGCAGGTGTAGAATATATAAGGAAAAAAAATGAGAATTCTTAAAAATGAAATGATATGGAAACTAGAAATGTTGTTTTACTACTTAGATGTATCAGTGGATAATATTTTTATGGTTGATACAAAGTATATTATACAAATTCATCAAGAATAACCATACATAACCAAAGAGATAAATTCAAAGATAAATGATAGTCATCAACAAAAGAGTATCTATGACAAATAAATAATAGAGACCATGGAATTTTTTCCCATGATAAATAAATAAGGGTTCTTACTATATGATGGGAAAATAGGATAAATAATATAAATATCCTCTAATATAGGAAAAATTAGAATACCATACTAGGTCTAACATACATAGAATTGTCCATAACATAAAACATGGTGGATGCTAAAATAAAGAGCTTTTTCTAATAGAAGGATCAAGGATATGGTTATGGAACATGTGAATTAAACTAATTAATAAATATTTCCTATATCTAAGATTTATAATAAGTAAATTAAAGATAGAGAAATACAATTATGAAATAGCCTAGAGGTATCTAAATTAAGGGTTGTAACCAAGAGGTATCTAACTAAGGATATATTTTTATATAAATATAAAATAAACTAAGATAAGAAAGGAGAATAAATAATAATGTGTTACTCTAATATATGTATATAAACTAAATAAAATAAAGAGTGTAGATATATTTTGATGGTTGATACAAAGTATATTATACAAATTCATCAAGAATAACCATACATAACCAAAGAGATAAATTCAAAGATAAATGATAGTCATCAACAAAAGAGTATCTATGACAAATAAATAATAGAAACCATGGAATTTTTTCCCATGATAAATAAATAAGGGTTCTTACTATATGATGGAAAAATAGGATAAATAATATAAATATCCTCTAATATAGGAAAAATGAGAATACCATACTAGGTCTAACATACATAGAATTGTCCATAACATAAAACAAGGTGGATGCTAAAATAAAGAGCTTTTTGTAATAGAAGGATCAAGGATATGGTTATGGAACATATGCATTAAACTAATTAATAAATATATCCTATATCTAAGATGTAGAATAAGTAAATTAAAGATAGAGAAATATAATTATGAAATAGCCTAGAGGTATCTAAATTAAGGGTTGTAACCAAGAGGTATCTAACTAAGGATATATTTTTATATAAATATAAAATAAATTAAGATAAGCAAGGAGAATAAATAATAATGTGTTACTCTAATATATTTATATTAACTAAATAAAATAAAGAGTGTAGATATTTGAATACTTATCTTGGGTTTATTTATCAATGCATTAATCTCCCCTTGGCTCAAGTGGGACTTTATGAAAGATTTTGTAGGTAAAGACTCAAATAGAAAGGATTAATAACTAAGTATCCTAAAATGGGGACTATGATACTAAGGTTTACCTCTTTTTTTGAAATTCCTTTTATTTAACTTCAAATACCTTGAGAAAGACTAGATCTTCACCATAACAAGATTATATATTCTAATTCCTTTTTTTATACTAAAATAATGGCTTTTTGTATAATAAGGGCATAATTATGTGTTTTTAAAAAAAATGAGATATGGGACCCTATATTTATGGATCAAACTCTTAAAATAAACTAAAAAATATGTTTATAGACTCAATATGGATTGATATTGTATATTTATCAAGACATAAAATAATACTATGTTAGCTGTGGAATTATAGTACAAAAGGGAACACACCTATATTAAGAAAGTTTGATTTAGTGTGAAAGGAAAAAAAACATAAATATAAAATATTTCATCTAAGGGATATTTACTTGTAAAAATAGGGGATACAATATAAATTACTTGATCCAAATCAATTTAATCAAGAGAGTGTGAAAGTATGTAGAGTATGTAGAAAGTGGAAGAGGTTAGAATGGATAGATAATAATATAATAAGTATAAACTTTGATAATAGGTAATTATATGAAAAAAAAATCATAAATTACTACAATCCATCCCAAACTCAATCCTAATACACTTATTAGTATTCCCACTTGGGGAGAAATATGTTATTATGAGTCCTATAAAATAATCTATCAATGATTGAAATATATAGGTGTATAAATATACCCCACCAAAATTTTATAATATATCACAATAGTGTAATGCAAGATGGTAATTTTGGAATGAAACATAAAATTAAAAAATATAAAATCAAGGTTTTAAAATGCATGATGATAATGAAATGACTAAACTATGAGTAACACATATCATACCTATACTTACCTTTTTGAAAATAAGATTACGCGCAAATACTTTAGTCTTGATTTTAGTAGGTGTAGAAGATATAATTTTAAAACCTTAAATACACAAGGATAAAATTGAATAAAATATATTTGTGTGTATGATTTGGAGTCTCAAAATGGATGCATGTAGAACTATTAAAAAGGATTGTAAAAATGAATACAATCCAAAAATACATTGAGGGGTAAATTAGGTTTATAAGACCTAACAAACAAGACATAGGATAAATAGGCTTGATATTCATAAATTGATGGATAAATTAGGTCCAAACAACAAAAGGAATAATATGGTACTAAATAAAGTAAATCATAAATGATATAAATAATATCATATAGCCATAAAGCGAGGTCAAGATTGGATCTAAATTCTTAAAAAAAGAGAATAAAATACCAATATCCCAAACATACCTAATATAAATCCTATAAAATTAGTAAATTACCAAGAAATCATCACATAAAAACTCAAATATGTAGATTCTATTTAAATGTACCAAGTTTAAGGGAGAAATTTTGAACACCAACACCTGTCACAATGCTAACAATTCTAAAATATATGGATAATATGATATATAGATGATGGGATAAAATTATAAACAAATATGTCTATCAAGGGGAAAATTTAAATGGAGGGAAAAAATGTTGTCACCAAGTTGAAATCACATTCTTTATTGTAAAATAGAGATGTTGATGTGTTTATAAAATATAAGAGTTTTCTACATCAATGGTTGTAGAGACCCTAGCCAAGAAAGTATGAGATTGGGATAAATATTGAAGTACAAATATCATCCCATAAAGGATATAAAAATGAAAATGTAGAAAAAATCTACCTTCCCATGATTTTTCCATGTTCCTTATAACCCTTTATGGATCCATCATTCTACTAAAAATATTGGGTACTTGGGTGAGGAAAATAGGTGGCATTAATAATATATATGAAGCATCATACCCTAGTCTACTAACCTACTACACGCTAATGGACCTGAACTCTATAATAAAACCAACTATATAGTTTGAGGTTAAACTAGGATAGGGTGCATGCTAAGGATATAATCATATCTTTTAGTGCAATTATGACTTTTGTAATATAACTTTTCTTTTGAAATTTCCTTTTTATTTTTATTTTATTTTTTATTTGAAATTTTGGCATTTGAATTATCCCTAGTTTTACATTATTTTAGGACATCCTAAACTAAAATAAATAAAATTTTATGGTGAGCCCAATGTGAATCAAACATGTAGCCTTATGAATATTCATAGTTTTATCTTATTTAGATCACATTAATCATAAACTATGTAAATTTTTTGGTGAACTTGATCATTGACTTGACTACAAAGAACCCTAAGTCTTTTATTTACATTAGGGTTTTATATTTATTAAGGTTTAATATTTATCCTAAATTATGATTCGAATTTCAAATTTGATTTCTTATTTCTCCTTTTTCATATAATCAAAAAAATAACATAGTTTTAATGGATACTAAAAATATATAATTTATGATCCAAGTTATGATTGTCATGATTTCATGTTTCTTTCTTACAATATACAATATTTTTATAATTAATCAAATGAAATGGGATCACTTTATCTCCAATAAACTATGGATGATATTAATAATGATGAACTATAATCTCTGCTTAGTAACACATATTATAATATTGTTAAATATGAGATGCTTCCAATTACTAATGAATTGGAAAAGGCATGTGTGACTCCTTTCATTCATCTTCCCAAATACATCGTGGTAGTGATAGTCAACATCCCTCTCATATTATTTTCCAACTAATTATATTTGATATAAAGGTTTGTAATATCATAAAAATTAATACATAGGGTGGATATTCATGTAGATTGCATTAATATCAAATCTGAAATGTTTGGGTTTGTGATTATAAATCTAAATCTTTCCAACCCATTAAAATTAGTGTATTTAGTTTGGCCATTCATTATAAGATTCAAACATTCAATGAAATTATTTATAGTGCCACCATTAATGAACATAATATTTTATTTTGATGTATTATATAGATAAGTTATGAAAAAAATTCCAAATATTATCTATAAATGCCCATTAACTTGAATATAACCTTGCACATGCTCAAAATAATTTTCATTCTACTATGAATTTGTCTCTATATCTCCACTAAAAACCTGTGCCTTAAAATATTTTATATCAAACATGGGTTAAAAAAACAAATTATATGACTAATGAATCATGAAATTAACATAAGCTTAATACATCTCCAATTGAAACTCTTAGTAACATTCCTCAAAACAAATTGATCATATTAACTTTTATACATCCTATGAAAAGATCCAAATACTATTGTTCATATAATAGAGTTCATGGATATCCCATGGATAGGTGTTGTGTTTTAAACCACAAAATTAGATATCTTTAGATATGTCTATTGAATAACCATAAAAAATCAAGCACACCTTTCAATATTAATCAACCCACTAAAATTTTAGTTCTATCTTCCAAGGTAGAATAGCCAAAACAAGAGTTACCTAAAGATAATTTTTTAAATAAAGAGGTGAAAAATAAGGAACTTCATAATAAATATGTACCTAATAAGACTAATATTAAAAACATGGTTTCCAATGTGGAAACCACAAAGCCTTCATCATTCCTAGAACCTTTGATCATTATCCCTCACATAAACAGTAAGCATTGCACTAATGCCATGGTGGATAAATCCTATGAAATTAATTTATATGGAATGACACTTATCAAGTTTCTTGGATATGATGTTGAAATAGTAAGACTAGATTATCCACACCACATATAAAAAATATATATTGAGTGGCCCATATTGTATGTTCTCAAATTGTTTTCTATCATATTCCACATTGATCCTAATTTTACCTAATATAATGGTATCCTAATAAACTCATAGATAATATCAATGGATGTATCACTTGAAAATAATCATTATCACATTAAATTTGAGATGTAAGGTAATACTATTTTCATTTATATATATGCAACATCTCTAGATAAGTTAGAGAAAATGGAAACCATTTATTTAAATATGCTAAAGAAACAACACATAATGATTCTCCACATATGACGACAATTAGGGTGCATAATATTGATGATGATGAATATGTTGAATATAACAAAAAAATTATTAAGATAGTTTAAAATAGGGTGTAGTCATTGAACATACCCTATTGTAGATAAATAATATGGTATAAATTGGAGTAGTGTGTCTAAATTATGGGATGAGTATGTCAATATAATTTATGTTTGTGACATATATTTTATAGGACATACATATGACTATCCCATTAATGGGATAGTCAGTTATATCAAACATAATATATTGTAAATATTTTATTTATGTTTTCTTGTTCACCTTATTTATAGTTGACTAATTATTTTATTTATTATTCTATCTTGAAATAAATGTGTACATATGCTTATACATTGACCATTATTATAGGCTTTGGATTTACTTTGGATATGATGTTTTTAATGGCCCTTGAATTTTGGATTTTTATCCTTATCCAAACATTTATAATAGATATTTTATAATGAAACATCCTTTAAAATAGTTTAATCTTAATTCACATTCTTATAGGCATGTTTCATCTCGATGTAGCATACTACCTACCCACCCATCCATATTAAATATATGTGTTTGATATTGTTATGTCATGCAAAGCACTTACATGATCATATACATTATATACCTACATATAATGTCAAATATAGATAAACCAATCCATTATCATTGTATGTGTGATCATATTTATATCCACATAATTTTGTGAGACATGATTTCACAATTCACATATATAGAAATGGCATGTTGATTGCATTAACTTTCTTTATATTACTCTACTATTACACTAAGTGCACATTATGTGTTGACATATGATATGGATTATTCATATCCCTTATATCATTTTATTTATATTTCCTTGCATCTTTTCCTTTATAATTAGATAAATGTGTGAATAAATTTGAAAATACAAAGAATATTAAAAAATATAAAAAAAATAAAAATATTCCAAAAAATACAAAACCATAACCTATGCTTGACATGATTTTTTAGTATACATGATTATTTGATGTTATTTATAATATACACTATGGATTGTATATATATATTTTATATACACATATTTTTCATAGTAAACATGAGTGGGATGCATGACATTATTTACACCCAAGGGAATCCCTTTCTACATTGGAGGCATGCCTAAACTAGAAGCATATTTGTATACTTATCAAGTAACATGTTTATATATTGGTTCATTGATTCTAGTAGACTATTACACATGAACAATTATTTATCATTATTTATTTAGTGTTGTTTTGTTTCCTATTGATATTAAGATTTACTATATTGGATGATGACTTTGATTTAGTATGTGGACTAAAATTGCTTCCTTGTGTGCACTTGATTTTGATGTTTATTACATATGGTTTTCATTATGTTTTTTAAATTATGTTTTATATGAGTGCATTGATTTTGTCTTATCATGTTGAGTGTCAGTCATGTTAAAAATATTCTCTAATTCATATCATGGTCATTTTATGTATGTGTTAGGTTAGATTCATGTTGTGTCTTAAGTTATTATGTGTTTCATGATCATGATAGTTTATGTGTGTGTGAATACATATATGATTTTTTTTAACTTGGTGTGGTGATTTATATCATACATTATTTTATTTTGAAAATTTCCATGATTTATTTTATGCATTTATTGTGATGTTTATTACTACTTGCATTATTTATATATCTACATATATGACACTTGCGTGACCGTTACCTTGGGTTACATGTTTCATACATGCTTGAAAAATAATATATTTATATGATGACATATCTTATTATGTTTATATACATATTTTACATTATTATATTTTTTCTATAAAACACATGGTGTGTATAAATATTTCCTTTGAGATGAGTGATTTTCAAGCTTTGGCCCTCATATCAAAAGGTGAGAATATAGTGGTATTGTATTAAATATTTTTGAAATAAAAAATATATATTTCACATTTTGGGTGATATTGTGTGATTTATATGGGAAAGGTTAAATGAATTAAGGAAAGTGTGGGACATCCTATGAGTTGACATATTCTTGGACATTGTCACAAAAAATTATATGGGTTAGCTTGAGAAGTTTTATCAATTTATATGGATAAAATTGATCACATTAAAAAGATTGAAATACATTCTAAGGCATCATTATAGAAAAATTGTGGAATTTTATATCACTTTGAGGCATAGATGGATTAGATTTGGGGCATGAATGTTATTAACGAGAAAAAAATCTATGTTTATGTTGTGTATCGATGGGGAATGATGGTATTACACATTCATTTATATCTATATCCATCTATAATGATTAATTTTTAGTTTTAATTTACATAAAAACCTATTTTGGGGTTCCAAATTAACATATAAACATTTTTTAAGGCTACACCTTTACATACAAACCTTTTTAGAGTTTTACATAATAATAATTATGATATTTAGATTAGTGAAACTAAAGTTTATGTATCACTAAACTTATATAAATTCTCATTCTTCAATGGTGGTTGAGTCATTAACACTCCTCAACACATGGTTTTATTTATTTCATCTCTTTGGGGAATAATAACCCCATGGAATTTTCCAAAAAAGTTTGATAAATGTTATCTTGGTTTGAGTACCATTAAGTGTATTCATTCATTGAATTTTTTATTTCAAATAGTTCAATGATATATATTATTTCATAATTTATATCATGAGTGTAAATATATATACATATGTTTCTTTATAAGTTTTCATGAATAATATGGGGAATTTGGGTCATACATATCAATGCCTAGTGTGGTTAAACACAAGTGCCAAATTTAATCTGATATAATTTTAATCTATAATTTTCAATATTATATGAAAAGGGGGGAATTTATAGTAAACTATATTTTGTATTAAACACTTGGAAACATTAACCTTGGTATTATTTGACATACTTGGACTTTGTGAATATATTTTACTCTTGTTCACACCTTCTCCTATTTGTGTACCGATCTATTTTCTTGGATAACCAATTTTAACAATACACATATTCAAGATCACTTTAGTTTGTGCAAGAAAATTATAAAATACTAAATAGATTGTGTCATATTTTAGGTCACTAAGTTTCAATCCCATATAGTTGTAGTTTTTCCATAGATTTATCTTTCTATTAGTAACATCTAGAAACACTCAACATATACTTTTAAAATTGGGATATCTACATTAGGTCAATAATAGTGATAAATATAAAATATTTATTTTAATAAAAAATCTTAAGGATATAATCACTTGGCACTCATCTTAGAAAGTCCTAGTTTTTTGAGAAATTAATTAGCACTCTCTTGAGATATTATCATAAAATCATACGTATAAGTTTTAATATACTTTAGGTTAAATTTTCATGGTATAAAGTGTCAAAATAAAACATTACATAATAATATAGATTTATTATGATGGTGCACACACACACACCAAAATCATATAACTACATATGGTTTTATCTCTCTTAATAGTATTAGAACATAGGTTATAGTCAATCAGTGATTGGGGAGTGGTTGAGGCTATCCAACCCATATATATATGACACATTCTTGAAGGGTCATCTTGTGTCAAAAAAATTATTAGGGTTTAAAATAAAATATAATGAAAATAAGGATCAATGCAAAATATTATAGGAACATTAATTTGAGGTATCAAAAACCTATAAATTAGACTATCACAAAATTCATGGAACTTGAATAGTACAAGTCATCATAGGGGTTTGATATTTTTTTAAGTTCTTGGTAAAGGGATTTTTTTATGAAAGGGACTCTACCCTTATACAAATAAATATCATAATAGGCCCACATAGCAAAAAAACATTATGTTTTGAAAACAAAACTTACAAAATATATAAAACAATAAATACGTAGCAACTATGCAAGGTTTGAGCTCTTATTTCCTAATTCAAGTGGTTATATAGTATATAGTAAATAATTTTTGGGTATCATATACATACATACATACATTTATATATGTATGTATATATAACATCCAAGTGTATTAACCTAAGTATGGTGATTGTATTAACCTAAATCTTGTCAATAAGACTTGATCATGCCTATTTTACCCATTTTTATCCTTTATTAACTTATGAAATCAATTATTACCTATTGTAATACCTCACCCTATCCTAAGACTAAGAGAGGACCTATTTTATCCTAAAACTATAATATTCACATATATAAATGTTATGATTTCTAAAAACCCCACTATACATCTCTATGTCGTAGTCTAGACCAAAAAATTAGTGTGTTTTCTTAGGGGATAAGATCACCTAGTAGGATAATAGTGGTGAGTGTTTTTGTCCCTATCCAACATTCTTATCCTTTTCTTATCAAAAATTATATTTTAAATGTATACCCTACCTAAGTTATTCCTTCATATTTTTAGGCTTGCTACCATCCCTTTGAAATTTATATAAAAGAAAATTGAAGTCATTAATTACATAACTAGAAAATTTCAATTTAGAGGCTTATCTACACAAGTGAACATTAAGAAAAAATTTCTTATTCTTCATAATTTAGGTTTTAATCACCTCAAGTAATCCTAAACCAAGTTTTAAATCAATATTATGCATCCTTAATCTCACATGATCAATTATTTAAGATGACTCAAAATGTATTCATATGATGAAAGCAGCATAATTGCACAAATCACTTAGGTGAGATAACTACATTAGGACTGATTTACCTCTTTGGATTATTATATATGTAGATATTTTTTAGTCATCATGGGGGTGATTAAGTTTTACTATCCTAGATAACTAACTAAACACCAAACACCATGACTTTCAGAGCTATGACTGAGAAGGGTACCTAAACACTATATGAATTGCATCAAGGTTCATACTATATACATAACATGACATGACTCTATATCTACATAAACCTTATATGTATTATCTATTCCCATATATATAGATGGGGCTACCCATAAAGTTAGTATTGATGATTGATACTAACCCAATATTATAGATATAACTTAGTGCATGAAGTAGATTAGTTTGTGAACTAAGTGGACCATAATCATTCTTATCCCTAGTTTTCAATTTCAAAACATAGTCATAGTCAACTAAAAAAATATAAGTATTATGGTCTATTTAGTATTTTCCATATTTATCATATTCCCTAATCAAATTATAAGAATCAATTACAATCATTTATGTTTAGATGTATGTTTGAATGTCATATCTTATCATCTAAATTCTATTTCAGGGTTTTATCTTAATTAAATTAATCTTAGAAATTAATATAAATTAGGGTATAAAAATCATGAGGGTAGGTTAAATAAATTAAATCATCACTCTAATAAAACACATTTATGAAGTCAAAAATTCAAGTAATGGAAAGGTGAATTTTATGACTAAGTTTCTCATCAAGATTTGGTTATCTAAGCCATGGTTCATAAAAACTACATCAACTAAATTTTTCATAGACACTCATTGAATAACCTTGGGAACCCTTTAAAAATAAAGGTTTTAATCATTAATACATCATAAAATCAACCCATGCAAAGGATTCCAATGGTAAAAGAGTAATTCTTGACAATGACATATCAAGGGACAAGTTATCCAATGGTAAAGGAAAGAAGAATGCCACAATACGATACATGATTCTACTTTTAAGTTGTAAAAAAAACATGCTAAGCATAATTTACATGACTAAGATAATTATTTAAATTAAAAAATTATTCATCTATATTCTATTTTCTAAATTATAGTTATACACAAATTCAAGTCAATTTCAATTAAACCCTTGATCTCCTAGTGTTTTAACTCAAGATCTAATACTAAAGTGTACCACTAAAAAACATCACCAATCATATAAGTTCTGAATGGGAAAAAATGTATCATTAAGTCTCATTCACGCACTATGAGACATTAATGGTAGTTTACCTCATCCAACATTATGATAGAATAAATTCCACAATATAATGGTTACATAAGAAATCAATGATCAAAATATAAATAATATCATACATGTAATAAACTAATTTCTACCTTAATTAAATATTTGACTATGTAATCACCTAAAAGTGGTAATTGGATGCTAAGAGTGTCGCTTGAGTTAACCTATTCCTAGCTTAGCCCTAAACCAATTATAGAGTCTTAGACATAATTTTTAAATCATTAAGCATACCACATTCATCTATAGCCAGTCAAAACATAGTCCTAGGACTATCCTCTCATATCCCAATATAACTTGCTTAGTAGTTTATAAAGAGGATATTAGTGCCACATTTGGGACACTACAGCCACATGGTGCTAGTGTCCCCAACTAGGCGCTACTATCTTTAGCCCTAACTCTTCCCAACAGATACTTTTAAAAATGTGTGCCCCTCCTAAGGTTATCCTTATCACATTTTCTTATTTTCATAAGAAATATAAGCCTATAAATATAGGTTTAATTCACCACTATTCACTAGATTGAAAATAGATGCAAAATATTTTCAAACCAAAGGCAAAGTTGAATAAAATCATGGAATTTGATCCCTATTCTTCCCTAATTCTACATAATAACATCTATAGTAACCCTAAAAACAATTTTCAAAAACTTCAAATCTCAATCACATTCAAGGCATCTAATCCCTCTATTTGTAGCATTTACTTGCACTTGCATCAAGCATTAGGTGGGATAACTACATCTAGCTTGATCCCTCTTTAGAGTATTGGTATGTAGGAAAATATCTTCATAATGGGGTGTTAAGGATGTCCAATCCATCCTAATATCACACAAAAAAATTTATCATGCCATAATTGCAAGGAGGATTAGGTTTGTACATTAAATTAGGTTTTCCTAGCATAATATAGACCTTTAGGTTTTGTGCATGTAGGAACAAGTCATAAAAATGCAAGCACAAGTGTTCATAAAAAATAAGAACAATCATGTAAAGGGGACACTACCACTACCTAGACGACACCACACAAACATGGAATTGCTATCCATATTGGTCATTATTATCTAGTGAGTAGACAAACATCAGAATCCTTTTGATGACACTCAAAACTACTCAAATCTCAACTTTTAGAACCTGATCATCTGAAACAATAATTTTTCAAATAAGTCTATATTTAAGCCTATTTAATACTATTTTTAAAAATTCAAAAGAATTCAATTTATATAATAAATCAATACTTAGATATTACATATTTATTTAACTAATTTAGACATCATCCCTTTTATATATACATAATATTTTCATAGTAAAACCCTAAAATGTTAAATCATTTGGTGAACCTAACTTTAAATATTTCTCAAAACCTTAGTTTACATTAATTCAAATTTTTTGAAATAAATTTAAGGATGTATACTTCTAATTTTTATTTATTTTTAGACAACCTAGCTAAATTAAATTGATTTCATGGCAAGGTTTCAATTTATTTTACATATAATTTAAATTGGTGAAAATAAACCCTAGATTCCAAAATCATAACCCTAGATAACCCTAGGGTTCACATTTACAATAGTTACTAAATATCAATTTATAGTTTTCTACCATGATTATCATGATAGAAGTTATATTTCACTTCGTGGTACAAAGTTTGATATTTTTCTTAGCATGTTTATTACCAAATATTTGTATAAAGGTACACATGTATGTTACTTCTATCATGGATTTGGTTCAAGCTATGCTTGTGTTATCTCTTGGTCATCCATCATATGATCCCAATTTTATGTGGATCATTACTATATAGCTCACTTTGAGCTACCTCTAATTACTACTAGATGATAGAGGGCTCAAAGGATTCTTTTTATTCTGCCTCCACCTAAAACACTTGATTATCTATGTTCCCATTACACCTCTACTAATTACCCCCCAAAAAAATTATATCCCATAGTTTGATCTATCAATAAGTAGAACAAGATGCCTCCTCAACCTGTATAGGATCAACATAACCCTACCATCCTTACTCATCCCTAGCACACTAAAACAACACACAAAGATCAACAAAGAGAATTTGATATTATGGATCAATTGAGGAATACACCATCCTAAAATATATATTTTGGAACTACTTCAAAAATAAAAAATATTCAAATATATTATGTTTAAAACACTCAATCACACATTTGTGCCTCATGATACTGAACCATCCTATTTTGCATCTATCATGAATACTATCAAAGATGTGGAGGATGTGATATATTTTTTTAATGAGGATTTACCTTCACAATTAGTTATTGATAAAAACTTGGCACTTTTTATTCAATCTCAAATCAACAACACAACTATTAAATGAGTTCTCATCAATAGTGGTTCAAGACTCAATATATGTAACCTCACATTTTTTCAAACCATGGGGGTTGATATAACATCTATTGAAAAAACATATAAGAATATCTAAGGGTTTGATGACAATCCTAGATAGACATTAGGATCAATCACATTGGATATTACAATGGCACCAAAGACATTATCTACACACTTTCAGGTGATGCCAAACCATTTACATTATAATTTTCTACTCGAGAGACCTTAGGTACATGTTATGGATGGTTTACCTTCCACTCTTCACAAACGTTTAAAATTTTTACATGATGGGTACCTATACACATGTCCACCAAATAATCAACAATTTAGATATTGTAGGCTCACTGAGCCTCCTACACCGAATACATCACCATATGGGATACCTCATGTTCTCAAAGAACCCTCACCTGACTAGATTCCAATTGAGCAGATGCATAATTTTTAGGTGGGGGAGTCTATTAAGACTATTCATATACCACCTTTATATCTTCCTACAACATCAACACCTTCATTGATGATAGATGACTAGCCTCTTTGAGCATAATTACCTTCATCAATGATAGAGGACCAACCTCTCCAAGAATATTTACCTTCACCTATGATAGAGGACCAGCCTCTCCTAGAACCATTACCTTCATTAAGTATAGAATAATAGCCTCTAATAATACAAACATTCTCATTGAAGATAGATGATTATATTATCATAGCCCAATTACCACTACTTGTCATTTTAGAAGAGGCTTACATTCATAATTTTGACACAAATTCATAGGCCACTACAAAGGATGATCAACCACCTATAGACATCAATTATTATTTATGTGGATTAAAATTTATGCTAGAAGGCCCAAGGGAGTACAAAGATAATTCAAAGGAACGTATACCTTATCCTATATCAGTACCTTCGCTTGTTCAAGATTCTATAGCTATAAGATGCCATACTCAGCCACAGTCAAAAATAGATCCCCTAATCCATTCAGTACATATGATCACATCTATGGATACCAATTCAGTCATACAAATTTAGGTAGGGAGCTCACAAGATAGACCACACCATAAATTATAGATATTACTTGATAGAGGATTGATGTTATTACCCATAATCCAACATAGATTAGCTAGCAGATTATCACCATAGGAAAGGTAACCATTTTTCCACTTCCATAGACTCACATAAAATGATATAGACATGTGTACAACACTATAACATAAAATAAATAAATTTAAGGCTAAAGGAACTATCTAGATTATATAGCCTCTATAGGCACCACCACCACCAATGACACAAGATACCACATAGATATGAGTACCACAACAAATTTGTCATTGACACAAATATTCACAACATGATCCATTAAATATACAAATATTTTTAGTAGACATAATATTCCCCATGTGGTTATAGATGAGGATTCTGATCTTAATACTTATACTTTGGGATTTTTATACCACATTGGTTATATAGAGAGTGAGAGACAACATGATATACATTGTTATGACACCATTAGACATATTATAATACCATTTTCAAGTGGACCCAAGGTGGCCAATATATTATTCTTCATTTTGAGTAAAGACATCCATACACAAGTTACACTTGGTAGTACATGGATATAAGTGATTGATGATATAGTTGATCAGTCATAAATGTGTTCAGCATTCACTCATGATGGACACATGGTTTGAATTTTACATGATGACATTGATGATAACCATAGGTTTCACATAGCTACTCCATGTTTTAATGCATGCACACACACACACACACACACACACACACACACACACACACACACACACACACACACACACACACACACACACACACACACACACACACACACACACACACACACACACACACACACACACACACACACACACACACACAGACACACACACACACACACACACACACACACAAGTTTTTAATGCCATGAAGGACCTCATGCATCTACCCTTCCTTGTTGGGAGCCATGATGGAAATCATGCTCCATCCATCTAGGTAGTTACTCATATTTTATTCTATACATATGAATTCCATCGATCTTGACACCCTTTTGCAATGCTAAACTATAACATACATCTTACAATACTTATTTATGCTCAGATACTTTTACATTTTGATGTTATGTTTGTACATTATATTAGACTATCATATATATACTCTAGCTAACATATTTTATAGAGATACTTATTTAGAGAGAAATTATTACATAGATTTCACAACTACCCTCAAAAGAAGGGGCATTTATAGAGGTTTGTCACAAAGATCAGGATCCTACATATCTATTCATAGATACATTTCATCACACATATTCAGCTTCAGACATAAGACTTAGGTCAGACATAAAACATAACAAAGACTTAGAATTCAATTCATACCACCCAAAAATTAGACCACATAGTCATTAGTGCCTAGTTTGGGAAACTAGTGATACTTTCCACTATAAGGTGCTATTGTCTAGTATCCCCATATTCAAAACAATCTAGATCATTTAGACTAGTAAAATCTGTACAATAAAGATTTACATAGATACATTCATAAGTTTGACAACTATGTTCATATTTAGCTTAGATCCAATCATTTCAACTCAAATTCTTACTAGTTGCTTAGATTTGGGGGAATCATGCACAACATGATCAATCCCACATTCAATTTAATTACATAGATTCAACTATTACATAGTTTAGATTTAGTATACTCATATACCAGATTGGGGGCATGTGTAAGATATATAGTTTCCATATACTTAGCTTCAAATAGGTTGATCAAATGGATTGAAAAAGTCCATGCCATTCTCTACACTATATAGACTTTCTATCACATTCCAAGTTGTCACTAGACTCATTCCTTACTCTATTTAGTGGTTTGAATTCCCAAGTGACCTAGAGCCACCTAATATACTGAGTGGTCATAGAGATGAATACATATATAGATTTACTCAATTATATAATTTCAATACTTTATGCAGTTTAACCATAGATGCATATACATCAAACATGTGGGAAATGATGGAGTCATGACCTACTTGATATATTGATCCACTTACATGAGAGGTTTAGACACACATATAGTCTTATTCAAATAATTCATACAGATCAGGATCCACCAAGTAGGGGTGGGTAATGATGGAGTCAAAACTAGATTATGTTCTTAAGCCACCCATGTGAGGATTGAACATGTTATCATCTCAATCCAAGTTATTCAATGATATGATTACTATGCACACTCATACGCACATGTTGTCACCTATTTCATGCATTAGTTCATGTACTAAATGAGGTGTATTCATTCCATTCCTTTTTCTTTAATCAATTACTTCATTTTAGCATAGTCTTTTACCTTTGATCATCTCTTAAGTAAGGACTAATTTTTGCATGTTTCATTGTAGGACATTTCTTTGGATAATGTTCCATATATGTATACCTAATTTTGCATACTCAAACTCAAATACATAGGGTTTATTTCATAGGTAAGTCTATGTACACTTATTTGTCCTTTATACTAGTCATTTGTTTTTGCTACATTACTAGCATAAAGGGGGGAAATGTAATCACATATAAGTGGTAATTAGATGTTAAGAGTGTAATTTGAGTTACCCTATTCCTAAATTATCCCTAGACCGATTCTAGAGTTTGAGACACACTTTTTCAATCATTTAATAGACCACATTCATCAACAACTAGTCAAAACATAGTCCCAGGACAATCCTCTAAGATTCTAATCCAACTTGCTCAATAGTTTGCAAAGAGGACATTAGCACCAAATTTGCAACACTATAGCCACATGGCACTACTTTCCCTAACTAAGTGATACTTTCCTTAGCCCTAGCTCTTCCCAAAATATATTTTTTCAAACATGTACTCCTCCTAAGGTCAGCCTAAGCATATTTTATTATCCACACAAGTAATAAATCCCTATAAATATAAGTCTAATTCACCTCTATTCACTAGATGGAAAATAAATGCAAAAGTTATTCAAACTAAATATAAAGATAAAAAAACAAAGGTATTTGATCCCTATTCTATCCTAATTATGCATAATACCATCTAAAATATCCCTAATCCTATTTTTCAAACATTTCAAATCACAAGCACATTCAAGGCATCCAAGCTTACTCTCATTTTAGCATTCACTTGCACTTGCATCAAGCACTAGGTGGGAGAACTACATTAGGATTGATCCCTATTTAGAGTATTGGTATATAGGTAATGATCTTCATAGTGGGGTGTTAAGGATGTCCATTCCATCCTAATAACACACACAAATTATTTCTCATTCCATAATTTTAAGGAGGATTAGGGTTTGTACATTAAATTAGGTTTTATGTGTGCAAGAACAGGTCATAAAAACATAGGCACATGTGCTCATAGAAAATAAGAACAATCTCATAGAGGTGAAACTACCACCACATGGAGTATACTACACAAACATGGTGCTACTATCCATATTGGCCGCTACTATCCAGTGAGAAGATGAACACTAGAATCTTGTTTATGACACTCATAACTACTCAGATCTCAACTTTTAGAACCTAAATCATCTATGATAGTCAATTTTTAGATAAGTCTATATTTAATTTTATTTACTACGATTTTTAAAAATTCAAAATAAGTCAATTACTATAACAAGTCATTACTTAATTATTGCATATTTATTTAACTAATTTAGACATTTCATGCCTTTAATCTAAACATAATATTTTCATAGTAAAACCTTAAAAGGTTAAATTAGACTATATCATAAAATAATAAATAACAATACTCAAGTGCCAATTAATAATTTATAACATGAAAATAAGTTAGGGTTATTCATTAATCAATGGTATTAAATAATTTAAACATGCCACTTAATAATAATACCACTAAAATCATAGCACATAATTAGGTAAATTACATTTAATAGAAAAAATGGTAAGGCTAAATAGACTTTAAGCCCCTACCATAAAATCAAATGGATCTATGACCTTAGATCATGTTTCCCTAAATAAACCCTAATTTTCTTAATAAATTAAAATATTTCCCTTAAAAATATCCATTTTCCACCTCTTAGAATCCATTTACATAGATAGGGAATAGAATCAATAAGGTAAATCTCTACCATGTTTTTTACCTTCTAATTATTACATAGGATTCTTTCCCCAAAAATTTATGTCGCATAGATGACACTCACATATTTTCATTTGCATGGAAATATTCTACGCTAAAGAAAAATTATTTCATTTTCCTTTTTTTTGTTTCCAAATAATGATAAAAATTATCTTTGGAAAATATTTAGTTTCTCAAAATGTTTATAATAAACTATATCTATTTATTTATAATTTGTATTCATTATATTTTTCACAAAGTTTAAAATTTATCTTATAAATATATTTATTATTGTTATTTGATAATATTTTTCACAAAGTTTTAAACTTTATCTTATAAATATATTTATTATTGTTATTTGATAATAATTGACTCTCTCTCTCTCTCTCTCTCTCTCTCTCTCCTCTCCTCTCTCCTCTCTCATCTCTCTCTACTCTCCTCTCTCTCTCTCTCTCTCCTCTCTCTCTCTCTCTCTCTCTCTCTCCTCTCTCTCCTCTCTCTCTCAAAGGTAAATCTCGACCATGTTT
This sequence comes from Torreya grandis, assembly GCA_037957365.1. NCBI lineage: Eukaryota > Viridiplantae > Streptophyta > Pinopsida > Cupressales > Taxaceae > Torreya > Torreya grandis. Next base: position 1,040,226 of record JARHVA010003059.1, on the reverse strand, counting down.
TTTACCTTCTACTTACTACATTGGATTCTTTCCCCAAAAAATTATGTTTCATAAATGCCACTCACATATTTTCCTTTGCATGGAAATATTCTACACTGAAGAAAAAGTATTTCATTTTCCTTAAATATATTTATTGTTTTTATTTGATAATAATTGAGTCTCTCTCTCTCTCTCTCTCTCTCTCTCTCTCTCTCTCTCTCTCTCTCTCTCTCTCTCTCTCTCTCATCTCTCTCTCTCTCTCTCTCTCTCTCTCTCTCTCTCTCTCACTCTCTCTCTCTCTCTCTCTCTCTCTCTCTCTCTCTCTCTCTCTCTCTCTCTCTCTCTCTCTCTCTCTTGTGTGTGTGTGTGTGTGTGTGTGTGTGTGTGTATATATAATTCTCATAACATTGGGCATTAGGGGCTAGGTAGTATCACCTTAGTGCTAGGTACCTTGGTGTTGGCATGGTGCACCAACCTGGTGGGAGAGGGATCCCATGTCTCCTTCCCACCCATGGGTGGGGTGATAAAATTTCATCCCTCACCTTTGGAACTATATTTTCACACACATTCATTTGTGCACATACACATTTTTTAGTGGTTTATATATATAATCCATTCCTAAGGTGACCCGACCTGATTTATATTATATATTTTAGTACTAGATGACACTTCAAATATGTATGTGTGTGTGTGTATATTATCTTAAGACAAATCCCCTATGCAATTTAGATATATTTCTTAGTTATTTCTTAGGTTTAATAAAAACTTCCTATGGTGGTTTTTTTCAAGTTGTTATCTAGAAATAAATGATCCTCAAAGTTTTATTTATTCATCCCATATATATAATTTTGTTTTCAATTGTCTCTTTATTAAAAATCATGATGTGGCCTATATCTTAGATAATCATGTATGTTCTCTTGGATGTAAGGCTTCACTGAAGAATCTAAGTTAACTTTTATTTCCCTCTTTTGAAAACTATATTTTCTTTTTTAAGTTGTAATATTCTTCTCATAGTTTTTTGTTCTAACTAGGTTTTCTATGGTTCACATCACTTCATTTTGGAAGGTAAAAAATATAAGAAATGCATCTAAATTATTATATATAAGACTTGGCCTCCTCTATGGAGTAATAAGACATATTTTTTTAATTTTATATATGTAATAGGCATTATTATTTTTTATTTAAAAGGACTCTACAATGATTATGAAGTTTTTGGTTTTTAATCATGGATAAATGATTTGTTTAATATGAAACTTATTATTTTATTGTTATTTTTTTAAAGTAAAATTAGCTTCTATTCAAGTAAACTCTAGTAATAAATAAAATGTTAAATTTCACATATAAAAATAGAAACTTCATCTAAGGTTTCCTCCTAAAATAATAAATATATTCAAAATTATCCTTTTCCATTCTTTATAGATGATTACAGAGGGACTTAGTTCCATTTTAAGAAGTAGTATAAACAATTGTAGATATCCTTTCTTGGAAATGAAAGAATCAAAAACCCATGTTATACTATTCTTATTTATATTATAAAATGTGATTTCATCTAAAAATATTAACACTATTCAAAAAATATAACTTTATTTTATAACATGGTATTTCATATCTAGCTATGAATATCACCTAGAAAAATACAAGTTTATTTTATTGTAGGAGATTAAGTTTTCATCTTTCAAATGATTAAAATAATTCAAATAATTTAATTTATTTTCTCATAAGCATAAAATAACTCAAAAACACATTATAAAATTCATTCCAAGGAATCCAATTTATGTTAGGATGACATAAAATAAATCTAATTTATTCATAAATATTAAGCACAACTCTCTCTTTCTTCCATATAGTGAGAAACATTCATTTTTCATAGTAATCAGTAAATTATAAAAAATTTAAACTTAGTATGTAAAAGTGGAGGTGTAAGCCTCCCTAAAATATGATATCATTAAGCATATATTTCCCTCATCAACCCCCAAGACTAAGAGGTGGCCTAAACATACCAACACATAGTCTTAGGTTTTCAAACACAGAGACAAAAGTTAGTCATTCATGGCTTCAAATCTGGCCAAATTACTTTACACACCCTAAATAATATGGCTACTAAGACTTTGGATAAAATTATAAGAAGACAAGTAAAAAAATTAAGCAAATATAACTCATAGTAGGGTACCCATCTGCTAGAGGAAACCATTTGCTCTTCTTTAAATCAATATGTGCATATGCTTACATAGAACCTATACATAATAATTAAAATTAATATATAGATATCCTATGAAAAATATCCATTTGTTTCTAAAAATATTTATTGAAATAAGTAAAATATATCTACTAAAACAATATCTAAAAATTCATATACAATGAAGCTTATAGCATACCTCAACTCCATTAAAGTTAAAATCTTCTTCTCTGAGGTTGTCCTTCTTTGATCCTTCTCTAAATTATTCTCCAAAGCCTTCATAATTATATTTTAGTTAGTATATAATTGATTAATAATTTTATAAATTTTATGTAAATTTAATAAGGTTGCTACATTAGATAGTGTATCAAAGAGGGACAATTGTCCACTCTAGGTTTGCAACTCCACTTCTTATATTATGTCTATAGGTTTCCATTCCTTAGTTTTATTATTTATTAAGTGTATTAAATGTTCCTATATTTCTAACTTATAATTTATATCTAGTTAAAAATAAATGTAATTCATTTTTAAAATTTGAAAATTTTGGCTTTTCGAGAATCATGAAAATGTAAGTCTAGAACCTCAAGGTTCACATACATATGGAATAATCATGCTATGAATGATACATATTAAATGGTATGAATTCCAAGTATTACTATATAAATGATAATGTTTTCAAACATGAATCACAATTCATTCAAGCTACACATAATTGATTATCAATATGCACATTAAGACAAAGCCCCTATGATAGGTATAGGATATGTGTGATTTTTGGTCAATGGTCAACCTATTGTCCCATTTTATTCTTGTTAACGTATGTCACCTTCTAAATAATTGTACCCATAATAATTTTCATGTAATATAAAATATATTAAGTAATGTAATTTATACGTCCATAATATGGTCATACCAATCATTGGGTCATATCATGATCACATGACCTAATATGTATATATCATAATGAATCACAAAAAGAGAAATATAAATATATATAAAATTGAGGTTAAATATAAAAATAAAAATCATATAAATATATCCATATACATAGAGGAAAACATATGATTTTATATAATCAATATACCCATTTTTTTTAATGGAACATTACACACATCAAGTGAAATAGAAAATATAATTCATAGGAGTACACCCATTTACTATATAAAAACATATACTTTTTAAATCAAAACTATAATAATTGTTTTATCCATTCCCTATTTTATCCATTATCTATAAAAAATAAGTTAAAATAGGAATTACAACTCATATTAGGATACCCATATTCTAAAGTAAAACACGTATTTTACATGTGATGTCATTTGATATAGATTCCTAGTGAAAAGGAAATACAGCTCATATAAAAATACTATTTTATCACAATTTGGAATTACTTAGGATATTAACTCTAATTAATACAAAATTAATTGATAGGTGAAAAATATTGTAAATAAATTTTAATTAACAAAATGAAAATAACGTATTAAAATGGACAAAATATTAAATGAATGAAATAAGGTAACAATGAAAAACACAAGGAAACTTAGTTGATTTATTCCTATAGGATGACTCTATGTGACTAAAAAATAGATACATGTTATCAACTTAGACTGATTATGTGTATGAAATTGAAACATGAGTTGTCTTTATTCTAAGGTAGTATCGATTAGAAAAAGTTAGGATCAACTTCTAATATGATCTTATATGGATTGATCATGAATTATGAAAAAAATAAAAAAATTACCATATAGTCACTTTTGCCTACTTGAAATATGACTATATCTAGGAATTTGACCTTTGGTTGTGCACAAGTGACCTGAAAATGACCTCTTCAACATTAATATCCTAATAGGGTTTGAAAAGGTTGAAAACATAAAAAATAGGGGGTTATAAAAAACTAAGCTAACCCTGTACACCCTTGTAATGATTTAATGCTACTTATGTCTCCAATAATCCAAGGATGGAATTTAATTGCATTTAGTTCTCCCACCTAGAGTGATTTGTGCAATAATACTCCTTTGCTACATGTATACATCTAGATATAGTTTGAATACTTGATAATGATTTGATTGAATGTGGTAAAATAATCTCATGGCTTGGATAAGCACTGTATCAAGTGGATAGAATAAATTTTTTAAATAATAGGGAATATTTACATAGTGTGCAATATTATAAGAGTGCCTTAATATTGAAATTTTCTAGTAGTAGAATAAGTGACTTAAAGGTGAATTTATAGAAATTTAAAATGTAAAATATGATGCTACATATCCTAAAATTATGAACCAACCTATAAATAAGGATTTAAATTATTAAAAAGAACCATTTCTAGGTAATGGGAAAGATCAACCATGAGGTCAGGATCGATTGCCTATCCTGACCCATGCAAGTCAATTTTGGTTTGAAAGGGTAATGCTTGATATTTGGAAATTTTCATGTCCATAAAAATACTTAGAGAGGTTTTTAGTGATTAATATTATTTTTTTAGGTGTAATTCAATAAATTATAAGGCATGTACCCATACAAGTACTTAGGATAGAGTAAGGTGGTGAAATACGACCAATTTAATGCTCAAGTTATTTCAAGTAAATGTGAGATAAAATTGGTATTATCTAGTATTCATGACTAAATTTTACATCTACATCCCCATCCCCCATTAATATATAAATTAAATTACCAGAGAAAAAGGAAATATATACTTGAATGTGTACAACACACTTTTCCCTTGGGAAAAATATCCAATCATGAAAGGTATATCATGATGTATCCTATAATGATGTAAAATTAGTTAATGTCCATATGTAAATTTGAAAATTGAAATGTAACTTTAATTTGTAAATATTTTAAAGAACAGGGGAACAATACACTTGTATGTGTGTAAAACATTATTGATTTTATAAATTTAATTGAATATGATGTTTTTTGGAAGCATAGGATAATTGGTGTTTCCCATGAAACACTTGGAGAGATTGGTTACTTTGTTGAACCATGGAGGATTTAAGGTGATCAAGACCCAATCTAAAATGAACATGTATATAAAATATAACCATTGAGAAATGCTTGAACCTAAATGCATTTTTAGGCTATAATGCGAGAGAGTGATAAATATCCAATATGCATTATGCACTTTGACTGAATCAACCACTGCAAATGGTTTTTAGATTAAATTTTCATTTTGTTTTTTTATTTCATGTATCCATGATCAAAAGAGAATGGATAACATCCATTCCCCTACCATGACCTAAAATATAAATTAGTATTCAAAATATGGCATGAATCAATATCATTCCCCCTTAATTTGAAAAATGGTATAGTGTGCATGAATTTTTATAATGTTCCAAATATAAAATATATAATTATATGTAGATGTAAAATTTTTAATTTTGGTTAAATATTGTGCACATATGCCCATTCATATGCACCCAAAATATATGAATCTATAATGTATTCTTGTAATTTAAATGAATATGCATTTCATATTCCCCTCATAATATGTACCAATGATTAAATTTTGAACCATTATGAATTCTTTAAAATTGTATTTTTTACCCAAAATTGACTTTTTTGATTACAAAGGATTATATTTATATGAAAATCCCACTAAAATTCCCACCTTATGATGTAATGGATGTGTCTTAAAAAAAATTCATCTCAAAATATAATTTAATTATATCATGTGTATCAATATATAATCATTGAATGTTTTAGCATATGTGAAAATTTATGCCATCATAGAAAGATATGTATCCCTAAAATCATGTATGTAACATATGAGTCAAGGCCTAAAATATTGAATCTAGATAAATGTATCGATGAACTCATAGAATTAGTTATAATAGAATAATTTTATGTAAATGTTAGTGCATGATGGATCATAGCACTCATCAAGCTTAATAAGCACATAAATATAAAATTGTAATGTCACTCAATTTTAAATGATAAGGCCAAGGGACACATATAAGGTATATGATCAAATGTCACATAATCAAATATTTCACACACAAATATAAGGGCCATAAACAATGGACATGTTTAAATTTCATACATACTAAAAAATTATTTCATAGAGATGTTCAAACAATTTTCACACAAGGACCATGGGCCACACACAGTAGACAAGGAAATTCTAATCTACTATGTACAAGTAATAGCATCAATGGAGAATAAAAATAGAAATATAGTCTATGTATACACATAATATTTACAAAATTTTATCAATTATCGATGCTCTTTATCTTGTAAGATCATGTCAAGTCTTAATCTCTCTAAGTGCATGCCCTAAGGGGTACACCAGGAAAGGGGTGGGTAAACCATTTCTGATTCAAATGATTGTTTCCCATTTTACCACTTGATATCTACACACTTGTCTCTTAAAAACCATTCCACTAAGATTTACCTCCCATTTTACACACTCCTCTAGTATTTTACCACCTTCATTAGCCCTTTCCCTAACCTAAACCCTTTTTTGACAGTTTACATGACTATGTTGGCCACATAGAACTTGCATTCTTATTTGACAAAACATTTTAGGGACTAGGTTGGCCCCTGGCCTATCTAGTCTGTGACCTAGTTAGTTTTTGTCAATTATAATACTAGGTCGACCGGGACGGCCTTGTCAACCAAAATTTTTAGAAAGGTTTAGGGTTAGATCCACCTATATAAACATAATCATTTTTCATTTCTAAGAGAAGAGAAGAGGAATTAAGATATATTGTGAATCTATTTATCCACCACTCTACTTGAAGTGAAATCCTAGGGTATCATAATTTCTTTAGAGATATGGATCTTATCTAGTGGATAAGTCTTTTAGATGTAATGATATCTTATGTAGCCTAGAGCTGATTTATCCTTCTCATATTTACATACCACAATAACCTCTTACAAGTCACCTTGGCCAAGGGAGAGATTGAGGCTCGATGGGTTAGTCCTAAAAGGTAAGTATTCCTAACTTTATTCCTCCTTTGTATGAGTAGATAGATATGCATTTGAACTTATCTTCCATGCATTAGGATTTTGTATACATTGGTATGAGTATATGTCTTCTATGCATGTTTAATTTTAATGTTTATTACCCTGACTTTATGCCACAAGATATGGTGAGCACTAGATTAGATTTTTATTTTACTTTTTATTAGTTTAGTGAATATGAAAATGTAGGACCTAGTTAGGGTTATTCCATAGTTGTTCTTGATTACAAGCTTTGGAACCCTTCTTAATGATATTATTATGGTAAGATATCATTTATATAGGTCTAATGGATCCATATTGGTCATGAACTTGATTATCTAATGTATCCCCAATCAAAAGTGTTACTAGGATCTATCTTCTCAAAACTAGGATTGATTTGTAAAATCTATTGCGTTTCCCATTGCATACATTCTGGTGAACCCAATGAGAATCTAACCCTTGTAGGTTTTATTTCATGATTTTCATTTCTATCATTTTATTATTTTTCTATATTTATGATATTAGGTCAACCAAGCTAGTATAGTTCTATATTTTATTCACAAGTTTAATACATAGTCACATCAAAATGACTCTGTTCTTTCTATGTAGGTCTTCATTAGATACAATTTACTAGATCAAGCAAGTTGACACAATAATATTATTTAGTCCTAGATAAAAAATTATGTTAAATAGGTCAACTTAGTATTATAATCAGCATCCAGATAATAAACTAGGTAGACCAAATCAACTTAGTCATCTTAACAAGCTTCAGTAAATAGGATTGCATAGAACTAGGTTAACCTAGTCAACTTAGTTGTTAGAACTTGTAGGAAACATTCAAGGGACTTCAAAAAAAAATTCAATCCTTAGCATCTTCCAACCCACCAAGGTTCCTTTCTTTCTCTCTCTTTGAATTTAATACTTCATTATAGTTCTATTTTGTGTAAGTTTGTAGTTTTCAAAACTACAATGCTACAACAAACTAAGTCAACTTGGTCAACTCAATTTTTGTAGCCTATCTTCTATCTAAAATACTAAGTTGACCTAGTTGATTTAGTTATAAATTACTCTTGATTTTATATAATAGTATCAACCCATTCAAATCTATTCTATAATTTTTGCATACACTATCATCTGAACTGACTTTGTCCTATTCTTAATTTGAGAATTAACAACTATATGCTAGTAATTAATTCACACTTTCATTTTTTATTGTTTGCATGCTTAGAGTAGATCACATAGTATAATTATGTGGTTTTTCAAAATACCATTTAGTTTCACTATTTTTATCTTTTTTCACACACTACTAAATCATACAATATTCAAAATGAATTTAACATTTGTATTGTGAAGGCCTACCTACTTGGATTTCATCACCAAGGTGGAAGTTGACTTGGTTTTCTAGCCAAGTATAAACACATGGTTAATGGTACATATTGGTAAAGCACCTAACACCCTTATCACTATAGGATTGTGAAGTGAGAGGGTAGGCCCCAGTACTAAGTTAGTACCATTTCCAACACAGATCCTTTTCAACCTAAATGTCTTGAAGCCATCCATAGATTTCTTTCTAGTTTCATATTTTTAACTAACTTCCCTATCACATTTAAAATAACACTATAATAATTTAAAAACACTCAACATGATCATTTAGTTAACATTTACTTTTTAGTTCACTACTTTCTCTCTACTCATTGTATGTTGTATTAAAAAACCTTGCATTGGTCAGTGTTGGTGTAAGATTTTGTGTTGTGTACCAATTGGATCATTCTCATTAATCCAATTTTTTGTGTGTTTTATTCCATTTCTTGATTCAAATTGCATTGAAAAATATTTCCCTATTTTAATCACATTATTTTTCTATTTGACATAGTCTTTTACAAACTATCTTTTCCCCTTCCTGAAGTACTAAGTCAACTTGGTCAACCTAGTACTACTTTTTACCAATCAGGTTATAATACTAAGTCAACTTGGTTAACTCTATATCCTTATTAGGCTATATTTTTCCATATTTATAGTAATCAATCAACCTAGTTGGATCTGTACTCTTCTACCTTCTATCCAGTAGTACTAAGTTAACGTGGTTGACTCTGTATCTTTTTCGGTTTAGTCTCATACCCTATTTATAGCACTTAGTTAACCTAGTCAACTCTATATTCTTATCTACCTTTTTTATCTCTTTTATTTTACATCATATGTATCTTCCTTAACCTCTCTCCTTCATCATGAAATTCCTATTTGAAGACACCACTAAGTTGAATTCAATAGATACGATGATTCTTACCAACCCCAATAGGTTCTCCCATAAGCAGCTTATGACTCCTACCCTAGGTGAAACTAATGTGAATTTAGCCACTCACACTCAAAATATGGGAACCCTCCTCATTCCTCATCACTTCAAAATCTTCTCTTCTCATTTAAATATCAACTTGAATTAGAGTATACCCCATAAATGTTCTTCTTCATTGATGAGTTTCTTCAACACTAAGGAAAAGATCCTTCTATTATTTCACTATCTTATGATAAGTGGTCAAGTATAAGAGCCCCAATCACCTTTTCCCATATTCTAACATGGATTTGGAGACACTAGCTTCTTTGATTCTCAACATTTTCCCTCTATTTTAACCCCTTTTCATACTATTATATCTTCCTCTTTGTTTTCCTCCACCTCCATGCCTAGTATCTCTACTAACATGGTAGGTTTTTACATCTAATAGGCCTCTTCCAAGACCTATTCTTCTCAATTATTCCACTAATTCATCATTTTATACTCATGGTATCCATGAATCTAATTCCAATTCATCTCATCCCTCTACTAGTACATATTTTACCACATAATAAAATCATGCTACTAGTGCTTCACTTACCAACAATTCTTCTTAAGTTACTACTATCACTCATAGTGGTACCCAAGTCATTGCTACCAATTAAAATGCTTCACATAATACCAATAATATGTATCAACTTATATTACAAACTCTTAATAAAATTAATGCTTTCCAGGATAATAAGAAAATTAAATTATGTAAATGCAAAATCATCTTATCCATCTTCAAACCCATCCTAAACAGATTCTATGGGGCATGCATAACAAAAATATTCCCCCACATCCTCTTTGGGATTACCATGGTAATCTTATCCCTTAACCTCCCCTTATTAATAAAACAATCAAGCACCTTCAAAATTATCCTCTTAAACCTCAAATCGCTAGCATTGATATAGGAGGTATCACCCCTACCATTACTTACAATGGGTCAATTGATCCTACTCTCCACTTAAAAACATTTGGAAATCTATATAAAGATTGGGTCAAGTTAAATACCTTTGACTCTACCAATCTACTATTAAATACTCTCATGGGTGATGATTTAAATTAGTATAACCACATCATATCTCATTCCCTCACTAGTTTGGAAGATTTAGTCAATGCTCTAGTCCAAGAGTTCTAAACTAGTGATCTCCTTTGAGAATACCCTAGCTCATTTTATCAATTGTAATCAACTTGAGACTGAAACTACACAAGATTTCATCAAATGATGGAAGACCTTGTCTAAAAAATGTGAACATAATATGGTAGATGACAATCTCTTTCATCTATTTACTAATGCTCTTTTTCCCAAGTTGCAATATCGGGTCTTGACTCTCTCTCCACAAACTTTAGATGAAGACATTGACCAATCCAAGCTTTAATATTTCCTCATGCATCAATTTTATCCATCCTAACCTTCTATGGGTACTCACGTGTTAATCAAGAATAAGAATCATCATGATAAAAATGATGGTGTCACTAACTCTTATGATACCATTCATACTACTCAAGCTATTATTCCCAAACAAACTCTAAAACAAGCTTCCCCTCCAAACCACATCACTAATCCTCATTTATATTTAACCAATAACATAAATGTTTATAAACCTTTATCCTTAGAATAATTATAAAAATGTATACCAAGTCCTCTTCTATGAGAACTTTATCCCACTTTTCAAATGAAATATTGGTATGATCCCAATAAATGTTTTTAGTTTCATGCTAGTTGGGGTCATTGTCATGAGACCTAAAAGCAACATGATAATTTGGCTATGGATTTCTTTCTCGGTGCTAGTTTTGATAATGATTCTATCATTTTTAAACATCAACAAGCCTATGACATTGCCTTTAAATCCCATGAAACACAACCTAATCTCAATCTTTGAACTAGGCTAATGCTCATTTGGCCATCTAAAAAGATCCTCTTCCAAATCACCAAGATAACCAAGATAAACCTACCCCTTCCACCAATAATGTTAGCAGTCTTCTTAACCTAAATCTTAAAGAGAATGTGGTAAATATCAATAATATGTAAAGGGTGGTTGCCTTCATTAATCCTCATCCCATTCACATTCCTTAATTACCTTGTATATTTCACATTATCCAAGACTCTTCTCCAACTCACTTAATAGAGTTGGGGAAATAAGACCTTATATCTTTTGATGAACCAATTCCAACACCTCCTTTAGGTAACACTTCTCACATCATTTCTACCATTTCTTCAACTTATTTACCCATCACTAATGATACTCAAACTTATATCAATTCTTATTCTAATCTCTATCAAACCAAACCTCCATTAACTAACCTATCTTATCAAGGTTATCAACAAAATTTTACTCTAATTAAACCCCTTACATCTTATCAACATTTATTTACATGCACTTTGGATCCTCCTTCTGAGGACCTCCTTGTACCTCTTTCCAAAAGTCCCTTATGTGTTATGATGAGTGGGATCCTATTATAGAGCTTACTAATCTCCCATCTCAAATCCCATTTCTTGAACTTATGTGGACCTCTCCACATCATCATAATAATCTCATGTAGCTTTTGTTTGAAATGAAAAACCCTCATCCTCCCCTAGCAAGACATGAGGCCACCTTATCTACATCAAAAGATAACATTTTGACAATAATCTAAAGAGATGTCCCTACATGTTGATGAAATAATGGACACTTCTCTTTCCCTCAAATTACACATTACTTTTATGATCCCCAATGGAATTCTACTTTGTGTGGATAATCCTCCTCTTTTTATTAGTGTCCAAATCATTGATATATAAATCAAACATGCCTTGATTGTTGAGGGTTCTGGTACTTGTGTTGCCTCTCTTAATTTTATCAAAACCCTTAGATATTCTAAATGTAATATTAAGTCCACATACAACACATATCAAGGATATGACCAAAGTAAAATGCCTCCTTTAGGTTGTGTTTGGCTCCCTATCACCATCTTACCTATTGACGTTCATGTGAAGGCGATCTTCAACTTTCATCTATCCTATAACCTTTTGATTCTTATGCTATGGACTCATCGCATGAGAGCATTTAACTCTTTCACTTCATAATGTGTCTAATTTCCTCACAATGGAACCATATATATGATTCAAGGTGACACTAATCCTTGTAATTTTGAGAAATTCTAAAACTGTAGTGTATTCAAGATTATTACATTTGAACCCTTGCCAAGCATTCCATTTAGTGAATCTTAATTTTTTAACTTTTCTATCAATTCCACCTAAGTTTATAATGGTCACCCTAAACTCGATGGGAATATACTTGGTAAACTCCTATATTCTAATGATGATAAGCCTAATGAGATCAACCTAAATATTAAAACCTTGAATCTCTCACCTCATCTTATTTATTAGCTTCCCCCTTCTTTGCAACCTCATTTTCATCAACTACCTTGTGATGATATACCTATTATCTTAACTAAGACTCAACATTCCATTCATCGCACCACATCACATGACAAGGTCATCCCTACCTACACCATTGATCTTCAAACACCTAATTATGATGATCACTATACCTTAGATGGTCTATTCTTAAGAGGTCTTGTTCAATCTTGAGATGATGAAATTATTCAGTATAATTCTTCCTTACTTTAGTCTTTTAGTATTTATTCTATCATTCCATCCTATATCATTCCTAATTTTATAATGTTTCCTCTTAATTGTAGGGTATAAATGGTGCACACACCTCTAATTTTTGAAGAATATCATAGGAGTATGCTTATAGATCATGTTATGACTATTCCCTATCACTTTGCCAAATACCAAAACCCTTCTAGCTGACTTATCCTTGAGATGCTTATGACTATCCTTTAACCCTTTATGCATCCTACCCCTCCCTCAACTATGCCCAATTTGGATCTTATTCCCACTCCCTCTATAGTTTAGTCTCTTCCTACTTTCAATCTTATCACTCCTTCAATCAAGCCTTGCCCATTTTCTTCACTAACCCCATCTTCTCTTGGTGATGGTTTTCTCCCTTTACTTCAACTTGATCCTTTACCCACCAAATGGGCTGATCAACCATATTGTGTTATTTATAAAGCTGTCAGTCACTAGACTAGAGACTGTTCATTATACCAATATTCCTTGGATTCTATTTCCACTCATTTTGTGAATACACCTACCAAGACTACTCACAAATTTATTTATTGCTTCCATAACACATATAACCATTTTTCACACATTATCATAATCTACGATAATATATCAACATTTTACATCCCACCACTCCTCAACCCACAAAAAAGGATATACGTCCCATGAAAGTATTACCTGAAAATATTCCCAAATATAGAGAGGCATATTATCTTTGGTACCCATGTGGTACACATCACACTAATTGATGTCAAATCCTTCAATAACATCTTAATGATCACCTCATAACTATTATTTCACCTACTACACTTTCTCCCATAGGTTGCCCTCATAAGAAGCCTCCCCCTTCTTCCCCTATGGCTCCACCACCTATGGTCCCTTCTTCACCTATGATTCCCTCACCCATGGATCATCCTTCCTTGATGGCACCTAATCCATTCATCTCCCATAGAGTCACTCCTATTACTTCTCTTGAGCATCCCTTAAATGATATCCCTCAGTATGATCCTTTAGACATTCCTATATTTTCTATGAAGGAGATTCAACGTGAAGTATTTTCTTAACTTTCCTTGAAGATTAAAGAGACTTTGGATGTAGTTTGAGTTCACCTTCATAAAGACTAATATGATGTTATGGATAGTGTCTATGGATAAATATATCAGTACTTATGAACACAAGCATGGTGTTCTTTCATTTATTTCTTCATTTGGATTGGACAAGTGCTCTAACTTTACATTTATCTATTTTATATCATTTAACATTTTGTCAAATTCTTATCTATCTTACATGGTGAATTTTATTTTGTACTACATGTGGCTTATGATTCTTCTTATATTTTCTTATGAATTCTTTTTCATAATGACATACTTGGTCTTATTGATCTTTTTTATGGTTACATTATTATTTTTCATGATTATTTGATACCTTATCTCTATAAACATGGATAATTATTATTGTGACTTGGTTATACAAACCTTTATCCCTTTAGTCATTCCTTATTTACCATGTGATTATTTAGCAAACAATTCATCTCATTATAATCTCCTTTTACTAGTCCACTTTGGTTCTTCCCCTCTTCCCCTTTATTCCCTTTCATAAACTAAGCATAAACACGGTTGAGACTTGAGATAACATGTTGGTTCATAGTTAAGCCTAAGTGTTCTAGTCAGTCATATCTTTGGATACTTATCTTCCTTTAGCCTAAGTATAAAGCTCATTGGTATATATCACTCTATCTCTAATTATTGGTCATTCTAAGTCTATATGGAGGAAGAATCTTAAAAGCCTTAAAAATTCAAAATCCAAATCATTTAACAAAATGTAATGATCTAAAAGGCAACATTCAAATATTTCAAAAATCAAATCACACTAAAAGACATGATTCTAGGCACATATCCTCTTTCTAATCAAAGTTCAAACTCCATAGTTTGCCTCATAATAGATTATATGTCCATCAGGGTGATGTAGTCCATTAGATTAGAAAATGAGAATTAAAAATCTTTTAGTGTTACTTACTTTCTCACAAAAATACCCAATCTTTGTAGTAGATAGATAACTCTATAAGGGGTCTTGAGGAATGAGGAACACATCATGGGAAGGTAGGTCCATTTTTAATCTTATTGTTTAAAACTACCAACATGAGTTGATCTTATTACCACACTTATTGCTTACATAGCTTTGTGCCTATAGTGAATATGTATCCTTTATATATTGATGATCACTAGTCACTTAGTGTCTTCTCATGTCCTTAGTGTGCCTCATGTCTCCTAAGTTATTAACATAATATGACTATGTTATGATTCTTACATTCCCTTTTTCACTCCCTAAAACCCTAATATTTCCCCTTGATAAATATTATTTTTTTCACTAATCACTCCCCCTAGGGATTCCATTTGTGATTTGCAGTGTAAGACATTGGAAAGGACCAGACCTTCCTCACAAATTAAAAAAATTTCACATTAACATTCCAAACATTCACTTTTACCATATTTTAACACTATTTCCACATTATTAGTGTTTTCTTTGTGATTTGTATTGTAAAACCATGGATGTGACCTGCCCTTCCTCATAAAGTTTTCCAATACCCAGGTCATAACAACACTACATGTGTCAAATATGAGATAAGATGTGATTGATTATGAGTTACACATCATTGGCATGCTTCCCATCTTGATTTAGGATGTTTTATGCTTACTTCATTAATATTTCACTTATATCCTCTTATTTTTTGATTGCATGTAAGAATCCAACCACTTTTCTTAAGTTTTTCATACTTCCCAACTTGAATTAGTGTGATTAATTTAAGACCATTTCTTACCAATTTTGTTTCTCTTTTATACTTCCTGACGTGATTTAGTATGATTGTTTGACTTAACTGATTCATTTTAATACTATTAGTCTTCCACATGCTTTTTATTTTATTAACATTATTTTCATACTTCCCAATGTGATTTAGTGTGATTTTAGTTGTTTTAATTTGGTTCCATTCCTTTTCATGGTTTATAAACATTTTTCCCTCTTGTTTACCACACTTTTGGTTTATCATACTTAGTCATATTTTGTTATTACACATTTCTCATCATGATATAGTGTGTAGGACATTTGTTTTTTATTAATTATACTTTCCCAAGTCATTTTTCTCCCATTTATTGTTAACCATGCATGTGTAAAACATAATGCTAGAAAACAAAATACAACACATATATTTCCTATGGTATATACAACAAAAGAAAAATAAATTTGATATAAATAAATATATCCATGCATCCAAAACCCCAACCACAATATAACCCATGAGATCAACATTCAACTATCAAAATAAAATATCTCTATATATATCATGTGTTTTAATATAAATAGTACAAAAATACATTGCTCCAATTCTATGTCTAGGATCCATCATGTCTATCTTATGACTTCAACATGTTTCCCATAGATGCCTCAAACTATCCCCTCTATATAGTGTGTTATAATGAGGCTATCCTAGATCTCAACCCTACTAACTATCCCTATAGGTTGGACACCTAATCCTAAACCTGTCTCATCTAGATCATGGTATCCATATGCATAGCTCTTTCTTAAGCCAAGGCATACCAAGAATTTACCTCTCCTACTCCCACCCTTGATGGTAGATGTAAGCCATCTCTACATGCCTATATATATCTTGTGGCCTCTCACACTAGTCTAAACTAACTTGCCTAAGATGGGGTAGGTGGTGCCATAGGATCATCCAACATGGTGGGATCATATGGTGTCAACACCCCATCTAAAATATTATTTTTTGATGCCATAACTTGGGATTCCCATTTGATATCCTTAATCATAGAGTCTACAAAATTCAAACTAGATAGATATCAAATCACATATACATCTCAAAATCTATGTATCTATAATCATGTACAACTAGTTTCTACCTCAATGACTAACAAATGATAAACATTTCTTACCTATCCTAGTGTCACCTATCATTTTTTCTTTATTTTTTCATCCATCGAGCATGATCTTTCCATTATCCCATCTTGTGAGCACCTCATTCATGGGATACATCCCAATCAAATCAAAACCTAGAGTCACCACCCATGTATGTCTCAAGCCTCTCCTCAGTGGTGCCTCTATAAACCATCTTTACCCTAGGTTGACTGATGGGTCATCATAGATAACCACCCTCTATGCTCGATCCTACCACTAGCATCTACATTGATGGTGTGACCAAGGTGTTAATTACTCCTACTATGGTGTTAGTTGTGTTACTTGTTACACCTCTCCATCTAAATCCATGTCCTCTTCTCATCTAAATACTAGCTATCATTCTCGATTAACCCATCGTCTCACATGTTGTAGTCTAATCTCTAATCTCTCAATTGGTGCTCCTATTCCTCCTCTCCCTCTTAGCTCTCTCACATATCATGCCCAAAGTGTAGGCACTACTATAGGATTTGTTGGGTGTGGGAGTCCAAACTATCCTGGAAAGTGTGTTACTAGATATAGTTCTTCCCATGAGGTATAATGGCCTATGATCTACATGCATGCTAGCCCTAACACCATAGTTACCTAACTCAGCCAAATAGTCACAACATGTGCATAGGGATGCCACATGATCTCTCCTCATGTGACTATCTATAGTGCTAGGACATGAGGCATGGCCTAAGAAACTTGATCCGATCTCCACCTAACAACCTAAGGTAATTGATCATCTATCACATGAGGTAACCCAATTGGATGATACATCAAGAACCTCTCATATATATAGGTACTTAATAATACTACTAATTCCATGGTTTTTTTCTTTCTAAATAACATCCCATACATATCATGTATGAGTTAAAACTAGATTATAGACCCCAAGTCATAGATTTCCCCTAATCTAATATGGAATGACATAAAGCTATCACATATAGTAGTACTTTGTTGTTTGAATTATGACATAGCACTCATGTTATCACAAGCTCTATCATAGCCTTTTGGATATCTAGAATATATGCAATATACACATTAAACTAGCTCACCCTCAATCCTAGGTAGATCATATTTGAGCATGTTACCCAATAGGCTAATGCTCATCTCTCCTCCTAATAATTTGATGTCCCCCATATCGATAGTCCAAGAAATACATGGACATCCTCCAAAATGATACCAACCTTGATGGTATCCACATCCACCACCCATATAAATGTTTTGGTCAGCCATTCCCATGCTCCAAGGAACATGACAATAATATCAACATTTAGTGGGACGTACCTCATCTCCATAATGCTTCGCAAGCCCAATGAAAACTAATATAGCTCTATCTACATCTGTCAAGTGCTCTAGTAAATCCAATAGTCATGAAGTATCAACCAATCACCAAATCTCTGACAACTTTACAAAATATCAAATAACAAAGGATGTATTAAATCTCCATGTCACTCATAATCAACGTACATTCTTTCAAATTTCACAAAAATAAACTAATTTACTTTAATTTATTCATTTTTTAACCAAATTGACCTACTTCAAACTACATCAACCTTTTTAGTACTAAGTCGGCCACCTTGTGGCTTAATATTACTATATCAACCCCTTTTTACCTAGTATTACTATATCAACCACTTCAGAAATAAATAAGTTAACCACATAGTACTAAGTCAGACACCCTTGGACTTATAATAATAATTCAAAATTCTTTATACCTTGTAGTACTATATTAGACACTTTAAAAATAAATAAGTCAGCCACATATTACTATGTCATCCCCCTTCCTAAACAATCTAAGTTGGTCATGTATTACTAAGTCAGCCCACTATTTTTTTATCTTCTACAAATTAAATCAACTTGGTTGACCTTGGTTGTTCATTAAAATAACTTATTTACTAATTTCAATAAATTCCTTAAACATTTATTACTCTGATCCTTCCTACCCAATACCCCATTTGACCCCTAGTGTCCTTAAAAATTTCCTAGAGTTCATCCTAATATCTAAATTTTGTCTAATTGTTAATTTTTTATAAAACACTCAATTTCAAAGAAAAATGCTCAAAACATTGAAATTTATAGTTAATTACCTATGTTACACGTGTTGTAGATGTTATGCATCCTCCCCATCTCAGATGTCATCTCCTCACCATCTTGGCTCTCTAGGATCTCACTAGGTCTCTAAGAGCTCTATTTTTTCTCAAAATTGTAAATAATAGAAAACAAATTATTTTTTAACCTATTTATATTTACTAATCAAAATTATTTACCCTTAAAAAATTTACCATCAAATTTATTTTTTTGATCATATCTTTATCTCTACTAAATCTTGACATTGTGGGGAATATTTATAACTATTATATGCCTACATTGTAAAAATTATGATTTTTTTAATCTTTTTCCACTAGTCTCTATAGTTTTGCCTAATGTTCTTTATTGGTTGAATATTTTTTCGGTCAGTGTACCAATAAACAAAATAGGTTTGATCATCCAAAGTAGGAAGATTGGTCATCCAAATGTGTAGGTTTACCACATCAAAAGGGGACTAATCTCTCTTCTCATCAAGGGGAGGTTACATATAGATATTATATATATATATATATATATATATATATATATATAGAAAAAAATACTCAAGGGTAGGATAAACCATCCATCTCTCTTTTTTTAGAGATGATGCGTGCAAATCAAAAGAGAAATCTTAGGGATAATGACAGAAAGCACTCCTCTTCTTTCAGAATTACTATTCAACAAACCACAAGAATCTTCCTGGTAGTAATTGCAAAATGTAACCAGGGATGTAGTAACTAGCAAATCAAGATGTAGCACAAAGTCTCCACCTAAATTTTCCAAGAGTGAGATATGAAGGACAATGACGGCATAAAGTCATCCCAAGGTCCTTTACATAGAAACAAAAAAAACACTAAAGACAATTATGGGGGCACAAAGTCTCTCCATAATTGGCTTTAGGACACCTTCCTGACTACTTTCACTAATTCTACTTGTTTAATTAAAGGAACATAGAATATATTAAGGAAAAAGACATAAAAATAGTTTCCCCAACAACAAAGATATCACAGCACAAAGTCTGAAAAGTCACTTGCTTTCTTATTCCAATAACATAATATGATCAACAATTTGAGCTCAAAGTCTCAGAAATGCCTTTCAATTAGGGTAGAGTTTTGTTTCTGATAATCAGAGAGAGAGCTCCCCCAATGTCATTTATATAGCCTCTTCAAGAAGGACTTGGGAATAGTAACACATCATGTTACATTGAATTTTGTTAAGAAGACATGCTGGAATTAGGGGCATTTACCTATTTGTTTTTCTCAATGCAGACAAATGGGTCATGCTATTGAAATTTTGCATCTTTCAATATCCACTTGGTGGTCTACTTCTAGAAACATATCTGATGCACAAATGTTTCTAGTTATTCTTCCTCATTCCTCCCTTTTTGGTTATTTGAATTAGTTCCTCGATTCAGTTCGATGCTCTATTCCTTAGTCACTTCTTGCTAGTCTTTTAAGAACCCTATGAAAGATGACACTTAGTAGCTTCTACTACATTTGATATTGTGTCTCAATAGATGACACATGGTGGCTTCCACTGTGACTTTGAAGATGACACATGGCAGCATAGTGGGTTTTCTATTTCTTTGGACTTTTCTTTCAGAGGAAAAAGTCTGAAGGAATTCTTTTAGACAATTTGTCTAAAGGAATTGTCTCTTTGTCACTTTTGCCAGGGGAACTTTTTCAAAGGAAATCCCTTTGCTCTTTTGGCCTTTGAATTGGTCCATTTTCCCCCTTCCTACCCTCTACAAGGGCTATTTGAGCTCCAAATTAGCCTTTCAAGTTTTTGCAATGGTTCACTTTGGCTTCTGAGTGTCCTCCGAAAGGGTTCTTTGTCCCTTGGAAATTTGCCTTAGTTGATTCTATGTGAATCTCAAATTGTGACATGTGGCAACATCCATTGAACTTGTAGAAGCTTTGGATGCCTTTTGAGTGTCTTGCTGAAGATGACACTTGGTAGCTTTCACTGCATTTTGGAAACACTATAGAACCATGTGGGATTCATTTTAGATTCATGCAAATGATGCCACTTGGTGTGTTCTGCTTAACTTACAGAGGACACGTGGTAGCATCTATTACTCTTAAAAACAAAGTGAAATGAAGATCGAAAGATGACACTTGGTAGCATCTACTAAGTTTTGTCAGGTTTTTGTTTCCTTCCTTAGTCACTTTTGCCACACAAGTGCACTCTGCAAGGGCACTTATGTCTTTGATGCTTGGGGCACTCCTTTGAACTTGTCGATTGAACCAACTAATTAAACCAACTTTGGTTCAATGGTTCAATGGTTCATTCCCTTGTTTCTATTGACTGATTGAACCAAGATCCTTTGAAACAAGCCTCATTGAACCCATTGAACCTTTTAAACCTTGAACTAGTCCTGAAAATGACTAAGTGTTAGAAACTTGTTCTTTTGATTAAACCTGTCTATAGAAGCCTTTAAAACGATTGAACCATTAGTCCGTCACTCCCTTGTTCTTTCTAAGCTATTTGATCTTCATCACACTGATTGAACCTTTAAACTTATGAACTCATTGAACCCTTTGGTTCAAGGTTCAACGGTTCAATCAATTCATTCTTTTTATTTGGCTAAGTCCTTTTGATATTTTTGAACCAAATGCATTAAACCATTTAGTCATTGAACCTGTTGAACCATTGAACCTGTTGAACCTTTGAACCAAAATGATTCAATGGTTCAACAGTTCAATGGTTCAAGCCTTCTTATCTTTGATAAGTTGTTTGGAAGCCATTAAACCTTGAAGCGGTTGAACTTTGAACCTTGACAAATGCCCTTAACTCTTGCTACTGACGTTGAACCTTTGAACCCATTGAACCCATTGAACCAAAATGGTTCAAGGTTCAATAGTTCAATGGTTCAATCCTTGCTTAGAAGCTTGTTGATGAACTCTTTTGGTTGAACCTTGTTGTTGAACCAACTTTGAAATTGCCTAAGTTTTGAGAGCTTGCTTCTTTCCTGTAGAGTCTATGGAAATCAACCTGTGAAGCCCGTAGAACTTGGCCTGCAGAGTCCATAGATTTTCTTCCTACAGAGTCTATAGATTCAAGCTTGCAGAGTCCATAGATTTTCTAAGAAGCTTGAAAAATGAGGAATTGGAATGCTCAAAACAAATTTCAAGAAGGGAAGAGATTATTTTGGTCTATTGAACCAAAATAGTTCACATGTTGTCCCAAAAATGAGAAGTCTATTTTTGGGGACAACAGCTAACTCTAGTTAGGGAACTTCTATCAATTGTAAAAAAGAATTGAAGGGAGTAGAATCTAGAATCTCCACTATCTTCATGTGTACCATTAGGCTATAGAGTCATGTTACCTAGAAATGGAAGGCATCAAAAATGGAAACAAACAAAACAAAACAAAATTAAAAACTATACAAATATACATATGTACAGATGAAATGATCTGATACTACAAGAGTTGAATTATTTTAGATGTTGCCCACTATGAGGCAGAGAAAAGAGTGTGCCATCTTGATATTTTAGTAGAAATCTATTTTCACCATTGTGTTGATGAATTACAAATGGGCCTCTCTAAAGGGAGTCAAACTTTCCATGCATCCCTTTTGGTTCTCTCCTTTTGTCCCACAGTAAGACTTGATCCCCAATCTAGAAATCATAATTTTTAGCCTTTTAGTCAAAGAGTTTCTTTACCAGACTTTGATGATCAGCAATTCAGTCCACCACCATGGTTCTCTATTCATCCAGCTCAGTTAGGCACATGATTCTCTTATCAAGAGAGCTTTCATATGTCTGATCATCAATTGCCTTTGCTAATTTCAAGGCTGGCAATTCTAAGGTGATTGGTATCTCAACATTGATACCATAAAGAAGTTGAAAAGGAGACATACCAATTGCCCTCTTTGGTGTGATTTTGTCTAGCCATAGAGAATCAATCAATGCTTTATGCCATGTCCTTTGATTGTCATCTGCTAGCTTCTTGATGATAGTTACCAAGTTTTTATTGCTTGATTCATCTTGTCTATTCCCTTGTAGAAAATAATCAGAAGAGTGAGAAAGTGTAATTCCATAATGGAAACAGAATTGTGTAATCTCTTGGGAGGTGAAACAAGTTGCATTATTAGTAACAATTTTGGTTGGAACTCCAAACTTGGAAATGATATTCTCCTTGAGGAAATTGCATACAACTTCTGAAGTAGCATGCTTAGTTGGGATTGCTTCTACCCACTTGGTGAAATAGTTAGTTGATGTAATGACATAATCATGTCTAGCACTTAAAGATGGGTTTATAGTCCTAATAAAATCAATCCCCCATTGCTAGAAAGGTTCTTCTATGATCACTGGCTAAAGAGATAGGGTAGCTAACTTGGATCTTCCAATAAATTATTGGCAGAGTTCACATTTTCTCACCCACTTATATACATCTTAGAAAAGAGTTGGCTAGTAATACCCGGCTCGCAGAATCTTGTGAGTAGTTACAGGAGTAGAAAAATGTCCTCCATGGGCTAGATTGTGGAAATATTTCAAAAGTTGGCTTTGTTTCTCTTTGTCTACACAGTGAAGGAATACCCCATCTATGCTTCTCTTATACAAGCCATTGTCCCAAAGGACAAAATTGGCAGCTTTTAACTTGATAGTCCTCCTTTCTTTATAAGACAAATGAGTAGGACATTCACCATAAGTAAAGAAATGAGCAATACCTAAATACCACTCATTGGTAGTGGAGACAAAAAGGACTATTGGTGTATCTTCCACTTCAGCTTCTTCATGCTGTGCATCTTTTGGCTTGTTGTTAGTAATTAATTGGCATGGGCCTTTTCCCCTAACTAGCTCTGTTGGCTTGATGTCTAGATCAAAATCTTGGATCTTTGAAATATAATTGACTCTTTTTGTGCCAAACTCTTGCTGAGTTAATATGGACTTGACTGTAGTGTCAATAACTAAGGTAGTAGTGTGTGAATTCAAGATATAGAAGTGAAAATGTTTGACTGCTTTCACCACTGCATAAGCATGCTTCTCTATGTTTGAATACTTCATTTCATGGGTTTTGAGAGGGCAAATCATGAAAGAAATGGGAGATTTTATACCTTCCTTGTCCTGTTCAATAAGAATTATTAAAATCATGTGTTTAGAAGCATAGTTATATATGATGAAATCTTTGTTGTAATTTGGACAAACCAAGGTAGAGGCATGGGCAATGGCAGTCTTGATATCTTAAAATGCTGACTTGCCTTCTTTAGTCCAACTGAAGGTGGTCTTCCCTTTCATCATATTCATAATGTGTCTAGTCTTCTCAACAAATTAAGAGATGACCCTTCATAAGAAATTCACCTTTCTAAAGAAAGAGTGAATAGCATTTTTATTTGTAGGCAAATTAAGCTCTTGAATAGACTTGACTCTGTCTAAGTCAATCTTTATGCCTTCTTTAGACACAATGTGTCTGAGGAGTTTCCCCTTTGCTACTCCAAAAATAGACTTCTTAGGGTTCAAGGAAATACCATTCTGGTGGTAGTGCTCCAGCACTTGTTGCAAGTGGCGTACATGATTAGAATGGTGCTTTGAAAAAATGGTTAAGTCATCAAGGTATACCACTATGAATCTACCCATCTCATCTTTGAATGCCAAGTCCATTTCCCTCTGAAAGGTGGCACTAGCATTTATCAAGCCAAAAGGCATTATTTTATATGCAAATGTGCCCCAAGGTGTGGTGAATGCAGTCTTGTGTTGTTCTGCTTCACCAACTTTAACTTGATTATATCCTAAGAAGCCATCTACCATTGATAACATCTCTGAACCTGTCACTATTTGAAGCACTTGATCCATGATTGGCAAAGGGTAATTATCTTTCAAAGATGACTGATTCAGATTCCTAAAATCTACACAA
Source organism: Torreya grandis (assembly GCA_037957365.1). Classification (NCBI taxonomy): domain Eukaryota; kingdom Viridiplantae; phylum Streptophyta; class Pinopsida; order Cupressales; family Taxaceae; genus Torreya; species Torreya grandis. The sequence goes on along the minus strand of JARHVA010003059.1, from coordinate 1,015,332 downwards.
ATGAAAATTTTGCCACTGTTCTTCCTTACAGGCACTATGTTTGCAATCCATGTGTAATGATGGATTGGGAAGATGAATCTATTATTTAACATTTTTTGTATCTCAGATAGAATAGTACCTAATATTTTTGGATTATATTGTCTGGATTTTTTCTTATAGGGCATTGAGTCAGCCTTGAGAGGAATGTCATGGTAGATTTCATTAGGTCTAAGAGACTTTAGGTCATCATAAGAATATGCTAAGACATCCATGTATTTATAGAGTAAAGTGGTGAACTTGAATCTTTCTTCAAGGGTGCAGCACTTACTAATGTTAATCATCTTGGGATTTTTTTTAGTAGTCAAATTTACTTGATCGAATCCTTGAGAGAAGCTTGAATCTGTTTGTTGTTGTTTGATGAATCTATCATGCTTGTCAAATAGTTTCTCAAGAGAAACCAGGCCTTTGGGAATTTTATTTCCTTTTAGCTGTAAGAATTCTTCATTTATATCTGAACTAGATTTAGAGGTTGATTCATACTTCTGAGATTCACTACCTTCAAAATGTAGTTATTCAAAATTGTCTTTTCATTCCAAGAAGGCAATGATTTCATGATCATCATTGAATACTTGCCAATGATCTACATTATCAGGAACACTTGGTCTACATACTAGCTCAATAGTATACCTGTCTTCTTTGAAATCTAAGTGAGGAACTAAGAGAGTTCCTGAAATAGCAAGTGCATCGACTCTATCATTAGATTCCTTGGGTATGGTAGAAATATTGAAAGCATCAAAGCTTTCAATTTGGTCCCAAACCAGGTTATGATAGTGGTGTAATCTTTCATTCTTGGTTTGGTATAAGTTTCTCACCTAAAAAACCACTAATTCAGCATCCCCTTTGGCATGAAGAAACTTGATGCCTTTGTCTTGAGCATTCGTCAATCCAAGCAACAAAGATTCATATTCAGTTGTATTGTTAGTGTTGCTAAATTGTAATTTGTAAGATGAAGGAAACATATTTCCTTGAGGAGATATCAACACAATCTCAGCTCCTAAACCGGTAGAGGAGTAGCTACCATCGAATTTCAAAGTCCATACCTCATCAAGTACTAATTTTTCTTTAGACTTTCCTTCATTAGAGAGGGAGGGTCCTTCTTCATTTGTATTAAAACCTACTAGTTCTTTTGTTATTCTAGTTGAACTAATTTATGGGTTGACACTTTCAATAATTTTATCAGATGTTTCATGCACTTCATCTGTAGATAGAAAGTAGTTACCCATACCTAAGGATTCAAAAAGAATTTGAGCTTCAGGGGCTGATGTTTGGGTGACCACATATTTTTCCTCCTTTTTAGGGAGCAATCTCTTCATTATGCCTTTAACATGGATTATTACCTCAGATAGGTCCATGCTTAGTTCTCCTCCCACATCCTTGTAGAAATTTCATCCAAGCAAAATGCCATAGGATGTTGGGATGTTAGCCACCAAGATAGTCATCTTGATTCTCTTGTCTGGAAAGGATGCAAATACAAATTAGACATCTTTGATTTGCCCCAATAATGGTACTTACTTATTTTCTATGGAGAAACATCTCCCAAATGTCTTGGTTAGTGTGAGGCCAAGAGATTTAGCTACTTTAGTAGGCATAACATTCTCATATGTGCCTGAGTCTATAATATAATTACTTAGTTTGTGACCATTTATTAACAGGGAAACATAGAAAGGTTCTATTTTCTTAGGGGTAGCTGGAGGAGTAATAACAAGATTATTCAGAATGGGCATGTTCTTTGGAGAATCAAGAGTTACCTTTTTAGCTTCTTGTCTTGTAGGGACACTTTGGTTCTTGACACATTGGATCAACTTATCCAATTGATCAAGATTGGATTGCAAATATTCAAATTCAGACATTTGTATTTTGGTCTTTTTGACATGATCAATTATGTCAAATGGCTGAATTTGATTAGGAATAGAGGAAGGTATTTCAACCTTTTGGGTTTTAGGAGGGATAGGAGGGCTGGTTTGTGAAATTGAAGTATAAGGTGAAGGTGAAATTGATGTACTTACCTTTTGGGTGGTCACTGGATCCTTTGACTGGAAAGGTAGAGTGGTTTCATGCTTAGAAATTGTAATTATTTGTTGAGGTTACTCCTCTATCTTCCCTTTATCAGCTTGCTGGATTGATTAGTTCTTAGACCTGGTAAACACTGCATATGATCCATCAAAAGCTTCTCCTTTGCTTTTGGGTTCATCCTAGTAGTTTAAGAAACCAATGTGGGAGTCACCAGCTAATTCTTCTTGATTTTCTATAAGGATATTAGTGTCATTTTTTGGATTCAATTTAGGCTAGAAAGAGAACTCTAATTCTACTTCAAGATATCCCATTGTTGAATTGGTTGGAGGAGCTTCTAGGGCAAGTTTCCCTTATGGGGGAGGAAGATGATTTTGTTGCCCTTGATTCCTAGTAGCATTGCCTTGATATGACTAATTTGGAAATGTCCTTGGCATATCTCTGTATGAAGGAGCAAAAGATATTCCTTATACCATTTGCTTTTTGAGAGCAAACAACTCATTTGCCAACTTCTACACCATTGTATCTATGGTGCCTGTAGATGAATATTTAGAAGATGATGAGGGTTTATTTTTATTTGGATCTCTTCTTATCTTCCCTACTAAGATGAGATCATCTTCTACCTCAGTGGCCAAATGTTGAGCTATAGCAAGATCTATTTGACCAGCACATCTCAAAAGAAAACTTACTTCAGGTAACTGATAATTAATGAAGAAGCATTGAGATTCTCAGTTGTAAGTTGAGCAATTACATGAATTATGTTCCTTAGTTTATCAAACTTGGCTATGAAGTCCCTCATTGGTTCATGAGGTTCTTTATTCATTTGTGTAAGTTGAGCTAGAAGTGCATGTGCATCTTCTACAGGTTTGAATCTAGCTTCAAACTTAGCTTTGAGGGTATTCCAATCAATTACTGACTGAGCCTGTAGATGATAAAACCAATCTACAGCAGCACCTTGTAATGTTTCTAAAAATAGCCTGACTACTACATCTTCAAATTCTACTCCAATTACACCACAAGCTATGCTGAAGGCTGTAATGTGTTCATCAGGATGAACTTTCCCATCACCATAGAATTTGGGGAAATTCTTCCTTGAACTATGTGGAAGCTCATGTAGAGGTAAAGTAAGATTGAGAGGACCAAAATAATTACCCCAGGGGCCTTGAGCTACCATTATATGACTATTAAAAGGAGTAATAACAAATCTTAGAGGAGTAATTATTGGTAAAGCTTTATCAATAGCAGAAGTGGATACTTTGTTTGGCAATGGAGATCTGACTTTAGTAAGAAGAAAGCTCTTGGTTCGTTGGAGGTGAGATGGTGAAGGAAACAAATCAAAATTACTTTGTTGTACCAACTCAAATCTAGGGTCAACAATAACTTTATCCCTTTGGCTTTGTGTATACCTTGAATCTGCCAGATTGTGAAACAAAAATGGAAAAGAATTGACCTTGCTTTAGTTTGAAGCTTGAGGCTTTAAACTATGCATTCTTTCCTAGTTATTGTGGAGGTGAATGGAAAGGTTATAATAATAATGGGTAAAACATAGAAATGGAATGGAGTCTATAATGGATAATGGTAGAGATTGATTCCATCTGAAACTTGAGGTTTCAGAATGCACATAACTATATCCCCAGTAGAGTCACCAAAAAATTGTTGGTTGAATATTTTGTCAATTAGCATATTGATAAACAAAATAGGTCTAATCATCCAAATTAGGAAGATTGGTCATCTAAATGTGTAGGTTTACCACATCAAAAGGGGACTAATCTCTCCTCTCATTGAGGGGAGGTTCCCTATAGATATGATATGATATATATATATATATATATATATATATATATATATATATAAACAAAAAATAATACTCAAGGGTAGGATAAACCATCCATCTCTCTTTTTTTAGAGATGATGCATGCAAATCAAAAGATAAATCTTAAGGATAATGATAGAAAGCACTCCTCTTCTTTTAGAAGTACTATTCAACAAACCACAAGAATCTTCTTAGTAGTAATTACAAAATATAACCATAGACGTAGTAACCAACAAATCAAGATGTAGCACAAAGTCTCCACCTGAATTTCCCAAGAGTGAGATACAAAGGACAGTGAGGGCTCAAATTCATCCCAAGGTCCTTTACATAGAAACAAAAATAAAACACACTAAAGGAAATTATGGGGGCACAAAGTCTCTCCACAGTTGGCTTTACGACACCTTCCTAACTACTTTCACTAATTTTGCGTGTTGAACTAAAGGAACAAAAAATATATTAAGGAAAAAGACATAAGAATAGTTTCCCCAACAACAAAGATATCATAGCACAAAGTTTGAAAAGTCACTTGCTTTCTTATTCCAATAAAAAAATATGATCAACAATCTGAGCTCAAAGTCTCAGTAATGCCTTTCAATTTGGGTAGAGTTTTGTTTTTGATAATCAGAGAGAGAGCCCCCCCAAGGTCCTTTATATATCCTCTTTAAGAAGGACTTGGGAACAATAACACATCATGTTACATTGAATTTTGTTAAGACATGCTGGAATTTAGGGGCATTTACCCATTTGCTTTTCTTAATGTAGAGAAATGGGTCACACTATTGAAATTTTGCATCTTTCAATATCCACCTGCCGGTCTACTTCTAGAAACATATCTGATGCATAAATGTTTTTGGTCATTCCTCCTCATTCCTCCTTTTTTGGTTATTTGAATTGGGTCCTCGATTCAGTTCACTGCTCTATTCCTTAGTGACTTCCTATTAGTCTTTTGAGAACCCTACAGAATATAACACTTGGCAGCTTCTACTACATTTGATACTGTGTCTCAATAGATGACACATTGCGGCTTCCACTGTGACTTTGAAGATGACACGTGGTAGCATAGTTGTTTTTCTATTTCTTTGGACTTTTCTTTTAGAGGAAAAAGTCTAAAGGAATTCTTTTAGACAATTTGTCTGAAGGAATTGTCTCTTTGTCACTTTTGCCAGGGGAACTTTTTTGAAGGAAATCCCTTTGATCTTTTGGCCTTTGAATTGGTCCATTTTCCCCCTTCCTACCCTCTGCAAGGGATTTTTGAGCTCCAAATTAGCCTTTCAAGTTTTTTCAATGATTTACTTTGACTTCTGAGTGTCCTCTGAAAGGGTTGTTTGTCCCTTGGAAATTTGCCTTAGTCAATTTTATGTGAATCTCAAATTGTGACACATGGCAGCATATGTTGTGAAACAGGTAAGGACACGTGGTAGCATCCATTAAACTTGTAGAAGCTTTGGATGCCTTTTGAGTGTCTTGTAGAAGATGACACTTGGCAGCTTCTGCTACATTTTGGAAACACTATAGAACCATGTGGGATTCATTTTAGATTCATGCAGATGATGCCACTTGGTGTGTTCTGCTTAACTTACAGAGGACACATGGCAGCATCTACTACTCTTAGAAATAAATTGAAATGAGTCTCAAAATATGACACTTGGTAGCATCCACTGAGTTCTATCAGGTTTTTGTTTCCTTCCTTAGTCACTCTTGCCATGGAAATTCCCTTCGCAAGTGCACTTGTGTCTTTGATGCTTGGGGCACTCCTTTGAACTTGTCACTTGAACCAACTGATTAAACCAACTTTAGTTTAATAGTTCAATGGTTCATTCCCTTGTTTCTATTGATTTATTGAACCAAGATTCTTTGAAACAAGCCTCATTGAACCCATTAAACCTTTTGAACCTTGAACTAGTCCTAAAAATGACTAAGTGTTGGAAACTTGTTCTTTTGATTAAACCTACCTATAGAAGCGTTTAAACCTATTAAACCATTAGTTTGTCACTTCCTTGTTATTTCTAAGCTCTTTGATCTTCATTGCACTGGTTGAACCTTTAAACTTGTGAACTCATTGAACCCTTTGGTTCAAGGTTCAATGGTTCAATCAGTTCATTCTTTTTATTTTGCTAAGTCCTTTTAATCTTTTTGAACCAAATGCATTAAACCATTGGGTCGTTGAATCTATTGAACCATTGAACCTGTTGAACCTTTGAACCAAAGTGGTTCAATGGTTCAAGCCTTCTTCTCTTTGATAAGTTGTTTTGAAGTTGTTGAACCTTGAAGTGGTTAAACTTTGAACCTTGACAAATGTGCTTAACTCTTGCTACTGATGTTGAACCTTTGAAACCATTGAACCAAAATGGTTCAAGGTTAAGTTCAATGGTTCAATCCTTACTTAGAAGCTTGCCAATGAACTCTTTTAGTTGAACCTTGTCATTGAACCAACTTTGAAATTGCCTAAGTGTTGAGAGCTTGCTTATTTCCTATAGAGTTTGTAGAAATCAACCTGTGAAGCTCGTAGAACTTGGCCTATAGAGTCCGTAGATTCAAGCCTATAGAGTGCACAGATTCAAGCCTACAGAGTCCGTAGATTTTTTTAGAAGCTTGAAAAATGAGGAATTTGAATGCTCAAAACAAATTTTGAGAAGGGAAGAGATTATTTTGGTCTATTGAACCAAAATAGTTCACATGTTGTCCCAAAAATGAGAAGTCTATTTTTAGGGACAACATTCTTCACATTGGACACCTTGACATTTCCCACATCTCCTTCTTTATCTACAACACTAAGGTAATTAAAGGTATGTGTTTTTCAATTCTATCTTTTTTTAATCTTATTTTCTACTTACTACACTTTATTTATCAATAATTTTATGTGTTATCATTTTTGTTTCCTAAAGCACCATCCCCTATTGCACCTACATGACACGTGATGAGATTTGAGTAGGGCATATGTATAAACATAATATTTTTAAAATTTTATCAATTATTGATGCTCTTTATCTTGTAGGAACCCATCGAATCTCAATCTCTCTTACCATTTATGCTTTTCAAGATTGTTGTCCATTTTACCACTTGTAATCTACACACTTGTCTCCTAAAAACCATTTCCCTAGCCTTTGTATCCTATTTTACACACTCCTCTAGTATTTTACGACCTTAATTAACCATTTCCCTAACCTAAATCTCATTTTGATAGTTTACATGACTATGCCAGCCACATCAACCTTGTAATACTATTTTACAAAACTTATTAGGGACTAGGTCCACCCCTAGCCAACCTAGTCTGTGACCTAGTTAGTTTTTGTCAATTACAATACTAGGTCAACTGGGTTGACCTTGTTGTATGAAACTTTTGAAAAGGTTTAGGGTTAGATTTTCCTATATAAACACTATCATTTTTCCATTTATAAGAGAAGATAAGAAGAAGTAGGATATATTGCACATCTGCTTATCCACCATTTTACTTAAGGAGCAAGCTTAGGGTTTCATACTTTCTTTAGAGATGTAGATCTTGTCTTGTGGATTAGTCTTTTGGATGCATTGATAGGTTGTGTATCCTAGAGGTGATTTATCCTTGTCATCTTTACATACCACAACAACCTCTTATGAAGCACCTTGGGCAAGGGAGAGATTGAGGCTCGACAAGCTCATCTTCAAAGATAAGTATTCATAACTTTGTTTCTCCTTTATAAGAGTAGATAAATATGTATTTGCAATTATATTCTATGCATTATGATTCTATATACATTTTCATGAGTATATGTTTTGTATGCATGTTTACTTTCAATGTTTATTACCCCCACTTTGTGCCACAAGATTTGGTGAGCACTAGATTAGATTTTTATTTTACTTGGTATTAGTTTAGTGAATATAAAAACATAGGAGATGGTTAGGGTTATTACATAGTTTTTATTGACTAGAGGCTTTAAAACCCTCCCTAGTGATATTATTGTGGTAAGAGATCCCTTGGCTAGGTCTAGCAGATCCATATTGGTGATGACCTTAATTATCTAATGTATCCCCAATTGGAAGTGTAAGTAGGATCTATCTTTTCTGAACTTTGATTGATTTGTAGAATCTTTTGCATTTCCCATTGCATATAGTCTACACCTTGTATATTTAATGTGATTATATCCTATAAAATAGCATATCCATGTATAAAATGTAAAATAGAGATTCTAGCAAGGCATTTTTAAAGAGGATATAACTCAACACATATAGGATTTATGAAATGATAACACATGTAAATATTATAACCTTTAGATAATATGTCACAATCATGGCTTGGTCGTTGGTTAGGGGCAAGTCCAATGTCTGATTCCTTGTAAAATGTATATGCCATAGATAACACTCATAAAAATTAGTGAAATCTATCTGTAATAGAAAAATATTATGTTATCCACCAGTCATGAGATAAATAACATATGATAATAATGTAAATTAAATGTCTAATCATGTTTAGGTCCTAATTTTAGATTTTTAGAATAATTTAAATGTTTTTATATTTTTTTGAAATATACATATATATAATACTTTTTAAAATTTTAAAACAAGGGTAATGAATACTAGGATATATAAATAGGACTTGAGAGTATAAGAAAGGGAAGGGATCTAAACAAACTAAATGTATCAAGCTAAGGTATGCACTGATTGTGATGGCATGAAAATGTATGAGCAAGATACCCCCATAGTACATGTAAATTGTAGCTGAAAAACATGTAGGGGAAAGAATAAAGATGCATAGGAATGATCGTATATCCTTTTATAATTAAATTTACACTTGTAAATGTATGTAACACATATGTATGAGCACACAAAGTAAATATTTTGCATCAATTAAAGTGTTGTATAAAATGAAATTGACTATATTATCAAAATATTAGATGTATTAAGGCTCTATTTGCTTAACTTTTTGTTTGACTGTGTAAAATTCTATAGGGAAATATTGACTAAGGATAATAACAACAATTATTTTTTATTATTCCTTTTTATAGTAACTATAATAGAAAATGCAGTATGCTCTACTCAGAATGTGAATTTACAACATGCTAAATGGAAAAAATAGCAATATCAAATAAATATTTTTAACTGTTTAGATCTATAAAGTGAAAAAGAAGAGAAAAGAGGCCAAAAAAAAAGACACGAAGGGATATAATATAAATCAAATTGATCAGATATGTAAAAATTGTTAGTGTAGGTTTTTATTCCTTTAATGATTTTTACCTACATGTGTTTAGTTATCTTGCATAGGTGTAAATTAGGTGTATTTTTAGGTCATTATGAAATATAATCACACATTCATGAGGATATTAGGACATTTTTATCTTTCACCTATATAATGTACCTTCTTAAATCTTTTATGGCTAATGTTGTTGATATAATTTATTTATTTTAAAGACAAACTTCTTTCATTTGAGTTATTTTTTGGATTTCACTACTTCATATAGGTTAATATTCATGCAATTGATCTTATCCAAATTGATCCTTGATTATGTCCCACTTTGGCATGGTATCAGAGCCTTTCTAATAGCTGAATGCCATAGAATCTATTATGAGATCTATCATTTTGGTTTGTTCAGGTGTTTTTCATTAATTTTAGTTTTTAAGGGTTTGGTAGGGTTTTTATAAGATTCATATAGAAATGTACTATCAGGGTATCCAAACAAAAAATATACAGTGTTGATGGATTTATAAGGTGTCAAAACCTTGGGACTAGTTGTAAAATGAGTTTTGTGACATTCATTTTAAAACCATTTTTAGAGGGTTTGAAGGTAGGTTTTTTGAAACCTATATATTCCATACCATTTAGTACTTGAAGTGGAAAAATATTTTTGTTTTTTTGTATGTTTTAAAAAATACCAAGTGTTTCTTTATCCATTTTAAAGTAAACCATATATATTTTTTAAGGTCTAAGGTTTTCCTTGTTAGTTTTTTACCATTTGTGTCTATTGGGTGACTTCTATAAACTTATAAAAACTCAAAAATGTTTACTCAACCCATGCATATGTATTTATCCATGTTGTTTTATCCACATCAACATGCTCATGTATTTTCTTGCATCACCATGCTAGCCTATCTACCCATGTCACTATGTCAGTCTATCCACCCACATCACTATAATTGTGTATCAACCAATGCCACTATGTTAGCATGTATGCCCATGCCACCACAATCATCCTAACCATTATCCCCCTATTCACATGGTAAATTATCCCTTGATCACAACCAATCCAAGGGGTATTAAATTGTTATAAAAAAATATGGGCCAAAATTTTGCACACTAATAAATTATGCAAAGTGGAGAGTTTTTTTGTGAGCAATAAATCATCAAATTTCTATAAATTTGAATCGATGGCTCATTTTTAGGTACCATTTTATTGAAAGTGTTATTCACATGCCTTATAAAATTAAACCTCTATAGATTCAAGGGGGATACACATTTAAGTCTTTCTATCACTACTTAGTTTATCACATACTTCCTTTCTACACCATGGATCAGATTCATTTTCCACTTCTTACATTATTCAACTATCATGAGTAGAAAACCCAAGTTTAAATTTTCTTGAGGAGAAAAGGTTTACACCAAACCATGATAGGTATAGATAAAATTGATACTTGATGTAGAGAAGGTGAAGTGGTTTAATTAAAATGATGAAGCCTATAGTCTAATATGCCTATCTATGTATCCTAATCTATTCTTTCATATTTAATCTTCAACTACTCCTAATTAAGTCTGGACTACATTGGAAAAATTCTTTGGGAAGTAGGATAAAATGAGAGGTCATGTGTTGGAGAATGAGCTCATCAATTTGAGCCTAGTTAATTTTGATACTATACAATACTTATTCACAAAGTTCAAATCACTCATTTTGTAGTTAAAATTATGTGTAATTGAAATAATTATGATTAATTAATTCATTTCATCCTTGTCAAATTGGATTAAAACTATTTTATATTCATTTCTACCTTCTACACCACCAAGTGTGCCTTTGGAGCTACATGGACCATGTAATCCTTGGATGATTTTACTACTAAATTGAATCGATAACAAGACAAGATTATTTAAATGGGTACACTAAACTCATCTAGATCACATATCTTAATTGTGAGTTATGACAAATATAAGGCTTTTAATAACAAGGATATGAAATAGAACAAGAATGACTAAAAATAAATAAAGGGTCAAAAATATGATGCTAAGTCTAAATAATTGAAAGAGTCCTCTTTAAATGGGAAAATAAATAAAGAGTGAATCACATGTGCATAATTTAATAAATATGGGCATGATAAAACTAAGTACATGAATAAGTAGATTGACTAACTAACTAAGATGATTGAGAATCACAATATTAGTATCCCTGATTCTATCAATCAAATTTCATTATCATAGGAGTCTTCTAAGTTCAAAGATAATAAAAAGGTAAAATCACTTGTTATTATATCCTAACCTTCCACATGGGTAATTTAATCTAGTGCATTAAAAAAATGGCTTCATCTCAAGGCCTTTTCTCATCATTGGAGCCTTGTTCTATGCTTTCCATATTGTTGGGTGATGATACTTCTATAGAAGTTAGTGGGAGAGGATAAGTTGAAGTGAATGATGAGACATTTCATGATGTTCTATGTGTTCCCTCATTATCTACCAATTTCATATCTATTTATCATATCACTCACATCGATTTAAGCAAAAAAATTGAATTCACACCAAATTTAATGGTTATTAGGGAGGCAAACATTGACTCCATATTTTCATTTAGAAATTTGATGAGTGTTCATGGTTGTATACTTTCTCAACTTTTTCTCCTGGTTAACCCTCAACTGCATTTCTCATAAATTAATATGGGGTGAGTAAATTATGACATGAGTGATTTGACTATATCAAATATTGTTACCTATATAAACTTAGTCATCATGACATGGTTTTAGGGTTTCCATGTGTTCATTTTCATAATGGATGAAATATGAAAATAGAAATTTTGGATGGATACACAGGTATTAGATCTAGTTCATAATGACATTGTTAAACTATTTCTAACTCCTTCATTTAACAAGACTAAATACATAATTACTTTCATCAATGATTTTTAGAGGTATACTTGGGTGTACTTTCTTAATAATAAATCTTAGGTATTTTACCATTTTCAAGACTTCAAGACTCTTGTATAAAAATAGTCATGTAAATCCATCAATATTTTGTGCACCGATAATGGTGGTGAGTATGTCAGTAACCATTTTGAACAATTATACACTTGAGAGGGGATTGAAATATAATGTAAATTTATATATAGTCCTTATTATAATGGTTTTTCAAAAAATAATAATAGGTCCTTGAAGGAAATGGAAAACTATATGTTATACTCCAAGTCTCTTGCACCTTATTATTGGGATGAGGCCATCAACTATGCTTGTTATATCCAAAACTAATTTCCTCATATAGAATTGAATGGAGTCACCTTTTATAAATATTAGAGTGATTATAAACCCATATTAAAACACTTTTGAGTGTTTAGATCTCCTTCTATGACCCAAATTCATAAGAAGAAACATAAGGAAATGCAACCTTAGAGTCAACCTTACATATTCATTGGATATCTTGAGAGTGTTAAGGAATATAGCTTCTCTATCCCACCACTCATGATTTTTGAATTGAGATGAGTGTTCATTTTCAAGAGGTTCCTTTAGACTCCACACTTGACACCTCTCCCCCTTCTTTGGATGTAATGGGATTTCATGACATTTATAATGATTTAGATCCACCTAAGTAGCTTCCTGATTGTTAGGGTGTGGAGCTAAAAGCTTCACCAAGGAGTAGACTTAAACAGGTTCGGGTCTACACAAACATCGGCATCAGTCGGGAGCGATCGACATCGATCAGTTGCAGTTACAGAGGTGCTGACATTGGCAGTATGGTCGGCCGGCGACAGTCACAGGCGAACAGGCAGGAACCGACGTCGGTTACCTGCATGTCCAGAAAGCTATTTCCGTGGACAGAAGCAAGTGTTTGCATGATAAGTTTGAGTTATGGACTCAAGCTTGTGTCTCTATTATTAGCATTACTATTTTTAGAGCCCTTGTTGAAGAGGCTTAACTATTTGTTGTAAGAGCATGCTCAAGTCTCCTAATTCTATATTAGGATAGATCTTCTTAGCTCATAGTTGTAAGAGTAGAACTGTATGAGTAGAACATTGTGAATGTTTGAAGGACAGTACTGAGTTGCATCAATCTAGGTTGTTGGATTTGATTGTACTTGAGAGAGAGCTCTTGAGGAATAGAGATCTAGTGAGAGATCTTGTGTGCATCTGAGAGAGGTGTGGAAGAACGAAGTTTCTTCAAATTGTATTCCTATTGTAAAGAGTTTTAATACAAGTTTTTAGGGTGTTTTCTTGTATATCTTGTTCTATGCTATTTATCATTTCAGTTACTTATCTATCTGATTTATTTCTGCGTTTATTGCTTTCACAATTGTAATCTATTGTTGGTTTGATCCCCCAACAAGTGGTATCAGAGCCTTGGTTACAGGTTCAGAGCTTGATATTTGGTATCAAAGCTCAGGTTCACTAACAGGTGGTTCAGATCTATGTAGTGTGTTTGGATTACAGGTTTCTCACAGGAGTTTTTGCAGGGATTTTTGTTTGAGTGGGAGAAGCAATGGTAGAAGAAAGAAAGTTGAGAATGGAAAAGTTCAATGGCAAGAACTATCAACACTAGAGAATGCAGATAGAGGACTATCTGTATCAGAAGGATCTCTACTTACCATTAGGTGGGATTGCAAAGAAGCCCAAGGACATGGAGGATGAAGAATGGGAAGTTCTTGACAGAAAGGCTCTGGGGTCTATAAGACTGAGTCTGGCCTCCACTGTGATATCTAATTTGTCACAGGCAAAAACAATGGTAGATTTGATGACTATGTTAGCAAATATGTATGAAAAACCCTCAGCTTCAAATAAGGTATATCTTATGAAGCAGTTATTTAATTTGCATATGAATGAAGGTGGATCTATTTCTACTCAACTGAATGATTTCAATGGTATTGTAAATCAATTAAGCTCAGTAAATATAGTGTTTGATGATGAGATAAAAGCTCTTTTAATATTATGTTCTTTACCTGAAAGCTGGCATGGCTTAGTAATGGCAGTAAGTAATACTGCATCTGCATCAAATATTTTGAAAGTAGAGGATGTTGTTAGTGTTATCTTGAATGAGGAATTACGCAGGAAAAGCATAGAAGAGGCATCCAGGAATGCTTTAAGTTTTGAGAGCAGGGGAAGGCAAAAAGAGAAGAGCAAGAAAGGCAAAGCAAGATCCAAGTCTAAGGGGAAAGGCAGATCTAAATCCAGAAATGGCAGGAAGCCACAATACTAGAATTGTGGAAAGATGGGGCACATAAGTAGAGATTATTGGTCAAAGCCTAAGGAGGACAATCAACACGAAGGAAAGGAAGAAGCCAAGATTGCAGGTATTGCACAGGATGCTTTAATTTTCTCTCTGCATAATAATATAGAATCTTGGGTATTAGATTCCGGTGCATCTTTTCATGCTACCCCTAACAGAGAATATTTTAGTGACTATATCCATGGAGATTTTGGAATAGTGTACTTAGGGGATGATGAGCCTTGTAAGATTACTGGCAAAGGTAAAGTGCAGCTGAAGATGCAGAATGGCAACACATGGGTGTTGAGAGATGTGATGCATGTTCTTAGTTTGAAGAGAAATTTGATTTTTGTAGGTAAGCTAGGTGATGAGGGTTGTATAGTAACTCTCACAACAGATTCTTGGAAGGTGACCAAGGGTGCACTTGTTATGGCCAGAGGTAAGAGAGAAGGTACTCTCTATTTGTGTAATTGTGTTATTAACAAATCTCCTTCAGTTTTATCTACTTCAGATGTGGATGCTAAATTGTGGCACTCAAGGCTTGGCCACATGAGTGAGAAGGGGATGTCAATTCTTAAGTCTAAAGGTATGCTTTTAGATTTGAAAAGTATGGATCTATAATTTTGTGAGCATTGTGTATTTGGAAAATAGAAAAGGCTTAGTTTTCTCAAGACTGGGTCTACTAAGAAAAGGCAAAAGTTGCAGCTTGTTCACACAGACGTGTGGGGACTGGCTCAGGTAGCCTCTATTGGTGGATCACGGTACTATGTTACATTCATAGATGATGCCACAAGAAAGGTATGGATCTACTGTAATAAAAAGAAATCTGATGTTTTTGAGACTTTTAAGATTTGGAAAGCTATGGTTGAGAATGAAACAGGCAGAAGATTAAAGTGCTTGAGATCTGATAATGGCGGTGAGTTCTGCAGTCTTAAGTTTAACTGGTATTGTTACACTCACATAATTCGAAGGCAAAGGATGGTTCCAAGGACACCTCAGCAGAATGGTATTGCTGAAAGGATGAACAGAACTATCATGGAGTGTGCAAGATGTATGAGATTGCATGCAGGGTTGCCCTTAGAGTTTTGGGCAGAAGCAGTTGACACCGCAGTGTACCTGATTAACAGAGGACCCTCTACAACTCTGGATGGTGGAATTCTAGAAGAGGCATGGATAGGTAAAAAGGTAGATCTCTCATATCTCAAAGTTTTTGGTAGTGAAGCCTTCGTGCACATAGATAAGGAAAATAGAAAGAAGCTTGATCCTAAGTCTATGAGGTGCACGTTTATAGGCTATGGCTCAGATGATTTTGGTTTTAGATTTTGGAATCTAGGAACTAACAAGGTAATCAGGAGTCGTGATGTTGTTTTCAATGAAAGAGTGATGTACAGTGATCAGATAAGGAAGCTAGATCAATTTGGGTAGAGCAATAGTGAATTGGATGAAGTTATGGTCCAAAATGAGCTCACGGGAAAAAGAAATAATCACTTACAGGAAAACACAGAGACCGACGTCGATAGGTTAGGAACCGGCGTCGATAGTACAGAAACTGATGTCAATCATACAGAGACTGACGTTGGCAGACCAGGCACCGACGTCGGCCAGGAAGAACCGGCGTCGGCCAGTAACAGGTCTACAGGTGGCCGAGGTCGGTCACTGTCAGAAAATTTGGGTGGACAGATTGTTGAGAATGAGTCCAAGACACTCATCAGGAGGTCTGAAAGGGTAAGTAAGCCTCCAATTAGATATTCTCCTTCCTTATATTATTTATTACTAATCGATGGTGGAGAACCAGAGATTTTTGAAGAAGCATTACAGGTGGAGTCCAAGAGTAAGTGGGAGTGTGGCATGGTTGAGGAGATGGAGTCCTTAAGAGAGAACCAAACATGGGATTTGGTTGAATTGCCAGCTGGTAAGAGAACACTGAAGAACAGATGGACCTATAGGTTGAAGGAAGGTGAGGATGGATAGATGAGATATAAGGCTAGATTAGTAGTAAAAGGATTTGCACAAAAGCCAGGTATTGACTTTGGTGAGATTTTTTCTCCTGTTGTTAAGATGACTTCTATAAGGGTTGTATTGTCTTTGGTTGCTTTTGAGGATTTGCATCTTGAGCAGCTAGATGTTAAGACAACATTTCTTCATGGAGATTTCGATGAGGAAATATACATGGAACAGCCAAAAGGATTCGAGGTCAAGGGTAAGGAGAAGTTTGTGTGCAGGTTGAAGAAAAGCTTGTATGGCCTCAAGCAAGCTCCTAGGCAATGGTACTTAAAATTTGACAGGTTTATGACTGAGCATGGCTACAGTAGGTGTCAATCAGACCATTGTGTATATTTCAAGAGATTTGATAACGGTAGATATATTATTCTATTGTTGTATGTAGATGACATGTTGGTTGTAGGGTCTCACATGCAGGATATCTCAGAGCTTAAGGTAAAATTAGCTCAAACTTTTGCTATGAAGGATTTGGGAGCAGCTAAGAAAATCCTTGGCATGAGCATTAAGAGAGACAGGAAAAATCACAAGTTGATATTATCTCAAGAAGATTATGTGGATAAGGTGTTGAAACGGTTCAATATGCAAGATGCTAAATCAGTAAGCACACCTTTAGCTGGACATTTTAAGTTGAGTAAAGAACAATGTCCTAATTCACATGATGAGGTAGAGTACATGAGTAAGGTTCCATATTCTTCCGTAGTAGGGAGTTTGATGTATGCAATGGTGTGTACTAGACCAGATATTGCCCAAGCAGTGGGAGTTGTAAGCAAATATATGGCCAATCCAGGTAAGGAACATTGGAAGGCAATTCAATGGATCCTTAGATATCTGAGAGGAACCAGCAGCAAGCATTTATGCTATGGAGGTTCAGATAGTTCTCTACATGGTTATGTAGATTTAGATATGGCAGGTGATTTAGATGGCAGAAGAAGCACCACAGGTTATGTTTTTACTGTAGGTGGAATGGTGGTTAGCTAGATATCTAAGTTGCAGAAGGTTGTAGCCTTGTCAACTACAGAAGTAGAGTATATTGCAGCCACAGAAGCTAGCAAGGAGATGATATGGATGACACGGTTCATGGAAGAGCTTGGAAGGGAGCACGGGAGTTGCAGATTGTATAGTGAAAGTCAGAGTGCAATCCATTTAGCTAAGAACTTAGCTTTTCACTCAAGAACCAAGCACATACAGCTAAGGTACCACTTCATACGGCAGGTATTGGAAGATGGTGAGTTGAAGCTGGAGAAGATTCATACAGACAAGAATCCTGCTGATATGCTAACAAAGCCAGTTACGAAGGAGAAGTTGAATCTTCATTCAACTTCTATTGGTCTTCATGATTGAGTTAAAGATGGAGAAGCTAGAAGATGTTGCTGTACAGGTACTGGTGCAGTTGGTTTATCTCCAAGTGGGAGATTGTTAGGGTGTGGAGCTAAAAGCTTCACCAAGGAGCAGACTTAAACATGTTCGGGTCTACACAGATGCCGGCGTTGGTCAGGAGCGACCGACGTCGGTCAGTTGCAATTACAGAGGCGCCGACGTCAGCAGTATGGTTGGCCGGTGATGATCACAGGCAAGTAGGCAGGAACCAACGTCGGTTACCTGTGTGTCCAGAAAGCTATTTCCATGGACAGAAGCGAGTGTTTTCATGATAAGTTTGAGTTGTGGACTCAAGCTTGTGTCTCTATTATTAGCATTACTATTTTTAGAGCCCTTGTTGAAGAGACTTAACTATTTTTTGTAAAGCATGCTCAAGTCTCCTAATTCTATATTAGGATAGATCTTCTTAGCTCATAGTTGTAAGAGTAGAACTGTATGAGTAGAACATTGTGAATGTTTGAAGGACAGTACTGAGTTGCATCAATCCAGGTTGTTGGATTTGATTGTACTTGAGAGAGAGCTCTTGAGGAATAGAGATCTAGTGAGAGATCTTGTGTGCATCTGAGAGAGGTGTGGAAGAACGAAGTTTCTTCAAATTGTATTCCTATTGTAAAGAGTTTTAATACAAGTTTTCAGGGTGTTTTCTTATATATCTTGTTCTGTGCTATTTATCATTTCAGTTACTTATCTATCTGATTTATTTCCGTGTTTATTGCTTTCATAATTGTAATCTATTGTTGGTTTGATCCCCCAACACTGATGATCTAAATTCTTCTTCTAGTTCTGATGATGAGAGTAGTGATGAGGAATAACCTCATATTTCTCATATAATATATTTAGAGGGTGAGGAATCTCTTCTTTAATCTCCAAGCATTGGTCCTCTTTAGTCTAGATAAATAATGTAATGTTTTGTAGAATGGGTTGGAGATCCATTAGATAACATACAAACCCATTCACAATTCCATAATGCCCCACATTATTTCATTGCATCTTATTCTGATCCAAAATCATTTTACAAGACATTAGGTACTCTTTAGTGGGATACTACTATGGAAAAGGACTATAGTTCCTTGTTGAGGAATAGCACTTGGGATTTAGTCCTTCTTAAGGTAAGAAAACTTGTTTGATGTAGATGGATATATCAAACAAAATTTATCATAGATGAGTCCATAGACAATTTCAAAGAATGTTTGGTAGGAAAGGGTTTTCCTCAAGTACCCAACATTGACTATACCCATATCCATATGAGATCCCCTAGTGTTAGAGTTGTTAAATCTCAGAGCCAAGGAAAATGTTTCATGTGTATTCAGAGGCCCCATGGCATTAGAGGCATTAGAGATATCAGATAAAAAACTAATGAAAAGGTGACACCTATCCTCAAAGGTTCCATTATGTTATAAATTTAAAAACCCTGGTAGGTCCCACAACATCAAAGTCAAAAAAAGATATATAATCCTAGTTCCAATAAGAAGGCACCATGTGTCTTTAGAGTTCCCAAAGTGTTAGAATTTTTAGACCCCTAAGAGGTCCCATAATTTTAGAGACATAAAATCTATTAGATCCTAGAGCTAATGAGAAGGTGACACATCTCCCTATATGTCCCATGATGTCATAATTATAATACTCTTAAGAGTTCCCACAACATCATAGGTGTCATAGCTATCAGATACTAGAGCCAATGAGAAGGCACCACATATCTCTAAAGGTCTTGCAGTGTCATACTTGTTAAAGCCTTGAGAGGTTTGAGTAGATAGAGAAGTGTTACATGTACTTATGTATACTTAGGTAGTATAAGGTCCCATAAGGCTTATATAAAGTTATAATAGAGTATGGATTAGGACAATGATATAATGAAAATATGGCATGTGTACATAAAGAATATAAGTTATTGATCTAGTACGGAGAGTTATCAATAAATGGGATCCTTGTTGCGTCAAGATGACATAGTAATCATCAAGCCCACAAGCCATAGATTGACACATATAAAACCCTAAATTCATTCATAATTACATGATGGCTAGATGGTCATGTGATCTCACACTCATTGAATTTATTAATTTGACCATGGGAGTATTTTTATCTAATAACTTGAGGATTATCATTACCATCAACAAAATTAAAAGGGGGATTGTTTAAAAATATCAAAATTAATTCTAAATTTAAAAATGACTAATTTAGACTCATTCCATAAACTCATTTATTAATTCACATGATTCAATCACACCAAATCCATTTCCATATAATGTAATTTGGATCTCTATAAGGTCTCAATGGATCAGCTTTATATTTTTTAATTGTTTATGCACTTAATTAATTCCAATCCTTTTAAATCAAATTCACCATAGATCCCATAGAACACCATGTAATAAATATTTATGCATATAGAGCTCATAGAATATAGCAATGGCCACTTAATTCTCAAATATTAGACCAGATCCAGAGTACCAAGACACTTTTAATATAGGGCATAACTTGGTTCAAGAACTCCAATGAGGTATTCAAGACAATTAAGGATATTTAGAATTTGAGCATAGATGATGAGGATAGTGATGATATAATTGAATATGTATATGATCTCAATGCCATTAGATCATTAGTAATATATGTGAATATGTCCAAACCTAAGTTTTTCCCATGTGCCACCTTGTTTTTCAACCTACTGCTCTCTACCAAGTGTAGTTAGGATATCATGAGGTCATTAAACACTAGGTTAAAAATTATAGACATCTTTAGGCATGTATTCAAACAATAATATATGATCCTATAATAAACCATGCCCTATGAAAAGGAGTTCATGGATTCTTTTACATAGATATAAAACATATATGATGTCTTTAGGGATTAGGTAGAGGATATGGATCACTAGTTTAATAAAGATCTTGATTCTTATAAAATCAAAACCTTTTAAAAAGGTATGCACATGGGAATGCTATTTCTAAAATACATATATGGGTTAAAGTATATAATTCATTTCAACACTTACTATATTCCCTTTCTTATTTTTATCTTAAATGGAAATGAGGTCCCATATTTGGGCAACCTTATCAAGTTTAACTTCACTTGACATGTGAATGGAGCTTGCATATGTGGAAAATTCTACATAATGTCATACATAGTAGATTTTTTATGTGCCACCTTGGAATTTAGGTGCTTGATGTTTCATCAATGGTTACCAATGGGATCTGTGGTGGATGTTGTATTCTAAAAACTTTACATCCACCACTTCTGGCACATTCTAGGTATATGTAAGTAATTCTACCTAGTCATGTATTAGTCAATTAATGAGAGGATCTTGATAAGGATATTATATGCTATTTGGGATTTATTACATCCCATTGGTTCATAATATAAATAAAATGATAACACCATAATTTTATTAGAAGTAA
Source organism: Torreya grandis (assembly GCA_037957365.1). Lineage (NCBI taxonomy): Eukaryota > Viridiplantae > Streptophyta > Pinopsida > Cupressales > Taxaceae > Torreya > Torreya grandis. The sequence continues at coordinate 994,347 of JARHVA010003059.1, read as the reverse complement.
ATCAGGGGTCTCCTCTATATTAACCATACACAATTGTGGACCACCTCATAGAGTAAGAGATCACCTAATAGCTCATTCATGGTGTAGCTAGAAATTACCTTAGAATTAAATTAAAATCTTATCCATAATTTCCTATGATCATATAAAAACATAAGTACAAAAATATTCCCCCACTACAAGCTATGGCTAAACATTGGGACTCTTATAGCTTTGGAAAACAAATAATAGGCAGTGGGATGCTAAAAACATAGTGCAGGGCCCATGTGGCAAATAAATAGGTAAATATCAACATAAATTACCACTATAAGGCCCACCATATTGATTATTTCCACCTAAATAATGATAATTATGTATATTTGGTCATGAAAATTGAGGTTTCTCACTATCTAAAGTCTCAAGCACCTAATCAACAAGCTCTTAAAGAGATTGTCCCCTTCATAATAAGAGCCTATGAAGTCAACCACTAAAGTCCAAAAAACTAAGAGGGGTATTTATATATGTATTATTTATGGGGTAATAATAGCTACTAGTCCACTAACCTCAACATCTATTACACCTGTGATATCTACCTAGGTGATCCAACCTTAAATAGCTCATGTTTTACATTTTGATAGCATACTTGAGTCCAGTTTGACTAAGGAACAATATGTGGCTACCTAAGATCATCCCCACAAACTATCAAACTTCCCAAAAAATATTTTTTTAGGTCCCCAAGTTTTATCCATCTTAGTTTGGCCTCTTCTATTATGCCTCCCCCTACTAGAGTGATCCCAAGTGCCTAATTTCCTTTTGTTCCCTTGGTTATGCCCTTGCTCAATATCCTAAATTCTATAAATTCATTCTAAAACTCAATTCTAGACCTCATCTACACCATTGGAATCATATGTGCCCTCTATGACTCTCCATATAGCCCCATAAGATAGATTTTCCTTTGTAAATCTCAAATTTTGATTCGAGCAACAATTTAGGTGATGGTTCTACCCCAATTGCTGATGGAACTTCTGGGAGCCATAAATTTTACACCATAGCTCTGATTGAATCCCCATTTGAAATTTTGGAAAGAAAATAATGAGGATAATGTAGTGAGATAGTACAAGATTTTCTCAATGGGTTTTGACCCCCTAAAACCCAATGGAAGTTTCCCAAATTTCAATTTTAGTAGTGCAGTATAAAAATAATAATTCCTCAAATTCTATATTGTTGTAAATCATGGAATTCAAACAACTTAATCTCCATCAATATTGGTGACCTTCCATATCCTCCTCCTACCTTAAAAATGTGTATAAATGAAGATGTAACCTAAAATGGAAATCAGACATCTCTTCCAAGAGATAAGCATATGGTTTTATTTTCAATATTGAATAATAAAACATCTATTCTTAGAGAAATCATTGTTATTATGTTATTTTTATGTTCTTGAAATATCTGTCAACCAAAAATTCTGATTTTTGGATCAAATTCCCACTGTTAATACATTCTCAATGGACTTTAAAAATTCAATTTCCATTGTAATATCAATCTCTCTAAGCATCATGATAATAATAGTGGCTCTTATTACTTCTAGTGATATTGTTTTCACAATTACCACTACTTATGTTACATTGTTAGGCCCAATAGTGTATGTTCATCATATATATGCTTCCTCCAAGACTACTTCTACTATTCCATACCCATATCATAGACAAACTTAAGTAAGAGACTAAAGAAAAAGTAAAAGGCTATTTATCCTAGGCATCTCATGCCTCCTCCCATAACATCTACAAATCCTTCTTGTACCCCTCTATCCAGTATCTTGGTTCCTCAAGGATTTGTCTTTAACCAACCAAATTCCTCATTCATCATTAATACACAACACTCAAGTGCCATCAGCACTTTGGTATTTATGACCCTATAATAATGGCAGTCTCATATATTCCCTTAGGCCTCCTTGTTTTTGGTTCTCCCTTTTCCCCCATGTCACCCCATCCATCCTTATTTCCACTTACCTATCCATATTCCATCCCATTTATTATCCCCCTTCCACTCTTTCCTCTTTAATTATTTCCTCCACCTTTCACATTAGATGGATCCACCCCTCATGTTCTACCGTCCACCACTTTGGTAACTATAGCTTAAAAAGGATGGACTGGCACATTGAATCTTTAGGTGTACATAGACAAGAGATAGATTATCATGGGGACCTGGATGTCTAATGGAAATTCAACAAATAATATATAAGTATAAAGATAGTTCTAATTTAGACCTTCACTTAAGAGGGTGACCCACTCATCTAGAGGACTAAGTAGGACCTATTCTCACTCAAGATGGTGAGAATTTTAAGAGGAGAGAGAGTCATAAAAGATCCTATAACAATATTTCAAGCCACTAATGACCTCATATAGAGTTTTATGGAGGAATATAAGGATAAAGTGATAGTGTTAGAGTTTTAGGATAAAATCATTTTAATTATATATTTAATTATAAAATTAGAGGCAACACTCACATAATTTTTTACCATCCTCATAGAAGTGATTGGAGCCCTTTCCAAAAGTAAGGAACTCCTCTAAAGAACATAGGCATATCAGGAGAGTATTATCTAGATGGATAATAAGTGTAAGAAGTTAATGGTTTTTATTGAAAAAGAGATGTTATTAGAGTTAAAATAAATTACACTTTTGGATTTAAATCTATGTCAAACCTTCATGGAGACCATGAGGATATCCATTGAGGACTGAATGAGCACCACCTAAGCAACCATTAAGCCATTAGAGAAAATTAAGGTCCATATCCTTATTTATTTCAAGGAGGTTAAATCTTAATGATATTTCACCCAAATGGAACACTATTAGAAAAGGATGAGTTTGGGTTTCAATTAGAACAATTTAACTAAAACATGAAAAGAAAGGTGGCTAAAGCCAATAGGGTTGGAGCTAAGAATATTTTGGATTTAGACATGTAGTGTATAATGAGAGTCAATCAGGTAAAATAGGTGAAAATATACCTAAAATCCCCACTCAAATATCATGAGAGACTATAGACTCAGGTAGATATGTTATTCTAAGAGCCACCCATAAACCTATATAAGTTTGGCTAAGAAGTTGGCATCATTGATCAATCATTCATAACTCATCAGAGTTTACCACAATAATTAGGAAGTGACCCACCTATGATCTATTCTTTATTATCTCTTAGTGGGTGTTATGAATTATATTATGTTTGTTTTGGGTATGGGGAATATTTCGATATAATTTCTTTGTAACCATTTCAAGCCATAATGGCTAAGGATGAGATCTCATGATACTAGGATTTGGGTCTCATCCCTTTCTTATAAGTATTGATGTTTATTATTTTTTAAGGTTTAACTCATTGTAACCAAACACTTTTAGATTAATGTTGATTTGGTTTCTCTATTAAAATGTGTCAATTTTCAATGGATGTCTTCTAAAATATTTTTTATTTAAATATATAAATTTTGGTGCTAAAAATATTTAATTTATAACTTTATGCAAAGTTTATGAATTAATTAGGATGAGTTTCCCACTATTATAGTTAAATTTTGTGTTTTTTTATCACTTTACTTAGAATATGTGAGGGTCTATGCATAATAATATATAGTTATGTATGCATTAATTCATAAAATATATCCTTTAACCAAGCATTCACCTTTCTCCTTAGACTTTTTCCTTATCTAACTAGATCCCAAGCCTTCATGAAACTTAGGATACAATGGTATAATTTTAGCTTAACATGTTTATATTATCTTAAAGTATTTATGTTTCCATTTGTTTAGAGATACTCCTTTTTGCCCTACTCTTTCTCTCCCCATTTTTATGGTTTTTTGGTATCAAATGTTCCTTCCCCTTTATTTATAAATTGTGAAGTGAAATAAAGTAAGGTTTAGGTAGTAATTTTTTTTGCAACTGGTCTAGTTAGTGGTAAAAAAATAATGGTGGTCAAAAAATATGAATTATATATATAGTGGTAGAATTATTAAATATCTATTATAAATAGGTTATTTAATGGATTATAATACCTACAACTCATGCCTTGGATTGTCTAAGCATCAATACTAAAATGAGAGGATGAAAATATAATTGTTCTCTAAGCTCACTCAATGTATTTAACTCTATATATGTATTTGGGAGAATGAGATCTTGGATCAAACAACAATTTTCCATGAGGGACTATGTAGTAGGAAATGGGGGTGATGTAGTATACGTATATATATAAATGATTTTTTATGATTCATTTGGTTAGGCATGTGTGTGTGTGTATTGGAATAATTATGTTCCCGTAAATCCAAAGATGAAAATGTAATAATAGTGTTAATAGTAGGATTAACAACCCCTGTGGTAGAAAAAATAAAAATCTAATCAATATTACTAATGGAATCATTTGGTTCTTAAGATGTGTTGGCATGATCATGTTTCTATTTTTCTTGTTGAAAAAAATCAAATTCATCTAGGTGTGTATCAATATATTCACTAAATTCTTTCACATCAAAATGATCAAATATTTTTTACTCATTAGAGCCAAAGACATTATCATTTTATATGGTCATAATAAACCCATAAATATGGTGTAGAGTAAGCTTTATATCATCATAAATGTATGATTGTCCATGTACCCACATCATACTTGACTCTAATAAAATTTATGTTCTATTATGATTATTAGTATATGTAGACATTTTGAAGTTACCAAAACCTAGGATGATAGGAAAGATGAGGATGAAATATATTCCCAAAACACACTCCCATATAAATAGGTAATAACTTATAAGGAAGAAGAAAAAAATCATCAAATAAAATATATGATTTCCCTAATAGGTTCTATCATAATTTGGAATTAATTGGGATATTAACTCTAATTAAGATAACATTAATTGATGCCAATGAGATGTAGAAGGTTTGGTAAATTGGGTTGGTTATGCCCATCCCTACCCAAGTTTGAATCTCATAGGGAGTTTATAGGTCAGATGTGGCCATTTGAGTTTGCTTAGTGGTTTAAGTGATCAAGTGGCAGCTGTTTATATTAGTTTAATAATTCTTAGGGATTAGACCCCAAATTTTTAGCTAAGGTCAAAATAAAATATCAATAGAAAAATATAAAATTAATTGAAGAGTAAATTGTTTTGTTAATAACATGAAAATATCATAATGAAAGTAAATTAATTAAACAAATAAATATCAAATGAATTAAATGATATAACTATGAAAAACACAATGAGATATAGCTAAATGTTTCATGTAGGTTGATTGTGTATGACAAAAATATGGTTGGAGATGATCAACTTAGACTAATTACGCATATGAAATTGAAATAAAAGTTGTCCCTATTCTAGGATATAACTAGTTAGAAAAGGTCAAGATTTATGAGCACTATTATCCTCTATCATTCAATCTTAACATATGTAAAAAAAATAGGAATCTTAAGGTCTAGTCACCTACACCTAATTTAAATATAACTTTATGTGGGAATTAGACATTGGGTTATGTACAAATGACCTAAAAATTATCTTTTAAAGTTGAAACCCTATTAAGTTTTATAAGGGCTAAAAACCTATAAAAATAAAGGGGTGTAATGGAGCAAGCTAAACCTAATCACCCTCATGATGATTGAACAATACCTACATATCCAATAATATAATAAAGGAATTTAAGCCCACATAGTTCTCCCACCTAGAGTGATTATTGTGATAATACTTCTTTTCTACATATATACATCTAGGGATGGATTCAATAGTTGATAAGACTTTTCTTGAATCTGATAAAATAAGCTTGTGACTTGGCTAAGGGATAGTTCAATGGAATCGAATAAAAATTGGAAATAATATGAAAACTTTACTTAGTTTTCAATATTATAAGTGTGCCTCAATATTTAAATTTTGAAGTGGTAGAATAATTTACTTAGAGTGGCTTTTATTGCAATCTAAAAGGGGAAACATCCCTCTACCTATCCTAAAAATATAGACCACTTGTGAGGAAGGGTTTTAGTTTTAAGTTTTTTTTTATTGGGTAAAGGGAAATATCCAACCATAAGGTCAGGATTGATTATTGATCTTGAATCATATGAGTTGATTTTAAACTAAAAGGGTAACATTTGATCTTTGGAAGTTGGCATGTTTTTACTTATGCTTATAGAGGGTTTTAGTGATAAAGATTATTTTGGTAGGTGTAAGACATAAACTTAGAAGGGATGGGTCAATAAAAGTATCTAGGATAGGGTGAGGTGGAGAAATTGAACCAATTTAAGTGCTCAAGTCAATTAAAGTAAATGTGGGCTAAAACTGATATTATCAAGTATTCATGACAAAATTTGAGCATCTAAAAATACCCATATGCTAGAGGATTTTTCTTAACTTATGACTCCATTCATTATTTTATCATAAGGATGCTTCTCCAATAGGATAACCATATACTTTGCGGAATATTATATTCTAGAGTATTGAAAACATACATGTTGATATTTTAAATAATAATAAAGGAAGGGATTCGATTTGTATCCCATTAACATCCACAAGATTATCATCATCACCTATACTATATATTAGTTTTATGAACATAGGAGAGCAATTGATGGACCATAAACACATTATCTCCTCTGTATCTTATAATAATCAACATTACCCTTTAGATCTTAGTTACTCCCAGGCATCATAGTATTAAACTTAATACGAGCATCCATCATTTCAATATAACAATTACCAATAACACATGTAGATATAATAATGTAATCTACTAAGATATATTGCATTAAAATAATAAAGATAAAACTTAATACAAATCACATGGCTAGTCCATACAAAGTTAGATAACATATTAGTATAACTCATAATCATGATAACCCATAGAGATCATGAAAAATAACCATGTATGCTAATTATAGCACATCCAAATAAACTCATGACTAATCATCAGTATATCTAAATCTATAGTGGCTATACCTACATATAAAATAATGTCATATCAATGAGAGAGTTATAAGTAGAGAGAGAGAGAGAGAGAGAGAGAGAGAGAGAGAGAGAGAGAGAGAGAGAGAGAGAGAGAGAGAGAGAGAGAGAGAGAGAGAGAGAGAGAGAGAGAGAGAGAGAGAGAGAGAGAGAGAGAGAGAGAGAGAGAGAGAGAGAGAGAGAGAGAGAGAGAGAGAATATAATATAATTTTTAATGTAGTCAAATAATGTTGGGGAGAATTTATAATTGTCACATGAATTCTAACAAATTATTTTTAACAAGAAAATCAAAGTGAATTTAATCAACATGTATATATACAAAGAATAACAAAGATATATATCAAATTTCAAATAATTATATAATATTAAAGGTAAAATATCATATAATAGTAAAGGCAATGAATCATTTAGATGCACACCATGAAAATATCCTCAGCACAAAAAAATTAACATAGTTACCAAGATCATAATAATGCAAACAATCACAATTAAGTCAAAATCCTTAGTGATAAATAAATTGTCACTACTAATCACATTTAAAGAGAAACATTGGGCATATAGTTCATCAGTAAACACATTTTTTGCAAGACAAAGAAAAAGATGTGTGACAGTGTTAGAAAATATAATTTCAAGACTAGATTATCATAAGGTTGTCTTTTTTTATAAGAAAAAATATTTAGAGCTTACATATTATACTTTATGTGGGAAAAACATTCCTCCTTTCCAAAAATATTGAGGAATAATAAAATTAGTTCAATACCCTTCAAGAATTTTGTAATAGGTCTTATTTAATTTTAAATTTTGATAAATAAAAATCAAGATTATCAAGTTTAAAAATTTGACTTGCCCTATAATTTACTTCAATAATAACCCTCTTGAGATAGCTCATAACTATAAATGCCTTGATATTAATCTTAATATTAAAATAAAACTATAACCTTTTCATTAAAAATAGAATCATTTTAGGTTAGAATTATCTTTGTAATCTTGAAAATAATTGAAGAGATTTTTAACTTTAAAATCGAGATGAAATGAAAGCACTATTATTTAGCCTCGTAACTACTTTGATACCAACTATGAAGATTGGACATTAACATATATTGGAAGCCTTGGGACATAATTAACATGATAAAATAAATTTATTTATAATATATAAATTATAATTAATAAATCTTAACAATTTACCTCCACTTAAAAGATTATATTTCCCACTTAATGTTCAACCTTATTAGACTGATATAAGTTATGCATCAAAAGGTAGTAAAACAAAACAAGATAGAAATCATAGCATTGTTCAAAAATGATACATAACAGAAAATTTCTAAAAATAAATTGAAGATTTTTTAACAAATAATAAATTTTTATGGCACCTAAAATGAAATAACACTTTCATATGATGTAAACCTTAACTTCAAATTAATCCATAAGTTGAATGTTTGTCATACCTATATGAAGTTGCCTTCATAAAAATTAAATTATAATTAAATAAGTAAAAAATTTATAAACTAACTCACATGACTTATATATCAAATTGATAGATGGACAATTCCTTAAACATATTTACTTTTTTTATAAACTTATATAATTTACATTTAGTTTTCTTTTTTTCAAAAATTTTTAAAATATTTATTGATGTAATACATATGATTATTTAGTGCATGAACTCCTAAATTATAAAGCTAATAAAATATTGATGATTTTTTTAATACTCTAAAGGCCTACTTCTAAACTCCCCTACATTTAAAATGGAAAGAGTATAATATTTCTAAATAGTTTTAGTTGAGAATATTTTAAAATTTTCCAAGATTAAGTGAGAAGATTCATACATGTTTTCTTGATTTTTATAAGTTAATTATGGTTTAAAATGTTAAAATAGTATTATCATTAAATTTAATTAAAAATAATTAAATTATATTTAGAATAATTTAAATAAATTAATGTTTAATGATATAACTAAATCTAATTTAAAATATCTCATCTATTTAATAAAAATAATGATTTTGGAAAAAAATTAAGATGAACCTTATTAAAAATATAGTCCAGTTGAAAATACAAAAATAGTTTATATATGAATTAAAAATATATTTTATTTTAATTTTTTAATTCTAAATATATAATTAAACGATAAATGAAAAACACATTAACTTTAAATTTTCATATTGAATATAAAAAAGTTTTAAAAATTTATAAGATTAAATGGTTATAAGAAAACCTAAGAATAATAAAATGCAATTGAAAAATATTATAAAATAAATATCACGTAAAGAGAATATATATAAATATAAATTAAATTAAAAATTAATAATTTTTATAAATATTAAACATATGGAAGTAGTGGAATAAAGTAAGTTTAATAATTTTATTATAAAAAAATATAAGCTTTTGATAAATAAAATTTAATATGCCTATCGCCACCCCTCATTTTGGAAAAAAATTGAGCTATAAAATAACTTTAAAATATGTAATAAAACAATGAAAATCCATTTCTTGATTCATAAAATCCTTGCAATTTCAAGTTCTAAGAAATATAATTTCTTAGAGTTAAAAATAAAAATAATGTATGTATGTATCTCTTGTTTTAAATCTCAAACATAAGTCATACAACTTTTCCACTTGGGTTATTCTAACATAATTATGAGGATTCCAATTCTTCAACTATTCAATTTCAAAAATACTTTTTGAATTTGATTATCTATCCAAAACATCTATAGTAATATCCACCATATATTCATGTTTAATTAGGCAGTATGATTAAAATTCTACCACTGTTAAATTTGCCAAAAATTCTTAACGTAGAGATGTGTGGAGCATTAGATGCTTTCAACATTTTAGGGTTTACCTATCCTTCACACCATCAATTTTTCATTCAATTTAGGTAAGGTTAATTTAATTTGTCATTACATTTATTGCATTAAGTTAGGTTGGACTTCTTCCCTTTGGGTGATGCTTCCTTCCCTTTATTAAATGATTTTTTCCACCATTTTTGCATCATTTGATGTAGGGATTGATGGTGGGAGCCTAAGAAACAATGTCACTAAAAAAAACTCAAATTTTTTTCCCAAAGGTCTACCATGAGGTAATGACTCTAACCTTGATACTTATCTACTAGACGTGGTTCTATATTTACCAAAGTTTGAAAAAATCATGTAATTATTTTGAAAATTCTACCTTAGTTTCTTATTTTATGGGTTAATTCCCTCAGGAGATCCTATTAAAGTAGTGGGTCCACAACAATTGATAAGGCCGTGAGATGAAACTAGAAGTAGTCCAAAACCTCACTAAGGGTTTCTTCATATTCTATTTAAAAAACCCTAAATATTACAAAGCTATTGTTAATCATGGCCCTTAGTTTATAGTCAACACTTTGGTTGTTTTATCTAATTGTACCCAATAATTTTAAGTCTTAGAACAATTTAAACTTAAAATCTTAGTGTGGGTAAAATTTCTAGGCTTACTTCCTCCTCTATGGAATTTTTTTTACCAACTTATCAAGCCTCTGGGCTGCTTTATCTACCATGAACAATAAAAGTTATATATAATACATCCTTAGAGAAGGGTATGTGTGGAAATATATCTTTCTAAAGACCTCTAAGAGTCCATTGAGATTCAAGTAGGTAATAATCTATTCACATAACATGTGCTTAATATCAACCTCTCGAATAGTTGTTTCTGATACTAGGCTTCAGACCATATGATGATAATTCCCTCTAATGTTCCCCACTCCTTTTTTTATTCAAGACAAAATTGGTCATTATTTAAAACCCCAAAAAATTGATGGGTAGATAATAGTCTCTAATATGAAGAATAATGTAGTGAGTGGAAATGTCAAACCCTAACTAGTTGTGTACCAACCCATAGGGGGGAAATGTCCTCAGTCTTTACTAGTAAAGACTTATGCCCACACAATTTAAATTCCTACCTCCTATTTATCATTATCTTCAAGAAGTCACCCATTTTTTTCTTTAAAGTATCTCACTCATATAACTAATTCCTCATATCCCCTTTAAGGTTGAATGATTTAAATCAAAGATTGGTATTGTGACCCTAAATAGTAACGATATTTTTTGGTGCTCATGTAGTCCCTCAAGCTCTGTAGATGAGGATTATGTGACAAAAAAAGGTAACATTTTTCACTTGGAGACTATGGCATTCCTAACTTATATTTCAATCAATTTATATCATTCTCACACCTTACAAAGTGAATTGATATGAACTTTGATGATTTCCAATGATGTTTTATTCTTGGAATGTTAGAGGGCTCACTGATCTAACACATAAGTATATGATTAGGAATATTTTTTTATCATCCTTACAAAATGAAATTTTTTTGCATGCAATAATTCAAAAAAAATTATTTTCTACTTCATTCTATTGCTTTCACCATTCGACCTAGGGCCCTTTATCAGGCCACCTATCTTGAGCCTAGTTATGGGTGGGTGGTCACCCTTTTAGCACCTAAGCTATATAAAAATATTATTTCTTGGGTTTTGAAACCCACCCATCAGATGGTCTAGAATATTTTTGACTTTGGTAATCACATCATTAGAATGGTTAACTTATATGCCTCTAATTATGCTATGGAACACACCTTGATCTAGATATGGTTGACAGACTCTCTTCTAGATGTGCATTAGATTATTTATAGTGAATTAAACATGATTGAGTGTATTAAATAAAAATAAGGACATCTCCCTGTGAGATGGTGTGTAGGTGAATGACAGGTATGGTGTTACATGAAAATTAAATTTTGTGTTTTTAATCCCCAACCATCTCAAGAGGAGAGAATCAAATTCTCTTTCATGCACATGATCTAATTTTCATCAAGTAAAAGATAAAGTTATTAATCATATTGACCATGAATTGATAGAATAATAAGATATTTTATTCTTTTATCTTATCCATAATTATCTTATTTCTATGATCCCAAACACTTTCTTAACTAACCATCATCTTATTTGCTTCTATATTAAGTGGACTACCACACAAATTAAATCCCATAATTATCACTTCTACCTTAATAATTACCATCTCCAACATGAGTGGACTATGGGGTATATCATTATAATTTATAACCTAGCTACTAGACCCATAGGGGACACTAGTTAGATTGAGTGGTGGGTTGAAGAAATATCCCACACCACCTTTATTATTTGTATTTATGGTAAACAAGAGGCTCTATTTAGGTGGAATATTCATAATTATAAAAACCATGAATATCTTAGGGTTTCATAGTAATTATAAGTTTTTTCTTTAATCCCTCATTTACAAACTCAAGTTACCATGTAGAGACATAATATCTAGTTAGTCGACACTTACAAGACCAAAGGAGCACAACTTAGAGCATGGATGCATTGGTTTAAATTTGGAGATAAAGTGACCAATTATTTTTGGTCTCTCCTCCATTCAAGACAAGATTCATACAAAATTAAAGCCATTAAATGCACTTCAAATATATTTACCAAATTTTTTAGCATCTTTATAAGCTTTTATGCATCACTATCATGGAGTGTTTATTGCATATAACTCATCCCCTACTCATGAAGATGATCTTTATCAATGACTTAAAGTGGTCCCATGTAAATATTAAAAGATAAAAGAGTTTATTATGATAGGCCCCTCAGCCTCAGTGACCTTAAATAATCCATCATGAAAATGGCCTTTGATAAGGCCCCAAGAGGTGATGGGTTTGTCTATGAATTCTATCAAATCCTTTGGGATACAGTTGGACCCAATCTTCATAAAGTCCACTATGATAATATTTTATCCAACTCTTTGGTCCATGTCATTAATAAAGGTAACATAAAATTCATTACTAAGGATGGTGACCATGAGTTAATTACCAACTAGATGCCCATCACCTTTCTTAATGTATCTTAAAAACTCATAGCTAAAACGTTATCCCTTAGAATCAAGCATGTGCTCCCCTTAATTATGATAAGTAAACAAACAAGTTTTATTCAACATAGATACATATTCAATAATGTAATTATTTTTTGGGAAGGTATGGAATGGGTTGGGATATCTAACTAGAAGGTGTTATTCATCAAGATTGATTTTGGGAAAGCTTATGATCATATTGAATGGTCTTTTATCATAGCTATGCTTTACGCTCTTGGGTTTGGTCCCATATTTGTTCACACTATTAATATTTTTTTTTAGTATGTAGGATCTTGTTTTAATATTAATTTATCTCAATCCCAACACTTTGAGATTTACATATCTATTAGATATAAGTTCCCCTTTGCACCTTCCTTTTATTTTATAGCTTTTGAGGGCTTCAATTATATTTTGGATAGCCATGCTTCCAAGGGTTTGGTGAAGAGTATTTATCTCCATAACTAAGACCTACAATTGATCAATGGATACTTTTTTAATGACTCCTTCCTCAGTATTTAGGAGGATGGACTCTTTTAATTATTCTATGGAATGTCTTGACATTTTCTAACTTGCCTCTGAGTCTTCCATTCAAAGACAGAAAAGACAATGTTATCACTAGTCCCTTTGACCCAAACCTCCTTGGTTAGAGGGATATAAGTTGAAATGGATCCTTATTGGGGTTTATTAAATTCATATGCATCCAATTTTATTTTAGATCATTTCATGTAGAGTTGTGTTCATATATGGTTCAAGGGGTAGAGAAAAAAATCTCTTTCTAGATCACAAAACAATTGACCATAGCTAGGAAGTTTTAGATGTGTTATAAGGTGATCACAACTACTCATGTTTATTACTAATATTATTTGGATCCTTTAAATGCCTCTTATGAAAATGTATAAAAGCTCATGATATACTTTTTATGAGTTAATTCTAAAAGGCACCATGGTTTTCACTAAGTCTCTTTAGCTATTTTTTGTCACCCTAAATATTTGGTGGGATTTGGCTCATTGATATTAAGCTTCAATGGCTTGATATTGGTGTTAAATGTATCATCAAAAGCTTATATTGGGATGAGGCTTGGAATATATTATTTAGGAACTACATCACTCAAGGTGCTTACTTGGTAAAAAAGACTAACAAGGGATTGGTTTACATAGTGTTCTCATCACTCTTATGCCAGTTAAGATAGGGGTAACTTTTATCATGAAAGGAATCTAGAAGGCCTAGGAAAAGCTCAAACCTTGCCTCATTTGGGTTGGGGAAGGGTTTATAAATGGTATTTCTCTTAATTATAAATCCCTATGGTGGTCTCCCACATTGAATCTCCACAATGCCCCCTTTTTCCATGGTTACTTGGGTTAAAATCCTAAGGTTGTTTAAAAAAGGTATTCACATGATTGGTGACCTCTTTTTTAAGGTTACTTGGGATTTAATTCTTTGAAATATAGTTAATTCTAAGTTCAATATAAATAAGGAAGACTTATAATCCATTTTTGAATTATAGAGTTCTATACCTAAAGAATACTTACGCAAAATTAGAGTTCCCTCTCTTATGCTATGGTGGAAGGACTGGTCCTAGCCAAAAAATATGTCTTTCTATCACTATTCCCATAGGGTAGGTTATAATATTCTATCCCCTTAACATATTTATAAATACCTCAATCACTAGTGGTCTCTTAAATCTCTCCATCATGTTTGGACTCGTAGGTTTGATAATATATGGATAGATTGTATTAATCCTAAAAATTGCCAATTTTTTCATGTATTATTTACCAAGGTATCATTATGGGGGACTAGCTCAAAAAGAAGTGGGTTTTAAATCCAACTTGCACACCCTATCACCACTGAGAATCCATTAAGCATCTATTTTGGTTTTTATCTCATGCCTAGTCTACTTGGAGATGGATTCATACCCTTTTCAAACCCTTCAAGATGGAAATTTTCACTTGGAAGATGGATCTCCTATGTGACTCCTCCCTACTTCTTGTAAGATGTAATAGCTGGTAAATTTTATATATTGATATTCTTTTTCATATTTGGAAATCTAGAAATAGAGTGTGTTTTAATAATGAAGTTATGTTAGAGTATTTTACTCATGTTTACTAGGTGATTTTTTTTTTAGTCTTTTTCCTATCATGGATTTATCCCACATTAGTTAGGATGCTTTTCTCCTTGTTTTTCCCTACCTATATATGCAAGGCTTCTCATTTGTAATATAGAAGAAGTTTGGATGTAATATATGATATTTTCTACTTTGTTTTGCATATCAGTTTATACCCCTTTATTTTACATATCTCTTCTTTTATCATATTATTTATTCTCAACCCCTAATATTATATGTATTCAAATGATCTAGTCATCATTCCTTTCATTATATGAGAGCATTAAGTGTTTAATCCATCTATTTATGAGTTTATTATTGCAAAGGTTTGTCCATATATAAAAATTTCTCATTGGTGGAATGGATGTGTTTTGTATGGATGTATAATCTATTTTTTTTAGCTATTAACTAGGCCATACAAATCCTAGGTTGTACCATTATGTACTTATTTTTATAAACCCATGTTTAAGTTTGTTTTGGAAGCTTGTAAGGCAATTTGTGCATGTTTTTTTATGGTTTCAAGATATACATGCATCCAAATACAAATAAGAAATCATGGGGGCATATAAATATGAATTTTATGTCTTATATAATTTTTTATAATCACCCAAAATTAGGGCATAAAACCCTTCTAATGGAAAACCTACCAATCGGTCTACTGGTATATACCTACCACCTATATGGTTTTCTCTCACCACAGGTAGTATGGATTATATTTTTTAGATATAAAACACTATGGATAGATAATAGTCCCATATTTCATCTCATACTAATTATAAGCATTTTTTAGTAGGCTATATAGCTCTTTTAGTAGCTTGAAAATTATTTTAATAGTTTGTCTTCATCATCTGGATAGCCATACATTTTCTTGTTGGTTTGAGGTTATATGATCTATAAATTCAGATATGATTCTTAGAGAGGATATTATTTCAGGTATAATTTTATTTTATAATATTAATTACCATTTTGAATAAGTTTGTACCATCTTTTGGGATGTCAGAAAAGTGACCTAGTCAACTAGTTTGTTTAGATCTTATAAAGAGTCTTCCTAATGTTGGCTTTCACCCATTTTTGACAACCTATGCCTAGTTTCTACCAAATAAATAAGTTGATTTTCTTTACCAAATTCATGAAGTTGTAAAACATTTTTTTCCTTATTGAATTTATTTTTTTTGAAATGCTTACTTATTTAACCCATTTAATGATGGAAAACTTATAAAAACTATAACATTTGAACAGTGACTCAAAATCAAGTTCCATTTTTTTCAAAAGTGTATATTTTTTTTATTATCTATCCATTGGGGTCATTTATTTTTTAAAACACACTAAATTATAAATTCATTAAAAAAAAATTGGTGGGGTGGGGGGGGGGGGGTTTACACATTTTTGGGAGTTTATTTATTCCTTGTTATTCTTTGAATCAAAAGTTATTTTTTTGGGGGGTCATTATGTATTCTTCTCAATTTCTTCCTTATATTTAGATAATGGATCCCCTCAACACCTTAAATAACACTACTTAGAAAATAAAAATGAAGATACACCTTCATTTGAAAGGCTTTTGGAGAATGGTACTTAGTGACATTCCCAACTTCAAAAATGAGGAAGATATTGCCTGGATTGCATCTATGCAAGATGAGGCTCTTCGATTGATTTGTGTCAATGTTTAAGACATTACACATTAATATTATGGATGTCACATCACCAAAGGAAGTTTGGGGTGATATTTCATACTTTTTTAGGAATATATTTAACCTTGTGGGTTTTTTAAACTCTCTCTTACTCCACCTCATGTTATACTTCATTCTCCTCCTATTAGTGAGGATTTATCTTTTGAAGGTGACACAGATGATGATTATCCATATCATTATCCTCTTGTCAATGATTTTTTCTCTTTTTATGATGTAATTTATCCTCTTAATATTTTTTTTGTGATGACACATTCTTAATAGACATTTATATTCTTTTTGTCAAGCCATCTCTATGGGATGAGTTTATGTTAGACTTGGGGCATCTATTTGTAAAACTTACCTTTGTTCCTATGCAGTATGTTGAGCCACAACATATTATCACTTCAGAGGACTCTACTATTTGTAGTGAGAGTAAACTTTTTAGGCATTAAACTTCACTTCCTATGGATATTCTTTCAATAAATGTTCCATGTCTTTCTTCTTGTCAATTCACTTATATTATATTACATCTAGTTTTTATGTATGATCTTATCATACCTATGCCACTCTTCATATTTGGACATGATTTAGATATATTTATAATAATACCTCATTCATATTCGATTGTGAAATGGGTAGAATTACATTAAACCATTCATGTTATTCCTTTGGTAAAAAGAAGAAATATTATTCGATGCAGGTGGAGCTTATATAGTCTTCTAGTAAAGGATCTTGACATAGGCATTGGTCATCCTATGAGCCTAACTTGGATTATTGAAAACTTAAGTATTGATGACAATTATCCTTGGGTGGATTCAATATGAAGTTATTCTTCATTTATTTTACATCATTTGGGGGGGAGAGGGGGAGGGGGAGTTTTGTTTCCTACATGTTTTCTCTCTTTCTCCACTTCATGGATATATTGTACATGAGTACTTGATTAGGACTTGTTATTAGAACGCATACTATGGATATGCCAGTTTTTGGCTATTTTTATCCCCTATCTTCACTTGAGGGTGGGTGTTAGAGTAATTTATGGAAAAAATATTTTTTATAACTAAAAAAATTGATGTAATTATTAATGTTATCCTATAGAATAAAAGTCAAATAGATAAGTTTTAGATCAAACTCTACCATTTATATCTCCTCCAAGACCATTAAGGGGATTCTCCTTATGTAGTTAGTCATGAGCATCCTAATCCACATCCCCACAATTCCCCCAGGGGTGGGGGCATGGGCATGGGTGTACAGGGTGGCATCATTGATCTCATAGTCAGTGGTCTAGAAGCTAGAGGAGTGCCTCTCCTCACTCTCACTATCGATTTCCTCCCTAAATATTTGATAGGGGAAATATAAATAGTGGTGATGGGGGGAAGGGGGGTTTGGAGGCCCCTTCCATAGTATAATTTTTTATGGTAGGCATTGGTCATTTCTCCTTCTAGAAAAGATTCCCAACAACATAATGATACTAAAATTAACTAGCATATTGATGGTTGACCTCATCCTAGTTTATGAAAATCCCCTAGCTCAGGGAGGTGGGGGGAACCCTAAATATCTATTTCCTCCTCTACCTCACTTGTATCCATGTTCACTACTACTTATTAATGATATACTTATTTTTTGTGATTTTATCTTTCTCTTTTTTGATTGAGTTACACTTGAGTTAACTTGATCATGGTTGTTTTTCCATTTGGAGGCCTTATTTAGGCTATGTTATTCTTGAGGATTCTTTAGCTTAGTATGTTTTTTTAGGGTGTGACTTTTCCACCCATATTTTTTGTGTGATTAGTGATGTACTATATCTAGTTATATTAATGAAAGTGCGCTTTTCAATAAAAATTATACCACTTTTCACTGAGTATTTTTTTATTTTGATCAAAATGAGTGTTATGCTAACATCAACAAGCTTAAAATGAATCTTCTTTATTATGCTTAGTATTCATTCATGTTTTAAATCCTATCCAATAGTGATTATTTTTTTAGGATAAAGAACTAGCATTTTATCCAAAAAATAAATCGTACTCTTATCCTTAACATCATTAAGGTTCTTTTGGAGTATGAGGAAATTTATTTACAACAAACAATGGCATTGGTAGATCCTTTATGAAATAATGAAGCTATTCAATATGGTTAGATAGTGTTATAATATTATCGATCTTAAATAGATTAATATATTCTTGACCATTTCAACCATCTATATCTAAAATAAATTACTATAATAAATCAAAAAAGAGGCAGCCAAGCACTCATTTATCCAAAAAATTCATGTTATGGATTAAATAAATATTTAGGTGGTGAATATCTAGAGTGATTATGTGACATAACAAATGGGTAAGTGTCTAATAAATAATATTATTATTTAAAAAAAAAACATAATTTACAATAATATTTGAGGGGGATACCTTGATTTGTAGTATGGGGGTGAGTGATTGATTTATAGGGGATTTGGAGAAGTGAGATTATAAATAAGAATGATCTATAAGGGGAGATATTGTATAATGGATGAAACAATCTAGGTAAAGGGTAAGAGGACAAAATAATGTCCTAAGTGTAATAAATAAACATTATTCCCAAACCCCTCCCATCCTGCCATAATGTTTAGTTGGGTTAAAATATTCTAATATGGGTCCTGATAACTTGACATAATTAGTTACCCATTTACAAAACACATTATATCACCTAAGGTTTCATATGTACTTCTTTAATAGGAACATCCACAAGATGTAACATCTTAAAATTTGAGGAATTTAATTATAAATAATGTTTTAGTAAATATATATACAATTTGATCTTCCATTCCATAAAAATTTAGCTCTACCACATTTTCATATATCAAATCAAAAACAAAGTGATATTTCACCTAAATATGTTTTGATATATCATGAAATACAAGATTATTTGCTAACTTGATAGTTCTTTGATTATCAAAGAATATAGTAGTTAGATGATCTTGTGGTATATGAAATTCCTCAAGCATTATTATTAGCCACATAGATTTTTAAGATGCCGTTGAAGAACCAATATATTCAACATCTATATATGAGAAACACACTAGCATGCTTCTTATGCTTCAATGACATTGGACTTGAACTAAGGTGAAATATGTATCCTAAAGCTGATTTTCTATCATCTATATCACATGCATGATTTAAATCTATATAACCCACTAAGGCAAGTTCAAATTATTATTTATATTTAATTCCAAGTTGATATGTACCTATAATATATTTCATTATTCATTTAGTTGTTTTCCAATCTTCGACATGATGATTTGGCATGTACCTAGAAATAATGTCAATTACATTTACAATATCTTGTCTAGTGATAATAAGTTACAAGATATTAGCAACAATTTTTTAATGCAACATTCAATCTAATTTTTTAAGTTAGATTTAACACATAATTTTACTCCAACTTCACATGGTGTAATATCTAGTTTACACTCAAGCACACTAAATTTTCTCAATACATCTAGGGCATATTTGGATTGAGAAATTAAGATCCTATGTTCTTCTTTCCATACTTTCATACCCAAAAATAATGTGTTAGTCCTAAGTCACTTATCTCAAAATCATTTTTTAGTTTCTCTTTTGTGTCTAAAATATACTACATATGATCGCATGTAATGATTAGATAATCAACATACAATATAATAATAATAATAATTTGACCATCACTATTATTCACATACATATTTAGATTAACATTACTTTTTTTGAATATTACTTCAATAAAATATTGATTTAATTTTGAGTATCATGTTCTTAGCACTTGTTTAAGACCATGTAGTAATTTTTTAAATCTAAAAAATAGATGTTCTTCACCATGTTTGGAAAAACTTAGTGGGTACTTCATGTAAATTTCTTCCTTTAAATCACCATGTAAAAATGCCCTATTAACATCCATCTGATAAAATTTCCATCCATATTTTTTAGCTAGGGAAACTATCATATGAATAGATGTCATTTTAGAAACTTGAGAAAAAGTTTCATTATATTCAATACCTTATTTTTTTAAAAAACCACTATCTACCAACCTTACAACTCTATCTGCTGTGAATTTTGTCTTGTAGATCCATATGCAACTAACCAAGTTCTTTCCTTTTGGAAGGGTTATCAACTCCCAAGTGTCATTTTTCATTAGAGAGTTATACACATTTGCATTATTGATTCCCTTTCACCTCTTCCTTTTGCTTCCTCATATGTGTTTGTGTCATCAACCTGCATCACCTTTGTCATAAGAACATAGTTAGCAAGAAGATTTTTAGCCCATTCTTGATAGATTTCTAGGATACTTGTTATTTCTTATGTTGTCATTGTATCTTTGACTTGATGCCTCAACTTGAATCCCTATTTATTATGTAGAAGATGCCACACCTTAATTTGAATAATCAACATTAGTAATCTCATCCTCTATAATCAATATTAGAAGATAAGATGGTTTAGTGGAATCATCACTATTAACAATGTTTACATCAAACCATACATTCCTTTTAATATGGATTTATTCAGTTCGAGTATTATATAACTTGTATGCTTTTGAATCTTCACTATACCCAATCCTTATATAATTCTCAATTATATATCTAAATTTGTCTTTTTTATCAGGAATATGAGTATATGGGCAACCAAAGACTCAAAAATGAGAGACTATGGGATCTATACCACTCTAAACCTCTCAAGAGTTGCATTCATGACTATATGAATATATATAACTATATGAATTTATTTATCCCAAAATTTAAAATCTATATTTATAGATTATAACATGTAAATCTATCCATTTGCATCAAAGTCATATTATTTCTTTTTAAGACCCCATTTTGTTGAGCTGTGTAAGAAATAATGGCTTATTTCTTCATACCATGTTATTTGTAGAAATATAAGAAAGCTTTGTTTATGTATTTTGTACCCCTATTTGTAATTATTATTCTTAGAAACCTTTCACTTTGTTTTTATTCCAAATATTAGCATAGGTTCCTAGTTTAACAGAAAATGTTAATGATGAGGATAGCTAAGTTTTATTAGTCTATGTAGGATAGTATAGAGAATTCATATTTACTAGAAGCTTGATAGGAATAAGTTATTGTGAAATTAAAAGGAACTAAGATTAACCAGAGTTTTATTTAGGTTTACTAAGAATTAGGATTATTTTAAGATAGATTAAACCAAACATTAAACATAATAACACATATAAGTAATAACATGAGAAATATGACAAGTAACCATAACTAGAAAGTTTATATTGATCTAATCAAAAGGTCATCATATTTGTCATACAAGCATACATATTTATACTCACTACAATTTTTGACTACTCATATTATTCTCATACATTGGTGTCAAAATGAGGAGACTGTTCATCTTCTATCATTTCATAAGCTGAAGAGGATAGGACAAAATACATATAATCGATAAATTCATATATAATGCATGAATATTCGAAGAATATCATGCACAACTTTTCTTATCTATTTTTATTTTTCCAAAACTTTACCAAACTTAAAGTGGTGTCTCATCCCTAGACAATGTCATAGGTTCATCTAACTATGTGTTGAGGGAAAATTTTGAAAATTTGAGTAGACTAGTAAGAGTCATAGTAATCCCTCAAGGCACTATTTTTAGTTTTCACCTATTACACACTACTTAGCCACCCTTTCTAGTTTTTAAATAAGAAGCATGACAACCTACCACCCTTTTATGTTTTCAATAAGCTAGCATAATTAGGTTTCTACCCTTTATGGGTTTTCAACCATCCTAGCCCCGCTTGTCTCACTAGTCATCCCTAATATAAAAATTTGTTCAAAACTTGATAATTTTTTTTTAAATTTTCATATTACACAATACTCAACTAGAAGGAGGTGATGTTTTAGAGGAATAATTTTGGCTAGAAGGATCCTTGACCTTGGTCTGAGTAGTTTTGAACTACATGAGCTATTTTTAGAGTTCTGATGGTGGCATATAAATAAGGACTTTCAACATTTAGGTCACCTCACTATAGAATAGAGATAGTTTAGTCTTGAATGCATCCTAGTCAAGCATCACTTTTTAGACCATGAGAATAAAAATACACATTGGTACATAATACTAAATGAGTTCCTTAAGGTTCATGTTTTGAGTGACACTTATGTCTACCCTTGTATTATTGAACTTCAATTAAATCTTTACACTTAGCTATTCTAGCTTTTTTATGTGTCTTTCTATCTAGATCCCTATAAATTCACTATGTCATAGGTCCTATTTTATTTGGGGAGTTAGTTACCCACATTATCCATAGCATTTAATGATTGATAGAGAGTAAGTTCTATTTCATCTATCGATGTAGTCTAGTTGTGCATAGTTATGCTGGCTATGGTAGTTGTTGTGAAGTCTATGCTAGAGTTGGCAAGGGTATTATTAAGTTGTTACTTCTAGTCTAAAAGACTACATGCAATTTTATGGGATTATAGATTTGTGATTTCAAGCATACTTTGATACTCCTTTAGTAGAGTAATCAAAGTCATGGTGTCAATTTTCAAGTTGTAACCCAAGTTGCCTAGTACATGAAGTTGTTGTGTTATGCACCAATCTTTTGTGAGATCCATAACTAGGGCCATTATCCTACTATAGTCTAACATGACTTGTTCTCCAATGACTTGAGAGGCCAAGGATCATCAAGTATCTTTGTTGCTTTTTTCATGTAAGCCCTAAATTTCACATTCTCTACCTTTGATTGGTCCCGCTCTTACTCTAGAGAGGTAGCCTTTTGTGTGATAGATTCTTGATATGTTATGGCACTCTCCAATTATTTATTTAAAGGTATGAAAAGTCCAAAGAGGAATCCTACCTAATTGGAAGAGTGGCCAGTGTGTTTATGGTTGCTATAGGATCTTGATGTAGTATAGGGGCTAGTAAAAGGGAAAAGGTGGTAAGTTGAATAGTGATTAAGGGAACATACCAAAGCCATACACCTCCTAGTTAAAGATATGGTGATTAAATGGGTTCCTACATCATGGTTGATTCTTAATACTATGTTGTGGCCTCTACTATTAGCTTAGCTTGATGTGTAGTATTCTCAGCCATCTTCTATTTGACCTCTTCCACTTGTTTCTTCTTCACTTCTTCCTCCCTCTTCCTTTTCTCCTCTTATTCATTTCTACTTCCTATCTTGTCTTGTCATCTTCCTCTTTCTTGGTCTTTTATTATTATTCCTTATTCTTTTCCTCTTTGGCTTCCTCTTTATCTTTCTTCTTTCTCTCATCTTCTTCTTATTTGTGCTTCTTCTCTTGTTCTTCCTTCTTCCTTTGATCTTCTACTTATCTCTTCTTCTATTCTTGTTCCTATGAATATTGGGCATATGCCTAGGATTTTAATTATACCTATGCTTGTTTTTGTTATAGGGATTCATTATGTTCTTCCTTCTTCTTTTTGGAAGCTTCCTCTACCTATTGGTACATGCGATCTACTGCATCTTGTCATTTTTTTCCTTCTTATCTTACTCCTCTTGCACTTGTTATTATGAGGTAGCTACTTATTGGTCTTGTTAGGCCATCTCCTAAGTCTTTTTTATGCCTAATTCTACATCCTTGGCCTTTTTTTAGGCCTCAATTTCTTTAGCTTGATGTGTTGCTTTTTATTGTTGTGTTTGTTCTTTCTTTCTTTTCTTCTCCTCTTTCTTGAGCTATCATTCAACTACACGAGCAACTTATTCTCTGATATCCTATTGATCCTATATTTTTATTCTCTTATGTTATTTATTTAACCTCTTGTGACTATGATGATAGTGGGTATTCATCTAGGTACACCTAAAAACTTAGAAACTATTACTTCTTTCTATCAATTATGACTAGTCTACATTATGGTGGTGGTATATAAGTTTATAAGATAGGTTATGATTCCTACGCAGTATTTGGTCAACCAAATGTGTGTTCTTCCAAAGTAGGGGAGACTCTTGTCTCCCACTATGTTCTCATCCTACACATAAGTTATTTTGGTGGACTCTCTGACAGAGGTGAAAAAATAAGGTTAGGTACAAATGTTGGATCAGTTGATGGTTAGAAGAAGTCCATTCTACATAAAAGTTGTTCCTCCTCTTCTTTAACTATATCACTAATAATGAATGGTGGATAAGATAAAAGATCCACCCATAGGTTATGTAGAACCTAATTTTAGATTTCATTATGTGCATTACCTTCCAGAAAAAGAACTCTTTTTCTTCCTCCTTCTCGTAATAGTCTCCAGCCATGTCTACCATCATGACTTGGTAGAATTTTTTTGCATTAGTACCCATCTCCATGAGGTCATAGGAGCTATAAATCTATGGTACCTTCAAGTCATCCTTCTATTTCATCATGCTATGTGTTATTCTCTTTAGAGGGGTGATACCGAATGAGGGTCTACTTTGTGCTTCCCCTTATACTATTGTGAACTAGATGCTAGCTCTGATGGTTACACAGTAGGAATGTCTACACCTAGTGGTATTGATTATAAAGGGGTTGCTCACTTGGATGTGTGATATTTTTATTTGGACACCTTGGCTTATGTCATATCTATCATGATGAAGAATGGAAGTAGTTTGAAAGGTGTTCATGATAGCTCATGAATTATGATGAAGACTCCCTTAGGCAACAAAGTGACTATGGCATGTTATCCCAAATAACATATGACATAAAATTAGACTCTAGGGTGTGTCATGATGAGGTCCAAGCATTCCTCCCACCAAGATTTAAAATTCCCCTTATGTGTGAGGGCTCCACATTCTTGCATCCATATGATGTTGTGGAACTATTATGCCAGCTAGTAGTCTATATCTGCGTGTAATTCCCCCTTAGGTGATTTCCACTATGTGAAATAAAGGAGAAGGATCAGGAAATGATATTAGAAGGTCTATCATAGATTGGTGTTGGACATGCCAATGTTTGTGAGAAAATTTTGGACAAAGCATATGGGTTAATTGAAGTATTCACCTTGGTGGATCATCCTATGAGCGATGTCCACAATTCCCTTAGGGATTTATTTGGTAGACTTTGTTGTCTACCAAAATCATCTGATACATTAGATGAGAATGTGTATAATTTTATTTTGAATTTCATCGATCAAGATCCCTTGGTTTTGTCACACATATAGATCTTGGACTTTTTGTAAGATAGGAAGCATTTTGGTCTTGTAGGGAAATAAGGAGTCTTTGTGCATAGTCATGCCCAATGCTCAGGGCATGGCTTATGTATTGATGACCACCATCTCATCTATTCCTAAATAGATAACACTATCATTATATCATCTAATAAATACTTTAATAATCTCTCCTATGTCACCAAAAGTTAGCATTCATAGGAGATGCTTAATGTCTATGTTCTAAAATCTATAGGGAGATATGAGGGTAAGTGATTGCATAGCATCAATAGGTTCAGGCTAGAATATCTTTTATTCATCTTTATGTAGGTATTGAAATGGATCCTAATCACTATACTTGGTCTACCAAATCACCATGTCAACACCCATGACTTATTTTTGTGCTTTAGGGAGGGGTCAGATTAGTCGAATGGTATATATGGTTGCATAAGAATAATTTTGATTGATTTTGAATGCTTTGTGAAATAAAATTGGTTCAACTATTGATAGTTATAGATCTTTAAAATATTCTAAGGATGAAATACAGACTTGAAGTTCAAACTTAGCTTTTATATCTTTCATGCCTCTTAGCTTTCACATATAGGCCATGCTTAGTTGTCCACTCATCTTGAATGCAATGGAAGATGTGGAAAATCAATTTATGATCTATCCATCAAAGTAGTTAATCATTAATGCATGTGTTGAGCTATGTTATTATGCCCTTATGTGTCCATACAAGGGGTATGAGCTACTAATGTTGACTAGCAGTTGATTTGTTGAAGATCATGTCCATCGACCCTCGGATTTTGTATTTACTTATGATGGATCACCATTATTTGATGGATATCTTGATGTGATATTTTGACATCTTTCCTAGACTTAATATTTTTATTTGCTCCTCTTTGACTTTTTTGGCATTACACATGGAGCTTCTTATGCATGTTTAGTGCATGCAATTCTTGGTCATTATACTTCACCAATGTTGTTACTAAGACCATCTACAAAAAAATAAAATAGAAAATAAACACACACAAAAAAGTTTGAAAAATAGATAAATCCTAATCTACATGGTACCACTCATCACCCACTCATCTTGCAAAATGAGATCAATAAACTATTGGTGATATGGCTTAAGCCTACAACCATTACTTGACCTGGTAACATGGTTCCTTGAAGATCCCTTAAAAATACCATTCCTTACTATGTTAAGTCATGTATAATGTAAGGCCCTTTCTATATTATTTATAGTTTACCTAAGAATACTCTGAATTAGATATCATACAACAAAACTAATTGATCTTTGTGAAATTTTTTATGGCATAGATTTCCATCATGCCATGATTTTTAGATTTTTTTATGCACTTCTTGTGTCCATTCTACTCTTCATCTAAACTCATCCATCCTATTTAGTTCTAGAAGATGATTAGTAAGAAATCCATGAATAGTGATGAGTAGGCTGGGTATTAGATATTCCATTAGCATGACTACTTCTAGACCATACACCAACTATAATGGTGTAAATCCTATAACCCTTTTTTAATTTCTATGATATGTCCATAATATCACTAGAATACGATCTTCCTAATTATCCTACTTAACATCATAGATTTTTATTGGCATTTTCCCTAGTACCTTATTTAAATCTTTGGCTTGGCTATTTTCCTATGAGTGACATGTAATGATTTTATGATGAGGGATCATAAACTCTTTAGTCAAGGCCTTGATGGTATTGTTGAGGAAGTGTATTCCTTTATCATTGACTAACTTGATCAAACATCCAAACTTGGTAATGATGTATTCATATAAAAACTTTGTTACATCCTTCACACCATAGCTAGGTGTGGTAGCAGATTCAACCCACTTAGTAAAATAATCTATAATAGTAATGATGTATTTGTCTTTATTACACTTAATTGGTGGGTTTATTGGTCTGAAAAAATCAATACCCCATTATTAGAAAGGTTACTTTTCTAATAGGGGTTATAATGGCATCTCATCTTTTTGAAGTAGTTTTCCCATAAGCTAGTAGACGTCGTAGTTTTATACAACTATATGTGCATCTTAAAACAAATTCAACCACCATATTCCACTCTATAGAATATTTCTAGTTGTAGCCTCTCCTATGAAATGCCCCCCTATGACTCCTTAATGAGTTTCCTCTAATAGTTGAGGTCATTCATGTGCAAGGAAAACCCTACATAGGACATCACCCTTTCCCAAGTGATATAGAAGTCCATTAATGATGGTATATGGTAGTGCTCTTGTCACAAACTACTTTTTATTTCATTCCTAAAAGTGTGAAGAGAATATTCCTTGCTTGAGGAAGTTGGAAATGGCTTTAAAGTTTTCAAGAATTGTAGAGATAAAGAGGAGGTGAATGTCAAGTGAGTCTTATTTTAGTTATTTCAACTCTTCACCATTTGAAATGTGGTTGAGGTGGTCAGGTCTCACATTTTCTTTACCTAGTTTTACATCTATGCAGAACTAAAATTCTTGAAAAAACATCAACCAACAAGTTATTCATCCTCCAAACATAAGTTTGTTGACTAGGTACTATAGGGCTTGATGGTTAGTGAAAATTTCAAATGGTGTCACTAAAATATAGTGATAGAATTTTTGAAGTGTGAACACAATTGCCAAGACTTCCCATCTTGTAGTTGTATAATTTTTATTTGCATTAGATAGTTTCCAACTAGAAAAGTAGATGGGATGATCAAGCACACTTTCTCTAGGTTGCATAAGTATAACACCAACTACAATGCCCAAAGCGTATACATGTACATGAAATGAATTAATTTAGTCTAGGAAAATAAGTATGGGAATAGTGACCAGTCACTATTTTAGCTTAATGAAAGCTACTTTGCATTTAGATGTCCATACAAACATAACATTCTTATGCAGTAAATCTTCTAGTGGAGATGAAATAACTATGTAAACTTTGATAAATTTTTGGTGGTAGCGTATGTACCCAAGAAAGGAGTGCGCTTCAGTAGAACTAAAGGTGGGGGCATACTCAAGATTACTATTATTTTATCCTGGTCCATTAGGATGTGGTCATTACAAACAACATGTCCAAGTAAAACACTAAAAGGTGTAAAAAATAAGCATTTCTTTAAATTCAGAGTGATACACAAAGCTCAAAATCATTCCAACATTAAACATAGCTTAGATAAATGTTCTTTGAATAGGGAGAAGACTACCCAATCATCAAGGTAAACTTATAGGAAATCATGGATTAAATATTTGAATGTTATAATTACTATGCATGAAAATATCATGGGTGCATTCTTCAGACCAAATGACATGACTTTATATGCAAAAGAACCACACTCTATTGCAAATGTGGATTTGGCTCAATATTCCTCTACAATCAGAATTTGATGGTATCTAATGAACCCATCCATGAAAGAATATACTTTGTGTCCTATGATAGGCTCCAAAACTTTGTTTTTAAATGGTATTGTAAAAGGATCATTTATGCAGACATCATTCAGAATGTGGTAGTCCCCACATACTCATATTTCTCCTATTTGCTTGGGTTGAACTACCATTAGGCTTACCCAATTAGTATTTTTAACTAGATAGATTATCCTTACATATTACATTCTATCCAATTATACCTTTACCTTTAGCTTCATATTTAGATTAAGCTTATATGGTCATTTCTTGATTGATCATGTGC